>JAOXNR010000022.1:13017369-13040164 GCA_028571225.1 Parsonsia alboflavescens
TTCCGAATATTCTACTCCTTAGAGGCATATGACGTCAGATTCTTCTTCATTTGTCTCTCGAATTCTTGATTTTTTTTATTTTTTTATTTTTAATTGTGGCTCATGAACTTCTTCTTTTTTTTTTATTTGTTATTTAATAAAAATTAGAATAAAATCTATGGACAGGAAGAAGCTAGTTTTTTAGACTTAAGACTATTCACTGTTCAAACAAACTGGAAGCTGTTGTGCATGTGGAGGTGTAGTACACATGGTAACATTATGAGTTAGGACATTCTAATCATTAAAGAGAAACTTATTATATTAAAAGTAAGTTAAAAATAAAGTAAAATATCAATTTATTTTCATTTTTTTTTTTTTTTGATTGTTTAGGTTCAAACTTTTTTTTTTAATCTTCTAAGGTCTCATAATTTTTTTTATTTTGAGCATGTAGAACTATATATATATATATTATCTTTTAAGATTCTCTAATTTTTTAGTTTTGACTATAGAGATCCATATTTTTATATATATATAGTTGATCATTGTAAAAATTATAGAATTTTAAAAGATTAAAAGAAAGATATGGATCTGCATGATCACAATAAAAAAAAGTTATTGAACCTTAAAATATATTTATATATATGGTAAAAAAAAATTATGGGATTAAATTGACCATTTAACTTCAAAAATAATTATAGAATAAAATTCATTAACCATCATAATTTTGGTATTGAAGTTGTTGAGCCTTGAGAGGACCTATCTATTTGGAACTCCGATTTCTAATAAAAAAGACTAGTCCAAAATGTAACATTCATGTTTTTATTCAAAAATATTTATTTTTGCAATTTATAAAATTTCATAAGTTTCCTTTCCTCTTCAATTTAAAAAGTAACTCCTAATATCACATATAATTCCCATTCTAATTACCTGTAAATATTTTAATAATGTAACTTAATTTTCAACCTGTCTCTTTTGAGAACTTCAATGAGTGGAGTGGTAAACCTATAAACCATAGATCAGTTTGAATTTTACCAACATTCTTCTAAAAAAAAAAACACTTAATTTTCAACCAATTTAATAATAAAAAGTATAAAATATTTTAATCATTCATAAATTAAATGAAAAGTGGTAAAAGAATTATAATAAATATTTAAGTAAGACTTCATATAAGTTGTAAAACAATTACATATCGAAAGTTATGGTTCAAGGAAGGGAAAGCATTTTCCTAACATTTAAACTTTCATTTTAGAAAATCTTACAATAGGAAAAATATATATATATTGAATCCAGAGAATGTATATATTATTAAAATAAAACATAAATTAAAAAAAAACTCTCAAGTTGCTTTAATCATATTTTTTAGTCTTTTTTATTAAAAATGGAAAAGAGTAGGAAATGTACGCTGAATGCAGACTGGTAGTCCATGAAAAGCTGGATGCACCCGCCTACGGCCTACCAAAACACCCGATAGAAAATCAGAACACCGAAATAAAAATCTGTTTTTCATGTCCATCTGAAACCGGTACGAAGCTCGTCCCCGGAAGTCTATATGGCTCCCGTTGCTTCAAGTCCCCTCGGAATCCATAGATTCCGGCCACATCATATCCGTTTCCAAAAATTTCTTCAAGTCGAAAGATTCTCCATCCATCCCCGAAATAAGTTCCCTAGATATCAGAAAATTTCATGTTGCCAAACGAGCCCTGACCCCACTGAATCTTCCTCCGCCAGCCAGGTAAATACTCTCACTTTCTCTTCCCGAGCCACCTATTTGAAAGGCCAAATCCTATTATAAGCTTTAGTGAGACGGTTGCTTAAAATGAGTTCGTTCCGTTTATGCGACAGAGCCCCGTTGGAAACACTGAATTCACACTAGTTTATGTTTCTCCAGAGGGTGCATTTGAATTTATAGATTTCAGAGGTTTTATTAAGGTTTCTTTTTCAGTCTTCTGAATGATTTGGGATTCACAGGAAGGTTAGAGATCAAGGGATCTTAAAATGACCTATAGTTGGAGAAATTAAGTTTATCCAGAACACCATTGGACTCGTGATTTATTTAATTTTGGATAGAAGAGAACTTCTATTATTATTACTCCATTATTTTATTTTTTTGTGTTTTTTTAATAATCCAATTTAGATTTTGCTCAGTGGTTAAAACCCTTGAAAAGGACGAAGTGGCTATATAATTGTTCACTCTAATCAATATGGTTTTTGTTTGATTTTTTTCTGTTTCCTAGATATATTCATGTATGGCAAAGCTTGTTGGTTGTCATTTGTCATGTTGTATTATTTTTGTAAGGTATTTTTTCATCTATAATCATGTTATATATTTGTGCAGGAAAAGTCTGTTGTAGAGCCTGCTTCAGATATAGACAGTGAAACTCCTCAAAAAGTGGCTTCCTCAACAGAGAAAGGAATTCCTGAATATCCCACCAAGACTCTCAACAAGCAAATAGCGGTGGTTTCTACTCTTGCAGCTATAGGACTTATCCTGTCAACCAGGCTGGATTTTGGTGTTTCGCTGAAAGACCTGACTGCTATGGCATTACCCTATGAAGAGGTTTGCTCAATGTCATTAATATTCATATTCTCATCGTAAATCATCACCATGTATTTTATTTTCTAGTCCCAGAAGGGCTTGAATCTGATGTACTCAGGATTCCAGGTCTTATAGTAAATTATATTCTTCCAATTACATCTCTTGCTATTCTTAATGAAAATCTACTCCAATGAGAGAAGGTTTTCCTATTACTTTCCTTAAAATTAAGTACATTGTTGGTATATCCAACCCCCTCTCATTTTTACTTGGCTTTTTGCCTAATAAAAACATTGGTCAAGAAAAAACCATTTTTGCCTGCAGTGGTCTGCTCTTTGAAGTGAATTTATCCATCTTTTGTTGGCATTGAAATGTGAATAAGTTTATGGGAGCAGTTATTTTCAACTATTTAAAGCTTAGAAGTGAATTAAATTAGGGATGCTCTGGTGCAAGATGCATTGAATTCTTCTTTTTTTTTCTGTTGCCAAAAGTTGAAAGAAGCATGGAAGCCATACGTAGTAGAAACCTATCTATTTGCCAATGAAATGGTCACCTGACATTTGAGGCAGTTATCTAGGTTTAGATGCTTAGTGAATTAACAGTATCAACTTGTGTATTCACTCTATCTGCCCAGACATGCTTCTGAATTTGCATGTATCATGTATCTGATCTGACCATGAGAACTTTATTTTTGTGTTTCTTTGTTTCTGAATTGTTTAGTGTGCAAATTATTTTCCGGAAATTCTTCATAGATTTTGCTGCTGCTAGTGCAGGCTTTGTCAAATGGGAAGCCTACTGTTGTAGAATTCTATGCAGATTGGTGCGAAGTGTGCAGAGAGTTAGCCCCCGATGTGTACAAGGTTGAGCAGCAATACAAGTATGCATCTGTCTTTTGTTTACCTATTTTATGTTTCTCGTGTTTGTCTATTACTTTGAAGTAATCTTTTCAGAATCTATTGAAAATTGATTCCCCCTGGATTTTATGATTCAGATCTAAATAGTTCTAACCTTTCTGCCATTTAATTCAGGGACCGCATAAACTTTGTGATGCTGAATGTTGATAACACAAAGTGGGAACAAGAACTTGATGAGTTTGGTGTTGAGGGTATTCCTCACTTCGCATTCCTTGATAGAAAGGGCAATGAGGAGGGTAATGTTGTAGGGCGGCTTCCAAGACAATATCTGCTTGAGAATGTGGATGCTCTTGCACGCGGGGAAGCATCAGTACCACATGCTCGAGTTGTGGGACAATATTCAAGTGCTGAATCGAGGAAGGTGCATCAAGTGACTGATCCGAGAAGTCATGGTTAGTCAAAACAACCATGCATATATCTTCGAGGAATATGGATTAGGGTACTTGGATTTTGTAATTCTGCACATACGTGACTCCTATCCTCTTTGATTTGGTACAAAAATGTTTGTCCCCATAATTTTATCAGTATTCTTGATATTTTGATCGGTTCTCTGATTGTTTTTCAATTCTAGTTTACATCAGAAACTCTCATCTCAAGCAGTGTGAAATCTCAAATGCCTAACAAATAGATATCGGTCATGTTAAAAATGTATGATTGCAATTAAGAACAGGATTTTGCAACTCGAGAATCCCATCCCCTCTTTCTTCCCCCAAAACTGCTGCCATCTGAAGTAATCGTGGCCTAGGAAGTAGTAAAAACTACTGCTACCTTTCAGGGTACGGTGGTGCAATATTCTACATTTTGTCGATGAAAGCAGCCTGATTACGTCTTTCCGCTAACTAGGGTGATAGCTGCAACTTTGCAGAGCTAAAAAACCATCTTGATATCGGTAACTTAAACAAATTATGAGGGAATTTCCTCTCAGGAACCTTCTCAAAGAAAGTAGACCAAGATGAGAATGTTCAAAATGTTGAATTTAGATGTCCAAATAACAATTATATATATATATATATATATATATATATATATATATATATATATACGGATTTGTTAAGTCGCGCTCCGAATTGTTAATATATATATATATATATATATATACGGATTTGTTAATGCGCGCTCCGAATTGTTACCGTAACGGAATTATTGCTCCCTTTGGTTGGCTGCATGAGCACTGTAGCAAGAATTTCGTTACTGTAACGGTTGGAGCGCACATTAAGGACCGCTTCGGAAGGCATCTTAGCAAAATCGTATAAATATAAATATATATATATATATTATATAAAATAAACGAGTAGTATTGAAATTTTTTTTTTTATGTGGATCGATTGATTTATTAAATAGCCAGACATAAGTGCTCCGGGGATCAACATACTGGCAGCATGGCCACCCAAGACTCCCCCTACGGTGCTTCCGGGAGATGTCCGATCGGTGAGTTGGAATTTCCAGTCTGGTACATCAATGTCGTGCCCTCATGTTTCCGGTGTGGTTGCCCTGCTTAAATCTGCACATCCAGACTGGTCTCCAGCCGCAATTAGGTCTGCTCTCATGACTACAGGTGAACTAATTAAAAATCATCATTTCCATATTTCCTTTGTCGAATTTCTTGAGCTCTAATTCCTGCATCATTGTTTTTAATGCAGCTTACACCAGAGACACAACTGGGGACGAGATCCTGGCTGGTGGATCCATGAAGACTGGTGATCCCTTTGACATTGGTGCTGGCCACATAAATCCATTGCAAGCAATGGATCCAGGTTTGGTTTATGACATGAAAATTGGGGACTATGTCGCATTCCTATGTAACACCGGCTATACTTGGGATCAGATCAAGAGCATTGTCATAATGACCACCCCTGATATTCCAACAGACTGTCCTCGGCAAGTATCCAACTCCAACTCAAACTCAAACATAAATTACCCCTCCATCACGGTCTCCAATCTGCAGTGCACCACCACAGTTAAAAGGACCCTTCGCAACGTGGGAAGAAAGAAGACCGCAGTTTATTTTGTGAGAATTTTGAGCCCTAATGGAGTGGATGTTAAGGTGTGGCCTAGACTTCTTTTGTTCTCACCTTTGGTGGAAGAATTCACATATTACGTCACCCTCAGCCCAAAAAAGTTGTCCCAGGGGAGGTATGATTTTGGCGAGATAGTCTGGTCAGATGGATTGCATTTTGTGAGGAGTCCTTTAGTTGTTTTTGTCAACACAGCCATTTAGGCTTTCATTCAACGTAAGTTCTGTAATCTCTTTTTGTTTGGTTAAAAGTCTTTCTAAAGCATATATAACAGTCATGCATGCAGAAGAGAAATCTTTTACCAGCTTTGAGAAGTCAGGACAAAGCATGTACTTACTGATAGAAAAACAATCACGGCTTACAAGTCTATCACGAAGGGACAGGCAATAATGACCCGAGAGGAAATAATAACAAAATGCTATTTCCAACTGTAGTCCAAGCGGATTGCCACCGGTAGCTGAGTACTAAA
The DNA here is from genome assembly GCA_028571225.1 of Parsonsia alboflavescens. Lineage (NCBI taxonomy): Eukaryota > Viridiplantae > Streptophyta > Magnoliopsida > Gentianales > Apocynaceae > Parsonsia > Parsonsia alboflavescens. The sequence continues at coordinate 13,023,280 of JAOXNR010000022.1, forward strand.
ATTTTCAAGGATCAACAAATTACCACACGTACAACGCCAACCCAAAAGTAATATCTTCGACAAAAATACATCCTGTTCAAGCTGCCTTTTACCCCAGCAGTGAGCCAATAACCAACAAGACTCAAATACATATCTGTATGTTGACTTACATTAACTAGCATCTTATGCCTTCTTTCTCCTTCTGTGCTTAGGCTTCACCGCATCTTCCAAGGTCTTATTTCTATTTTCTTGCAGCCCACTTCCCGACATTTCATTTGATGAAGGTGCAGCATCACTTTCTTCAAGTAATTCATCTGATTCTCCACCACATGGCTTATCACACGTTGTTTGCTCTGGCCTTAGAACAGGAGTTACTGCCCCTACAAGTTTAGATAAACCAGTTTAATAAATATATATATATATATAGGAAGACTGTGGTATGCTACGGAGCACAGAAATTGATATGCTACTAACAGAAAAAGTAATGAAAATCTTCTACGACATAGATTTTTTTCAATCAATATACCTGACAGTGCCACAACTTCCTCTTTACTTTCCACTAGGAGCACACCAATTTCTGTGCTACGTAGCACGCTACAATTTTCCTATATATATATATATGATTTTTCTGGGCTATGCATCATCACACAGTGCGACAACACCAAAACGACATTGTTTTGGCATTGCAGGAACAAAAAAAAAAGAGACGCATTGGTCTAAATGACGTCGTTTCGGCTCCGTCGCACATCCCAACAGCCCTCTATATATATATATATATATCTTAATACTTCCTCCTCCATCTAAAATTGAATATTCACTTTGACAAAAGAAGTGCCCTTTGACTTTTACTAAAATTACCAAATTATCCTTGTAAGTAATATAGATAAAAGATAAGCCAATATGAGTTAGTGGAATGTAAATCCCTTGATCTTAGGACTTAGCCACGTGCAATCTCCTAAAATTAATGAATTCATTAAGATGTAATTTCTGTAAATAAAAAGGGTGATTGTGGAACTGTGAGTTAGAAAAGTTTATTGTATAACATGGACATTCAATTCTTACAGGGAATATTTGATTCAACTTTGGGAAAAAACAGAAAAACAAAAAACATACAGTAATAGATCATCCATTGCCAGTTAAACAATTCCTAAAGTACACCAAAACCACGTGTGTCAAGGCACTCCTATTTAGTACTAGTTTGTAAATATTGCACAGAAAGATGTTTGACTTTCTCTTTTTTTTGTTACAGCCACCTTAATAATAATAGTAAGATCAATATGAACCAGACTGTCACCAAGATCCACCAGAAGGAACTCTAGAATCATATAATACTAATATCAGGTTTTGTTTCCCCCATTTTTATTGCCGTGGGCGGAGGGGTGTATCCATGAATGAACTTTATTGAAACTACTACACCAATACCAGCTAGGATGATGTTTAAAAACTCGGCAGTTGACGAACATCAACCTTATGCATCAATGGATACATCAAGTTTAATCAGGAGAATGAATATGAAACAAGCACATACCTTGAAAAGCAAGAGAGACTCTCAATTCATCGGAATTGATGCCTTTTGAATATGGATCCCTGAAAGATTAATATGGTAAAAACTGTTCATCAGAAAGATGCAAAATATAATTCAAAGCAATTGTTAGAAAACAGCTTGACAGCTAGGTTAATTCCAGAAAAGGAAAAATTACATAACTTGGAAAGCATCAGCAACACGGAATACTTGAGATGCCACACGCTTATACACACATTAGAATTTCTAAACACTAGTATCTATAATAACTTCAAGGTGATTAAAAAGACGCATCCCAAAGAATGACTTGTACACAAAAATGACTCCAGAAATATGATATAAATCCATTGACCGTTCTGTTCACCATACTAGTTAACAGAAAATGCCTTAGCTACAAGAGCCAAAAGACCCTAAAACCAGGTGTGGTGGTAGATGTCAGAGTTCCCTCATTGCATATATTGAATGATAACTTAATGTCGGGAAAGAAAATTTTGAGAGGATATCAATGCAATGAAAGTCCCAACTTATGGTGTGTTTTGGTTAATAAATCTACCAACTTGAAAGAGCACCAATAGAGCTCTTTGTTTTGCGATCTCTCTTGTTATTTCCTTCTTGTTTAGATGATTGAGTATCAACTTCCAAGTCATCATTGTTACTGACACCATAGCGCTCTGATTCTAAGTCTACTTTCTCTATCCATAGCCTTGAGATTTCACTAGGCTCACCAACATCCACTGCAACGACAACAGGATGCCGCTTAATCTTTCTTAGCGCTCTTTCTGTATTATATGAATCAACCTGCATTATAAACAGAGATGTAAAGAAGAATATCAATTAATGTACAATAGGCAGATGTAACCATTCGTACTAAACTAATGGGACGAACAGTCTAAGGTGCATTCATCAAAGCAAAGGAAAGAAAAATGTCATTCATAGTAGAAACCATGGTCCTATATTCAAATATCATGGCTTTTAGTATCCTTAACAGGAAAAAAAACTATGAAAAAGATTTTAAGTTGTAACTGATACTAATTGCAAAAACAGATGCGTTACCTGCAGATCATTGGGGACCATCATTTGCACCATTGGGAGATGAAGGCAATAAAAACCCATTCAACAATTGGTGTCACGGTAGCAAGAGGATAAAGAATCCAGCATGCTAAACAACACCAGAATGTAGAATAGAATAGAGAAGGTTTTCTCCCAAACGATTGTAATTTTTCAACTTTTGAATAAAAGCCAAAGTCCAAAGTGATTGCAAATTCTTTTCTTAGTTTGCATAATTTTCACTGGCAAGTTATGTTATTCTAATGTATGATTGGAGTCACGTACACTTATTATTCCATTATCTTCTGACATGGTTCAAGTACACAAAACATAAAGCCAAGTAGCTCCAGAATCAAGTTCTATGGAAAAGTGAGAAAAGATTAGCTGCATTATCCAGGCACTAGCAACTCAAAAGAGGGAGAAAGTCACTTCAGTCCAATAAAAAGCATATCCTTTATATTCACCAAACCATTTCATGTTGATTTTCACTGGAACTGCATTAATTTAATAAAAGAATGGAGCAGTAGGTGGAATCATTTTGGAGGAAGGGAAAGGTGATTGAACACAAGTATTACTCAGTAGATAAAGAAGTCAAGAGTTTAACCAATAACTTGGGACTTCACACTAGAGAGTCTCAGTGCCCTTGATACAGAATTATTGTGGGAGATGGCCTAGGGCTTTGTGGAGGAAGTAAATTTAAGAAGATATAGTCATGAAAAAAATTCATTCATATTTCAGAAGAATAGAATGAAAACAAAATTCACCCTAAAGAAATTAGCATCATCTATCCCAAACTATAGCTCTCAAGACAGACAACTCATGCCTAAATGAAATGAGACAACCTGATATTCTTTTCAATGTTGATGATGCACAAAATCACAGTCAAATTTTGAAATTCCAGGAGACTGGAGAAAGAAATCAAGTGCAAAAGATAGTCATATGTCAGGCAAAGACACATATAGAGTAGTCAGCAGTTGCATGATTGCATGTTTAAAAAAATCTGGAAGGAATTTCTTACAGCTTCTCTTATCTTCACTGTAATATCTGCAGCCTTCAGTGAAGCAATACGCAGACACTGCATAATGACACTCTGCATTACACCCTCTCCTCCAGCCTTTTGTATAGCACAAACATCACCATCAGTATTCACAGTAGTAGTCATCCTTCCTCCCATGACAGCTTCTTCAAAGTGTGTAGGGTCTATAACCTAGAAGCACTAAGCATGTCGGTAATTGATGAAAATCTAAGGTAACAAGGTTTCAAATAATAAAGAAAAATGGATTCAGTTTGCCTACCACCACGCTCTCCTCCCTAAAAAACGCGAAGGTTACAGCTATAGGCAGATGATGTATAATCAAAGGAAGGGGCTCCCTTACCTGCCAAAGACAAAGATAGTTCATATATTGCAGGAAATTTAACCTTTCTGGCATGCAAAAAGTTATTGATAGCTAGATAGCTTACTGTAGTACATACTTTCTAACCAGGGCAACATAAAAGCTGTTCATTTCAATAACCAGTGAATACTCCAAAAGACAATGGTTTATAAAATGGAAGGAAACTAAATATAGTGCAACAATACCTCAAAGCAAAACATTCCAACAAATGTTTTGAAAAAGATGTCCAATTTTAAAGATTATGGTCACCAATTTCAAGAAAAAACTGTAAAACCTAATAAAAAGAAAAATACTCAAAATCTCAGCGGATAAATGGAAGCAGTAACAAAAATTGCTCAGTGTTAGATGGATCCTAATATCACTCCGGCAGACTAAAGCATTCAAATGATTGTGTCTATCGAAGGAAGGAAGGTCCCCATCCATGTGCATTAAAGCCATAAGCAAATGGTTGATTGTAAACAGGACTTATATTTTCTATGATCAAGGATCTCACTTAACAACGAATTATTTGATAACAAGAAACCCAAAACCTGGAGAATAATTGCAAATAAAATCCAGAAAAGAATCACAGAAGACAACCTCAGGTGGATGCACAGTCACTTCCTGACCATCTTCACCTCCAAGTGTGCATTCCGGTCTCCGGAATGTCAAGAGAGCAGCTAAAGCAGCTATGTTGGCAGCATCAACAAGATTGCTATTTGAAGAATAACATGAAAAATAGAACAATTTCAAACACCAAAAAGAATAATAATATACCAATTAATTGTGCTGAATAAGAAAAATATCTTTATAACTTACCCTCCATTGTCTAGAATGTGCAAATCAATGCGAATGGACCAAACAAATTTCCCTGAGACAACACAAAGGGATTCTGTATCTACTGCTCTACTTTCTCTGCAAGATTGTTTCCGAACTTCATCATGTCAATAAGCGCATTTACTTTTTACTTCTAGAAGATCCATAACATGAGCATATCATGCAACAAAAAGCTACACACTATAGCATGCCAAATATTCTAATGGAAGGTTATTTTAGCCTTTTAATTTTCCTATTTTTGAACAAATTCAAATGCTAGCAAAGATCACTCTTTGAAGTATTTAAAATGGCTGAACTATTAATGCAGCCATTGAAGTTGTACATTTTTTTCAATTTAACCATCGAACTTACAAAATATGTTGATCATAAATCATTTGTCAATTTGACCATGTCACTCTCCGGGATTAGACATTTAAACCACTTCTTAGTGGTCCGGCCAAAAGTGGCCTACACACACCACTGGAATGAGTAGTTAAGAAAAATATACTTTCATATAAGTTGACATGACATCCTACTTATTCAAGTTGACATGGAGCCAACTATATATATATAAATAAATATATATATATATATATATATATATACATATGATGTGCCATAAAAAAAATAAGTTCCTAACAATTTTGTAGAAAAACAAATTCTTTCATTCTTAATGGTTCGACAACTCAAACAAAATCTTAGTCATTCTTACAGTACTCTTCTACAAAAAAAAAAAAAAAAAATTCTTCCGACAAATATTCAACCATGAATCTTATCCTCTCTTTTTTTTCTTTCTTTTTTTTTCAAAACCCTAGCTTCTAAGTGAACTTATTAATAGTTGAGAGTGAAGAAATTGCATCTTAAAAGAGTTTGAAAGGGATCAATTGAAATCACAGGTCTATTGGAATCCCTTTTCAACATAATCGCAGATCTATTGAAAGGGATTTGAGAAATGACTGAATCAAGAGGATCGACGACCGTCGATGGATAAACAAAGACATATCCAAAACTGACTTTGAGGTTCGAATGCTTCAAATCTAGCTGAATAATGTTTGCGAGAGGAGTGGGGTTGAAGTGTAGGCCTTGATTGCCTATGATAGAAAATAGATTAAAAATAAGAGGTCTGAATTCAATTTTGGATGAAGAAGAAATAGTAACAGGAGAGAACACCCAGTTGTATATTAGAAAGATGCTTCCCATGCTTCAAAGTCTTTACCTATCAATTTGCATAGATCATGGCCACGGGTAGGTGATGCCTTGAAGTAACTATGGTTCTTTAGGTGAAGTTTTGGTAGTTTGAAACTCTTCAAGAGGGGGAAAATGGCCAGGAAGAAAGATGGGTTCCAAGCTCTTACCAGGATTGATATGGTTTCATTTTCCTTTTTTAAAAGCTGTAATATTTAATGACAACGATATTTTTACTGGTAGGCGTTGACATGGATAATTTGATGATATGGAACATCTTACTTGTCACTATTGTCGGAGAGTAAATACACTCCCCGGTCACTTTTGGCCGGACCACCGTGAAGTGGTTTAAGTAAATAAATTCGTAAAGTTAAATGGTCAAATTGACGTGTTTGTAAGTTTGATGGTCAAACTGAAAAAAAGAACAAGTTCAATGGCCACATTGGTAGTTTAGCCCATTTAAAATCAAGCTAACTTAACTTATAGATTTAAGTGACCAAAATATTTGAAAAATAGACAACACCATAGTTTGCCCAACAAACAAGATCCTAAACACTAAATGAGCCTTAAGCCAGTTTATAAACAAAAAAAAAAACACAGAATAGGTGGAAATGAGATTTCACCTTAAGCCACGGTCCACTATGCGCCCCAATTCAACGGCAAATTCTCCTGGACGACCGGACTCAAAAGAAGGATCAGCCATGGGAGAAAATTCTGTGAAGATTGAAAGAGTTCCTTCATTGGGCCTATCTCGATAAGGCTGCACAAGTTGAGAAGTTACAAATCCCAGGACATGGGTCTGCCCTAGGTGCACCTCTGATGAGCCATCTTCTCTGCATTCACAAAAACCCCAAATTTTAACTACAATAGTTGCACCGCAAGTGGATATCTCATCAAACGTGACATTTCCAACTAGATACATTCTACAAAGATAACAAGACAAAACTCCAATAACTAAATTACAAATTTTCATGCCAGCAAATTTTTCCCCATAAAAAATGTAAGGAAACCTTTTGAAAATATTAGGGTGCAAAAGTTTCTTGGATGTTGCATGTTCAAATTTTAAAATAATGGCATAATAAGCATCAAAGAGTCCCAAATCCAGCGACCAATCTTTCCTATAACCATTTCTCTGCATCAAAAATTGATACAGGAGAATAGAGGATAAATTATAGCAAACGAACTCTATTTCTCTTTTAGTTTGTTTAACATCAAACAGAGAAAGATGTGTTCTTCATCTCACCTTGAAACAGAAGACAGGAACTAAAATCCTTTTTAGAATATTGCTCTATTGTTTTTCTCCTATTTAGTTCTAGACACAAGGAGCCCCAAAACTCTGTTACAAGCTTGCCGCCAATACATCATAAGACAAGTGTCTGATAAAGGACTGAAATTTCACATTAGAAAGTGTTTCCCCAAAACCAGGCATCAATATATTGAGTAAAACAATACTCCAATTAATCGCAAGTGTTAATATATCCTAATTAAATATCTTTAATTTAGTCTTGAAACTCATTAAATTAAGCATAAGGTGAAAATCAACGTAAACTTACTTGTCTGACTTATAATGTTTTAATCTGACCCCAAGCTTTTCTACTCATAAGTTGTATCAAATAAAGCTTTCAGTTTGAAATTACTCATGAGAAAATGGAAAACCCCAAGGGAAATTATTTTCCAACAGACTTTCCATCTCCCCCCTTCCTTACTCGCTTCAGTAAACAAAAACACAGAATCAGCATATATTAGTCAACACTGAGCCTTATTGCACGAGCAAAGCAAGAAGGTCCAGTTAAAGATTGTCTCCTTAGTACTCAACCCCTTGAGAAGTAAAATATAAGGTACACAAAATGAGGAAAAACACCCGATACAATTTTCATAAAGTGCAGATACCTCTGTCAATAGCATATAGAGTGAGGATTCTCACCTACCAAACTTGATAGTCAATTCTCTATAATCATAAGGACGTCTACCATCTATTCTAAGGTCAGAACGCAAGGCAGTCTCAATAAATTTCTTCTCATTCACGGTCATCCGCCAAGTATTAGCCAATCTTTGCTCCATCAATTATCAAGATATGCACCTTGAAAACATCTCATAGCATAAAAGACAAGTAAATTTCACACTCAGGAAAATGAAAAAGCAAAGAACAAGGAGTAGATCTACAGAAAACCAGAGTAAGGAAATATTATTCCAAGAAACGTTTGAAATTACTTAGATATCTACAAATATATACGACTTGGTTAAAAATATTATCACCTTCCTCTCTATATTTCTGTGCATTATGATCATGTCATGCTTATATCATTCATAATGTTGAGCATTATGAGGTACTACTCAGCTCGACCCAAAACAATTACCTTGCATGTTCAGAGAAAGGTGACGTTCACATGATCGTATACGCAAAATTAGATCTATTTCTGTACACTTAAACATGCATAAAACCAACAACAACTCTAAAACACACTACTTACTCTTAGAGGCCTTGCACAATTTACCCCTTTGAAATCATTACTTATGTTTTTTGCCTTTTTTATAAAGTAAACATTAAAAGGCCCGAAGAACCAAAAGAGAGGGTCAGTAGCCACTTCACAACCACCTTATAAGGACTATACTCAACTTGAGCTTCCCTGATATTTCAATTATATGAGCTGAAACACAAATAAGCTCCTTCTTAAGTGATCTATATTTTTCAGACCCATCTTACAGAAAGAATTCCGATAATCTAAATTTCCTATATGAAATGGCATTTTACAATTTCCTGAATGCGCATGAATGTTCCATGGGAGAAACTCTTAATACAAAATTATGAATTGCCAAAAAGATATATCAAAGCAAACCAATAACCCAGAAGTTCAGAATGGTTTCCCGGTTTTCTTTTTTGTGCTCAAGCATGATCACAATGCAAGAAAAATAGATGTATTTTTTCATTTAAAATCAAAAAAGAAGCCCTAGAAGGCAATGCTACGCATACTTACAAGCGAATAACGTAGCAAAATTCCAAGCTAACCACGTTGCCTGTTTTAACCCGCTCGTACTTATAGAGGAGACCCTAGTGGTGGAAGAGGGCGGTAACGTTGGCGGAAGGGAATTGCTTGCTCTTCTGTGCTAACATGATGTTTTGACTCTTGAGGTTTTGGGCTCAAACGACTTCACACAAAATAAAATTTCTTTGACAATTCTAGTATCTGCCCGCTCACGTAGGCCTTAATCATTTGAGGGGTTTTACCTTTGAAACCTGCCCCTAATCAAAATTTCTTTGAGAATTGAAATATGTAATTTCCGACTCAATATAAAAATTTTCTATATGGGATATCCCTACTACCCTATAAATTAGTTTATTTCATGTGTAATAGAAAATTCAAAAAATTAATTTATTATAATTAATTGAAGTGGTCTTTTTGAAAAATTAATACAAAACTAATTATATATTTCCTCAATTCGAAATTAAATGTCTACATTTCTATTTTAAATTGTCCAAAAATTAATGTTTCATTTCCTTAATTAGTTAAAATTTTGTTAAGAAATTGATATCGTTAAATGTAAAATGAAATAAGTCAATTAATTGTTTTAAAATATGTGCAAATCAAATTAAGACATTCAATTTCAGATTGAAGAAATATTAATTTATTTCTAAACATTCATTTCAAATAAAGTTATATTTTCTGTTGTTATTATTATTTATTATATTAAATAATTGAAATAATATGAATTAGAATGTTACCCATACCTTTGCATCCGCAAAACCTATACCCTATAAAAAGATATAATATTACTAAAGTATGTGAGGAATATATAGAACTAGCTAACAATATAGCTATCGAACTTGTCACTTTTTTTCGTTTGATTATCAAATTATAAAATTAGTCAATTTAGTTATTATACTCTATATTTTTAAATAATTTAATCAATATACTTTGCTTTTTAAAACAATTTAACTATTATTCTTTGTATTTTTAAAAAACTTTAGTTGTTATATTTTGGTCGGATTGAATAATAGTCACTAATATAATTAATCTTTAATGAAAATGTCACGTGACTTTCAATATTATTGGATTTTTCATGTAGGCTAAAAGAATTTTTGTCATTTTCTCAATTTCTTCTTCTATTTGTTTATTGATTCACACATAATTTGAATGACTTGAAATAAAATTTTACATTTAGCTGAATTAATAAAGAGAATTTTATTGACATGGTAAGGCATATGATATTATTAATGAAAGTTGATTAAGTTTCCAATTGTTATTCAATACGATCACCATAAAGTGGTTAAATTGTTTTAAAACATAAAATATAATAGTTAAATTGACTAATTTTATATAAGGTGTTTGATTTGGCTTAACTTAAAAAATAAGTATTTATTTTATCTTAATAAGCACTATGGGCAAAAAAAAAAAAGAGGACTTGTTTGTTTAGGCTTATGGGAAAAAAAAAAACACAATTTGAAAAAATAGCTTATAGAAAAAGCACTTCCAACTCTTGAATTTTTTATTTTAATTTTTTAAGCTTTTTCTCTTCTTTGTTTTTTTTCTTTATCTCTCAAATTTTCTTTTTTTCTTTTGTTAAACCGCCCAGCCCAGCAGGCTTCTGCCTACCACGCCATTTAATTTCAAAAAAAAAAAGAAAAAAGCTTTAAAAGTAATTTTTTATCCAACTAAAATTTTAATTTGAAAAATACTTATAAATTACAGTATTTAAATACAAAACAATTTAACTAGAAAAAAATACTTTTATAAAAAATGCTTTTTTATATGCCTATTCAAACGGATCCATAATTTGATGGTCAAAATATATTAAGAAGAAAAAAAGGTGATAAATTCAATAGTAAAATCCTTATTTAAATAATATGTTAATCGGGGATCAAATATAAGAAGTGTTTCTTTATAAACAACAGTTATTCTTTGGTTTCACCACCGTTTTTGTTGTATATTAAAATTTCGAAACATTTCATTTTGATAATTCTGGGTAGGCATAGTTAACAAAACCATAAAGTAAAAATTGACTTTTTCTAATCTTAATTAGAAGTCTTGCATAAAATGAGGGCAATATTGTCCTTTGGGATGAAAACTTTACTCAACGTCATACCCCGTGCCATACATACAAAATAGAAAAGATTTTTTTTTTCCATAACAATACTAAATTTAATATTATATTTTTTTGGTGTTTTTATACACAAAATTTAATTAGATGAATTCAAAATTTTATTGAAAATCTATAAAAAGTCATAAAAATTGTTGAAATCAAATTTATTAAGAAAATATTTCTAGCACACTAAATTAAAATCATAAAATTTCAATGCAAACATTTTGGAACTAATCCGATGGTAATAATAATAATAATAATAATAAAGTTGATTTAAATATTAGTGAACACTTTTTTTATACAATTATTGTGAAAATAAAATTTTATGTTTTTTATACAAATTCTTCAAAATAAACTATATAATTATTTTTCATGCATAAGTTTCGAATTAATATTTTACAAGTTTTTTTTTTTTAAAAAAAATATTACAGTGCTAATGGAGCGTTTCTGTTGAAACAAATTTTCGAACTCCCTTTCTTTCTTTTCTCAACCTCTTCATTTTTCTCAAACATAATATGTCTAAATATATAAGTGTATTTAATTAAAAATCTTGCATAGGAAAATGAAGAGACATCAATTATGACTGCCAAGAAAAACTCTCAAATTCATCATGAAAAATGAAAAAAAAAGACAAATTGCAATATTTGAAGAAGCTACCTATATTAGCTTATGTGGCAGCTTAGGTGTTTTCATGACTATCTATATAAATATATATATATATATATATATATATATATATATATTATATTCTATATATATTACACTAATGAGAATACCGTCTAAAGCTACATATAAAAAAATATCATACTAACCAAAGCTTCGTGGTCAAAATTTTCGCTAATTATGTTTTTGAGTGTTGTGGAAATAACTTTTCTAACGAGTTGCAACAATGCATCAAGTTGTATTCTAATCAAAGGAACTCTCTGATCAAAGAAAATATTATAGAATATTCAACTGGTAGTTATTTTCTAACTGATTTAGAGAACAAGTTTGTCAAAGTTTTTCGTAAAGGGCTGTGATAAGTTGGAACAGGTTGTAACAGCCACGTATGTTGTGTCCTCAACAAACAACTCAATTCAAAATTCAAAGGTAAGAAGTCAAACATATAAAAGGAGGAGCACTCAAATACTGAAGCTAAAAGAGCATAATTGGGCTGAATATAACGACAGAAATTTTGAGTTGCATATTACTTGAGAGTTACAGCATAGAGATGGGATTAAGCAATAGTGATTTCTTGAGAGATTTTTGAGCTTTACAATTGGTGATCACATTGATCTCAAGAAGATTAGGAGAACAATTTTATTCTCTATTTTATCCAGACATTTTGCAAGTTCCAGTTGGGAGACAATTGTAGAAGGTGTTGCGACTTCGAAAAAAGTTGCATCTTCAGTGGATGGAGATGGAAACTGACTTTGGAGTAAAAACAATTTTAATTTCTTTAGGACAAAGAAATCCATGCAAGGTTGAAGCTGTTCATCAATCTCGAATGGCTTGAGATTTATTGCATGAACTCTATTGTAATTCTTGGAAAGAAATTGGTGTTGGTTGCATTTGAATTTCTTGTTGTAATCAAAATTATAAGAGAAAAAAGAGATTAATCTAGATGAGGGTCCCACAAAGTAGGCAAGGAATTGGTCGAATTGCATTACCAAATATCCTTGTGTTCTCATTTGGATGCAATTGTCGAACGACAATCAAGGAAAAAACAATTGATTATCAAAGGAGGGGGGGAAAAACTGCCGATTTAATGCATTGAAAGAAGAAGAAATGGGATTCAACAATCAAGGAAAAATAAGAAAAGATCTTCAAGTGAAAAGGCCCATCTGGATTCTCACATTTTTATACAGTTGAGGAAGTTTCAAAAGCAATTGATGGATTCGATCTTACCGTCATTATTATCGGTGACAAAATTTCTTCACGATTGCTCTATCATTTTGTAATCTTTGATGAATATTGTTTTTTCCTTTTTCTTTTTTTTTTATAGTTTTTCTATGCATCATTGTCATGTTCTTCGATGATTATCATTGTTTCAATGTCGCAATAAAATGTAAATTTTGTATGTCGTCATTCTTTTTTTTTTTTCTCGTGATTCTAGAAGGATATAGCTTACAAAATATGAAATATGAGAGGGTTAAAAATTGAAGCACAAAATTAATTGTCTTATGGGTGAGAAGATAGGTTTCCATATTTATTTTTAGCAATGATTTAAGTAGAAAATTATTTTTTGAATCATAAATTCACTTCACAATCTACCTTTGTGCTCTCCTCAAAAACCAATCACAAATTTTTATGGATTTGTGACTTTCGCTGTACATCGAAAACCCTAGAGTCATTAACTAAATTAGAGGAAAATGGGTTGCTTTCGGGCTATTTCTCACTCCGGGGATGAGGATCTTGGACAAAGGTATTGATTTTGAACCCTTTTTTACATCCTATGTTCAGATAATTATTTGTATTATGATGGGTTTTGAGTTTTTTCGAGCTTCCATTGTAATGGAACTTAATTTTATATATAGTTTTCCTTAAGAGAATTTGTGGAAATCAAGGTTTGTGTCTCTTTCTTTCTTTTTTTTTTTAAATTGATGAACCTCGAAGTTGGAAACAGTTCATTGATATATACATAATTATACTCAATTTTATATCCTTTCTATGTTATTATCTTACGCAACTTAACTCAATCATGTCATTTTATATATATTTTACTTCTTTATACTTGATTTTTTATTATAGGAGTTTTTTTATTGGAAATTGCTCGAAGAATTATCAATTTGACACGAGAAACAAGGTCGCGGGCGATGAAGCAAAGCAAGACGTGCCAACGAACCATCTGTCGCCCAAACATAGCACTGGACCATGTATCCAGTGCCAGATGATTCACTAGAAACAACACCAGATCGCCACTGGAAGGCAGAGCAAATTTGAAGAGGCCATCCGGCGTCGAACAAGCTTTGACTTCCTATTAAATTAGGATTTGATCATTTTCTTAAGTAATTCTTTTTGTAATAGATTTTTATTCTATTATTAGATTTCTATTTGATAATTACTTATTTGTAAGAAGTCTCTACCCTTATAAAAACGTTATTTTTCATAGTTTTAGGGACACACAATTCAAGATTGATTTCTTGAGAACTTTTGAAGGCAAAAGATATATTTTCTCTTTCTCTTTCTTGTGTATTTTTCAATTTTATTAATCATCTCTTGTGAGTAATTCTCTTTTGTCAACAAGAACATGAATAGGTTGTTTTGATATGGGGTTACGAGATTTGGTTTTTTTTTCTTATAAAATTTTTTTCTTTATTTATTAAGTATTTGTGTAATTTATGTTTTCATCTCATTAATTGTGTTTATTAATTTAGCTAGATCACCTAGATTAATTTGCATGATTATACTATTCGGATTTAAATATTATAACTAATTATTGTTTAAATTTGGTTTGGCTAACAACTTTATTTGACAATAAGAATGTATAAATCAAATTGTTTGAATTAAAACTACTTTGTTTATGTAATTTGACATTGGTAATGCCTTTATGCTTGTACAATTTAATTGATTAAATTTATTGTTCACTACGATGTAGGTTTAATTGATTAAATTATTGATTTTATTTTTTCTCGCTGCGAAATGTAAATTTATTTAAATAATAGGAATTTGATCAAGAAGACAAATTTTAAAATCAACTGCTTAATTGTATTATTTGATCAAGTATTGACAACATAACAATTGATTTATGGATTGTTTATTGTTAACAGTTTTCTCACTTATATTCTTCTTTCAAAGTAGATTTTACATTATTTGTTTGGTTTTATTTTATAAACTCTTTCAAAAATCAATAACTTTTTGTTACTTATTAATTGGTTTTTATTAAATTTAAATTCAATTTTTTGTAGATTCGACCCTATTTGCCCCAATTACATTAATTTTGATAAATAAAATTAATTTGTTTATGATACGACGTAAGATCATTCATCATGTTCAACCGATAAGTCTAGGGGGAGGACAATAATTGTAGAAGGTAGTATCATTCACTTTAGGAAATGGTGTTGATCCTATTGGTCTGGCTTCTTGATTATTTCCTCAACAACTCATTATTTTGCTTGGCCATATGAAGGCATGAGAAAAGCTCAAATATTTCTTAAAAGTTAAATTATTTATTAAATCTCTTTTCTCATTATTTCATGCATGAACATATTTGAGTCATGAAATGGAGAATGTATTTTCCAATATCAGTAGTAATATTTTCACCATATAATTTCAATTTAAAAATTGACAGAATTGTGTTCACTTATGAAAATATTGTAACCTTAATTAATGCATCCAATCATAACAATTCTTTAGACAATATCACAGCTTGTTGATGGTCATATTACTCTTAAGATTATTCCAAAGATCTCTGACAATAAGATATTTATTTTCAAACTTTCATTAAGATGCTGACGAATAAGAATCATAACTTTCACCCTTTCTTTATTAGGGACATCATTGATCTCTTTATTGGTGTCTTCTAAGCCGTTGAAGCCAGACATATTTCGACATCTAGCCTCCATGATAAAATGTTTTGCCCGAAATAACCAAGGCCATAAATTCATGTTTTTCAATATTTATGTCATAAACTGGATATATGAATTTATAAATATATGAAGATTCAAACCGCAAATCTTGAATAGGGAGAGAATATCAAATAAAAGTTTAACACTGATAAAAAGAAGTGAACTTTCTGATATTTTATTCACTTGTCTGTATACATACAAATGGCCACGAGAGTCCTATATTTATGTATATAGGAGACTTGGTCTCCAATTCACTCAAGATATATGAGGATTCCTTTCTGTTTCTGATGAGTCTTCTTCTTCCAAAGTCTTCCAAGGCAAGAACTTTGACCATTAAATGATCATTCACAATAAATATTTCCTAATATTTATAATAGGCCTAATATATTAGTAAGCCCTCACCTTGTTGCAATCATCCTATTGAACCATTCACCTATTATTTCAATCCATTGAACCCTTTATCTCGTTGATATTAGCCCTTTATATGGTGGTTGGTTAGGCTGTGCAAACAATCACCTCCAAGATGCATCAAAGTTCCATCTGGATTTTAGAGAAAAGGAAAAATAAAAACATTAATGACATAGATTTTGGAGAGGTGAAAAAAAAAAGGGATAGGAAAAAACCATCCCATTCTCATTCAGCACTAACAAGTTTTACATTACTTAAAACGCCAATTAACATTTTTCTTGAAATCTTGATAGCCAAATTTAGCTTTAAAAAAAAATTTTTTTGATCAAAAGTGCCTAGATTTTTTTTTATTTCTTTTATTTTTTGGAAGAATTGCTGTGAAATTTTTTAAATATAAAAGTTTGTTGATTCGGGTAAACAAAAATCCAAATAACAAACATGAAATCCAACACACTTCTTCTATCTTCTATGACTAGTATAGAAAGCCATGTAAGTTATTAATAATAGTCGTGTAAAATATGAAATAATAAAATTAAAAATAAAAATGTAGAGATTTGTTCTAAGATTGAATCATTCTTTCAAAATCTCATGTGGCGTACCTGTCATTATGTGATTTAAACACATCATCCTATAGTTGAAGAGTGCTCATCACTCTTTGTTTAAATTAATTTGCTTACCTTCTAAAGGGGTTAATATGATTAAGATGAGCATAGTGAAGAGTTTAATAGGCTAAAATAATAAGTAAAGAGTTTAACAGGATGATTCGATCAAAGTGAATGACTTATTAATTTATTATGCCTTTATAATATTGAGAGTCAAATAACATTTTTTGAACAAAAAATCTATAATTCTAGACCATGTAGTTCAAAAAAGACTTTTGAAGTCTTTAAATCCATAATGTGTAGGGCTTTTCTTATTTTCTTTCTCTT
>JAOXNR010000022.1:13040264-13068710 GCA_028571225.1 Parsonsia alboflavescens
TGCCACATTAACTCATGTTTTGAAAGTTGTTAGCTCATGTTTTGAACGTTGCAACCATCTGGTTACTAAAGATAAGTAATAAGTAGTTCCACACAAAAATAAATGCATTTGATAAGAAAGAAATTGCCAAGACAATATGAGACAGAAGCATGGCCCCTATCTCCTATATTTCTTTTCCTGCTATGCTTCACTAAGATGCAGAAATACCAAACAGCCATCTCATTATGCAACTGTACTTTACCAAAGAACACAATATGGACAAATAATCTCATATCAAAGGCTTTAACTCCTTGCCAGACTTTAGTGGAAGTTTCAGCTCCTTGGAAAATGAAAAGTCAGTATTAGCACTACTGACCCAATCAGAATAAACTTAATAAAGCTCAAACCATAAGTTTAGCACATTGGAAAAAATTCAATTGAAACAGCCATAAACGTAAAATATGGAATAGCACTCCAAAATAAAACAGATTATCCATATCTCAAAAAGCAAGGACTTCTGCAAGATGAAAAATTAGCGACTAAAGTATGAGGAAATACCTACAATAGCAAAGAAGAAACTCATATGGCCAATTGCTACATATTTCTACTAAAACTAATGGTGGGTTTGAACGAAAAGAGGAAAAATTAACAAATACAAAGAAAACAACTTAAACAATTCAAGACCATAAAATTGCCGAAAAAATTAATAGCATTTTGAAAGAAAAAAAAATAGAACTGCTAGCAATAATTAAAAGATTCAAACCCTAGATCAGTCATGGAGTTCAGCAAAATTGACAGCAGAGGCTTTTTCTCTTTTGTTCAGCTTTCAAGAATGCAGTGGCTTCCAAGATTCAGTTGTTGGCTTTTCTCTTTTATTGAATAGACAAAACGGCGGCGTCACTCCAACTAACTGGTAAGGGGCTAAGATTTCAAGCCGGAAGGGGAGAGAGAAGAGTGGCAGCTTCAGTAACGATTTTCAGTAGAGCTTCTCAAATCAGCTTGAAGTCGCGATTTTCAGCAGAGCTTGAATCTTTAGCGGGTTGCGATTTTCTAGCTCAAATCTTTGGTCTTTAGCCTGAATTCAAATTTTTCAGTAGAGCTTGAATCTTCAGCTGGCTCGGAGGTGAAGAGAGAAGTGAGAGTGAAAGTGATTTTCAGTACCAGCTCGCAGGCAAGTTGATTCACAGTACCAGTCCGAATTCAAATATTTCAACAGAGCTTCAATCTTCAGCGGGCTTGGAGGTGAAGAGAGAAAGTGATTTTCAGTACCAGCTCGAGTGCAAGACTGATGTTCACAGTTCGAATTCAAATTTGCAATCATCTGTTAAGGCCGTAACGGGGAGGGCACCTTAATTCAAGCTCTAGAGCGTGTCTTAGCAAAACTGTATATATATAATTTGTTTCTATTATATGGTTCAAAGTATACTATGCGTCAAGCCAAAACCACGTAGTTTTTTTTGGCCACGCACGGTTTTTTGAAAAAAAAAATCAACTTGCAGAAACCCTCTCTCTCCTTCCCTGCCTCTCTTCTTCTCTTTCCTTCTCTTCTTCGTCGATCACTTGAGCTCCGATTTGTGCAGAGGTGTTGGGGGGTGCAAAACCGAGGGTCACAGCGGGTGTCGGTGCTGGGCGGTGCTAGACCAGCGAATTGCGGTGCCTCCTTCTCTGCTTCTTCGGATCTTTCTAGATCTGTCCAAATTTTTTTTTTCAAAACCTAGCCCATTAATAGAGGGGTTGTGTTGTGGTGGTGTGATAGTTGTGTTGTGGTGGTGTGATGGTTGTGTTGTGGTTTTTTTGGTTTTTTACACCAAAACGGTGGATGGTGGTGGCGGGATGTTGACCGGGTGGAAGAAACAGGTTTTGGGACATAATCCACTTCATTCCAGAATCTAAAAGATATATGAGCACATATACCATCCGGCGAAGTTGGGCCTCATTGAGCTTGGCTTCTATGTCTTGGGCAGTAGGAGTTGAGCTTTAGTGTTCAAGAAGACGACGGCGAAGGCGGCGAGGAAGTTTAGCTGCATTACCGTTGTCATTCACTGGAAAATGCAATGCCCTCGGAGATAGAATTTCAGATTGTGGGATCGATTCTGCAAGTTGCGCTAGGAGAGAGTTTTTGCAAGCTGAAAAAAATTTTATAAAAAAAAAAAAAATCGTGCCTAGCCAAAAGTTTTGACTTGAGGCCCATGCTGTGAATGGAGCACATAATAGAAAATTTAATTTTGACATCAATTTATCACAAAAGTTAAAAATTATAAATATAAATGTGTAAGATTATTGAAAGTCTTTTTCGAGAAACAAAAATTACTTTAAATTATGCTTTATTATATAATAATAAAATTAAAAATAAAAATATATGGACATAGGAAAACGTAGTGGACATACAATGTAATAATTATTACCAACTTAATTAAATTAAATAGATTTAAAATTACATGTACTAAGATGAATTTAATTAAATAAATATTTTTTAAATAAAAAATATATATGTCATTATCTTCTAAAAAATTATTATCCGTTGGGAAATATAAACTTTTACAAATACATAAAATTATGAGAAAGGATTCTTAGATTTTTTTAAAAGAAAAAAAATTGAAATTTTGAAAAATATATTTATTTATTCGGACAAATAAAGAGTGACAAATTGATATCTTTTTTTCTCAAAGTAAATTATTTTAGCACAAAAAATTTATCCAGTTAAGTTATAATAATAATTGCATTTTCAACTTATTTGAATCCCAGCACTGACAACATTTTTAAATACTACGCAGCTTCACAAAAAGGAGCTATCATTTTTAATCCAATCAGAATTAGGAATTCACTCTGACTAATATGTTTCCTAATACTTTAAGGAATTGGATTTGATTTACCAAGTACTCTAAGGACTTGGATTTGTATGTCGCTTATAAATTCTAAGATGTTTCTAAATTAACGAAAAGATTAGAGAAATTTTCTTAATTTTGTTGTCTTAAGTCAAAAAATCAGAGCCACGGCGGAGATGGAGTACGTTATGGCTGCAGGCGGTGCTTCATTACCATCGGGATCTGACGGGACGAAGCGGCGGGTGACATACTTCTACGAACCCACCACTGGAGACTACCACTACGGTAAAGGGCATCCCATGATGCCACCCAGAATTTGTATGGCTCATGCTCTAATCCAGCACTACTCTCTCCACCGTAAGATGGAAATCAACGTTCCTCTTGCGATTGGGCCCGACGACCTCAGCCTCTTTCACTCACCGGAGTACGTTGATTTTCATGCGACCGTCAGCCCCGATATCTTGAAAAACATCCTCACGCAGTCAGCGATTCCATGTCGACGAGGGCTGCCCTGTTTTTGATGGGCTTTTCGATTTCTGCAAGGCGTCAAGCTTATTCGGCAAGATGCTGATATCGCTATCAATTGGGCCGGTGGGTTACACCACGCCAAGAAACATGAGGCATCTGGGTTTTGTTACGTGAACGACATTGTTCTTGAAATTCTTGAACTGCTCAAGGTCCACAGGCGAGTGTTATATGTAGACATTGACATACACCACGGAAATGGCGCAGAAGAGGCCTTTTTCACCACTGACAGAATCATGACAGTTTCTTTTCATAAATTTGGGAACTTCTTCCCTGGTACTGGCGACATCGGAGATGTTGGGATAGGCGGGGGAAAATACTATTCTGTAAACGCGCCGTTGAATAGTGGTATTGATGACGAGAGTTTTGTAAGTTTGTTTCGTCCCGTGATCCAGAAGGTTATGGAGGTTTATCAGCCGGAAGTTGTGGTTCTTCAGTGCGGAGCAGATTCATTAGCTAGAGACAAATTGGGTTGCTTTAACTTGACGGTGAAAGGTCACGCCGATTGTCTACGTTTCTTGAGATCTTTCAATGTCCCATTGATGGTGTTGGGCGGTGGTGGATACACAATTTCAAATGTTGCTCGGTGTTGGGGCTCTGAGACGGCAGTTGCAGTCGGGGAAGAACCAAATGATGAATTGCCTTACAACAAATATTATGAATACTTTGGCCCAGATTACACTCTTCTTGGGAATGGGAAAGAGAAAATGGAGAACAAGAATTCACCCAGAGATTTGGAGCAAATCAAGAATATCCTGCTTCAGCAAATCTCTGGGTTAGAACACGCACCAAGCGTGCAATTTTATTCAACGCCTAATATGGGCTTCTCAAATTAGAATGGTTTTGGAATATTTCTACCGTAAACTAGAGAATCATACATAATTTTTTTTCATATCTGTTTTCTTTCTTTAAATGTATATATTCCCTACTGTGGAACCAACTAAAACTTATTTTCTGCCATATTACAACCAGTATTTTCTTCTTACATATTTGCATGCATGAAAACCATTCGTATAAAGAATAGAGATGAAGGCAAAGAAAGCCTTTCCGAATCAAGAAAGCAGAAATAGTAAGATTTCGTATCTTAAACATTTTTATTTCGTTTCAATGCAGTCTTCTTGACACATGGAGAAGAATAAAGTTCACCCCAATGCCTAATTTTGCATGAGATGAAGCTTTTGAAGATTCTCACTCATCTAATCTAACAGACCATACAACTTTATCAATGAATAAATTATGATAGAAGAGGTAATACATAAGCAAAGCCAGTGACATGAACGTGTTGCATTGGACTGGTATTTTGGGAGTGCATGCTGCTTCTCCACTTTGTCTTTTTCTTCTGCAACAGTTCTGTTTTATGTCAAGCAGAAAAGAATATGGTATTAGAAGCAAGAATTTAAGATTGATTAAGATAACATATAAAATGTCATTACTCATCAGTGTACGTTTAGGTTACTATTCTCTCTATAAAAATTTCATTATTAATCTGTTATTTATTGTCACAATTACCTTTTCTTTTCTCCCAAATTTGTCAATTTATTTTGCTCATCAAAATTGAGTTTCAAATAGGACCTACAGGTGTGTGTGATGATTTCTTTAATCTTCTTTTGACTAAAACTCATATAGAAAAAGAATAAAGGTAACTAGCCTTGGTGTTAAGAGGGCTTCTGTTGTTGCTGGTGATTTTGGTTCAGGTGGTTGTCGTGTTGCTACCACTTTTGGTGGTGAGAAATGAGCAGTTTCTTTTGCTGTAACTCCGTGTCTTTCTTCACTTGGGATAGCCATGTCCTGAGCCTAACATGATGTAATACAAATGAATTACTCCTTCACCATTATCCACTAGGGGAAGAATAGATATGGAGAAAATTCTATACCATCTTTCTGAACTTGAGGTTGTAGATGATATCAAGATATTTTTGCCTAGCATTCTTTGGTCCTTTGTTAAACTGTCCCCAGAATCCATAGATTGATCCAATATTCAAGACACGGTTTGCATAGATCTTCCAAGTGTAGCTGGAGGACAAAGAATCAAAACATTAGAGAAAACTCAAGCTGTAGATATACATTTGTTTGTTCTTGAAATTTTGAGGGGTGATGTGTACCATTCTTCTATGCGCTTGAGACCTGCCTCAGACATTCTATGCCAATATCTAGAATCTGCCTTACATTCCTCAAAAAAGTCAGCAATTTTGTTGCTTGATTCGTCTCCATTGTTAGGATCAATGTGAAATCCTGAAACTCCATCAACAATTATTTCTGCTGGTCCTCCTTGATTAGTAGCAAATGTGGGCAGTCCACAGTTCATTGCTTCAATAACAGTTAGGCCAAAAGCTTCATATAATGCGGGTTGCACAAATGCACCTTTGGTGTCTGCAATGCATCGATAGAGTTCACTGTTCCTGTTTCTATCAGTTTGTGCAGCAATCCATCTTATTTGACCCTTGAGTTTGTATTTCTTAATCAAAGTATGCATTTTCTTGATTTCCTCCATTTCTTCTCTATCTTTAGATTTAGAGGGATTGAACCGTCCCCCCACAACCACAAGGTTGACTAAACTTCTGAGCTTCTTGTTTCTCCCATACCATTCTGTCAATCCTGTTATGTTCTTCACTATATCAAGTCTTGACATTGTAAAGATGATTGGCTTCTTCTTGTCTGCAAGATATCCACTGTTCCAGGCATACTTCAGCTTAATATAATCTGTTTGTGCACTCCTAGCAAAAGAAAAGAAATCTGAGGAAACTTACGTGTGTTCATCATTCTTATCTTTACTGTAAAGTAATTCATCAATGACTGGATGAAATGCAGTCAGTCGGTTCTTTTTCTCCGTGAAGGGGAAGTAGACGGACTGATCAGCTCCAGGTGCAGCAATATTGAACTTTGGATCAAATACGTTGATGCCTGATACTACCCTATAAAGCCCAGGCATAGAGAATGCCATGTGGCTTTCATACTGTCCAGGTTTGTTCTTGCTGAAAGGAGAAGAGGAAAATAAGTCCAAAGGCTAAACAATAGTCAATAATATCCTATTCATTTCCAAGATTCAATTTTTATGAGACAAACTAACCTTCCTGCAATTTCTTGAAATGTGCTTGTAATTACAAAATCAGCAGAATTCATTGCAATTATATCAGCAGTGAATTGGCAAGAGAAATGGTGCTTTTCATCAAACTCCTTCCATTTGATATCAGAATCCTCATACTTGGATTTCTCCAGTGCATGAGCAATGGTTCCCTGGAATAAAGAATGCTAGTTAGAAAACTACATTCAAATGAAGATCAAAGTAAAGGGTCTCCAAGAACATCAAATATCTTCTTAAGATTCAAAACAGAAATCATATCTACCAGAGGTACTCCGAGTTTCCTGGCCATTAGAGATGCCACTAAGTTTCCATCTGTGTAATTCCCTATTATGAGGTCTGGTTTACCTTCCATGACTTGAAGAACTTTAGCAGTAGCATCCTAGTGAAAGATTGAGAATATTCAGAAAACACTGATCAAGTAATTGAAAAGTGAAACGGAGATCAAAAGCCGACAGCAGTTACCTCAGTAAATCTCTCCAAGAAAGGATAAATATCAAACCGGGAAATCCAGTGGTTGAGAACTCCATTCTCAGTCTTGAAAGGAACCCGAAGGATCTTGGAATGGCTAGTGTTGATTACTGGTTCAATCTCCAGACTGCAATTTG
Organism: Parsonsia alboflavescens; assembly: GCA_028571225.1. NCBI lineage: Eukaryota > Viridiplantae > Streptophyta > Magnoliopsida > Gentianales > Apocynaceae > Parsonsia > Parsonsia alboflavescens. The sequence goes on from JAOXNR010000022.1 coordinate 13,047,281, forward strand.
TGCCTTGTGCATCTGGTATGAGTCGAGTCACCTGTGTTCAGAAGATAAAAAGAACACAAAGGATCAATTTTTTAGTGCATTTCTCAGCTCGTAATATATCAACCTTCGGAACTGATCTTATAAAGAGCTCACCACTAAAATCTGAGGCTTCACATTTAGGCCTTGTTGCTTAATTCTTTGTAGCAATTCTTCCTCTAAAGCTTTCACTTGATCCAAAATGTAAACCACCTGTTTAACATAAGGGCAATGCATATTAAGGTGATGTTGATTTCTTTTCTAGAACATTAGTCCAATTAGAAGAATTCAGATGTCTGCTGTCTATTCACCTGGCCTCCAGTATCAGGCAAACCAAGAACATTAGACTGGCCAAAGTAGCCATGCACAGAGAATATTACAATGTTGAATGTGACAGGAAGCCGACTGAAAAAGGATTCTATTTTTGGTGAATCTGCTGCCTGAAGTATTTCAGAAAGCAACCTCATTGTCTCCTTGACTCTTGCTGCAGTATTCCCCCAACCTTTCTCAAAGCCCCACCCCTTGAGCCTGGTTTCCAAGTTAAGGATATATATATATGGTCAGATTCGCAAAGACAATTTTCTTTTCTAGAGCATTATTGGCAAAAAGAAAAAAAGGAAAAGAGAAAAGGTAAGATTACCTCTGCTCAAAGGTTTGACAAGGGCAATCTTTTGGAAGTGTAGAAACGAAAACTTCAGCAACAATCAATGCTGATTGAAGCTTTGAGACAGAGTTTAGAGTTTCATTGATCATCAGATTCTTCATATTTCAGAACAGAAGAAATAAACAAATAAAGAATCTCATTAGTTAATACTGCATGGATTCAAAACTTATCAATTGTAGAACATATATATACAATTAACTTCCTGACTACCTCCCCCTGATGATTAAGATTAAGCAAGTATTCCACTAAAGGTTTGGCGCTCTCCTGAGTACCGATGAACTTTGAAGCCATGATCTTGGAGATGAAGTTCATTCCATTACCAATAGAAGAGTAAAGAGCTAGCCTTTGAGAACCAAAATCAAATGCTCCAAAGTCTATTTCCATTGCATTTGCATCCATTGCCCTGTGCATGAAACAAGAAAATTTTCAGAAGTTCCTGAGAAAAATTATTTTGATTCTAGTAAAGTGACTCAATCAACAATCATCTGTTGATTAATGTCCATCGCCTACCAGTTTTCTTCAAAGATCATTTCTTTGAACTTTAAATACTCTTTGGCTGAAATTTGGGTCACTGATAGATCCTCAGAATTCACATTAACATAATCCCAGCATCCAGGATTATGCCTTATTGCAAAAGCCACATCAGGTGGTACAACAGCAGCTTCCTGCAAAATTTAACTGATTAGACTAACAAAAGCAATTCATCAAAGGGCATAAATGAATGTTGGCTTAGGTCAGTAGTAGAAGCTCTTACCTGTGTGAAACTCAGTACATCACCCAATGTACCCTCCAAAACCTTGGCTCTTTCAACCTTATCCTCTATTGTTTTCTCCATCTCTTCTTTCAAATGTTCATATTTCATCAGCCTTCGTCCCAATGAAGTGAACCTTCACAGCCCATTTTACTTCCAAGGATTACAATGGAGGCAAAAAGATAAAAGAAGGGGTTGTTAAAAATTCAAAGAAATAAAGAATACATCTATAGTACCTTGCAAAACATCTCTTCATATGATATCTTCCCTCCTTCAGGGCACCAGGCATGCTACCAACCACTGCAGAAGAAGCCATAGTTTTGCTTTTACCCCAAAAAACAAGCCTTGTTTTCTTTTATTCAGTGATGCTCTGGAATTTTGGTTAACAAATGTGTGCATATATATATACACACACATGAAATACACCACGGGTCCATAAAAAATTTAGGTTTATGCACGTGGAAATGAAACCTTTTCTACTCAGAAATTTAGGCTAAGGTGAGAAGAAAAGGAACATTCCTTGGGCCAGAGTGTGGAGAAGGGGAAAGGGAGACAAAGAAAAGAATTCAGCCCTGCAATGACCAAATCAAGGACTTGCAAATTGGGGAACTTGGAACAGGTTGAGGAGAAGTAGTACATTGGAAGAACATGATATTGATATTAGAGCATAATCTGGTGGTGGGGAATTAGCATCTATTCTTTTCTTATAAGTGTTAACTTACATGCATGCATGCTGATACTCTCTGTAGAACCGGAAACCCCAATCAAAAACAAGCCATTTCAATTTGCTTGTTTCTACTTCACATACGCTTGCATGGAAATGGGATTTGTTTTTTTCTAAAACTAGGGATACGCAAAAGTTCACCATCCAAATTTGTAAAATTCTCACTTTAAATTTCTTTTTTCTTTTTTACCCTCCTTATTATAAGTAGAGTTTCCCTTTTCTTATATGCTTTAAAAGATAATTACAAAGTTGGCTTAGAAAAACACAAACAAGGCCTAAATTTGAACAAGAATAATCTAACACCCGTGCACAAAGAAGGCCTAAAGTAAACATGTCGAGCATCTTCTTCTTCTTCTTCTTCTTCGTGTATATAAATAATATTTCTTTCATTTAAAATTCAGTATTTTATTTTTATTTTAGTTCATTTTATTATTCAAAATTAAATGTTTCATTTTTTAAAATAAATGGATTTTTAATAAAAAACCTCATTAACCAACTCCCTAGTTTAAGAATTTTAATTCATTTTCTCAAGGTTATCATCACTAAATAAAGGCAAAAAGTCAAATACCGTCCTTGAATGTTTTATCAAAATCAAATGGCCAATCAGGTACAGGAGGACACAGTAATAAAAAGCATCTCCTTAATATGGAAAAATAAGAACTGACAGTTTGAAGGTACGCCGGTGGAAGGTTTTCATCATTTTTCATAGTGGTGCCAAGTGCAAAAACCCGCAAATCAATCTTGAACCAGGCAACTTTTTCCTACGTGTAACTTTTGTAGAGGTTTTTATGCTAAATTTTGATCAAATGATATCTTATCTAAAATTGCCCAATCCAGTATCAGGAATGTTCCATGTGACATAGAAATCACTTCGGAAAAACCATGACAAATAATTTAATTTGTTAAAAGCTTTTACTCAAAGATCAATTGATAATGATGTGACTAAAGGCAGGCCATAACGGGAGCATAATGACAAAATAACAAGAACAATAGACTCCCAACAGAAAAAGGCAGTGAATTCCAACACTACAAACAGCAGGTTCCCGAATCACATGGACTAACTCTGTTCATCAGACATTCAACCAGCAGGAAACATTAATTAAAGAATGGGTTTGCCAGAAGAGATAATACAATAAGTGCAATACGAAGTCGGCAACCACACATTACAGCTCAGAGAACACAAACAAGCATATAAAAACACCAATTCCACTGCTTAAAGAAATGGTCAAAACACCCACCTGCAATAATATAGACAGAATGGAGCCAATAAGCAAAAAATAAAATAAAACTCATCCCAAGACAACAAACAAGAAAAGCTTCCAGAATATATAGTTCAAAATCATACAATCCAGCAAACATAGATAATAAACCAAGTACTACATTGGTCTCAGAGTTGTCAATCCAAAATAACAGAAAGAAACGACACCATTCCACCCATAACCCAAACACCTGGAGCTGGGAAACAAAGTACGAATATCCTGTGATAACAGGTTTGTTGGGGTGAATCTAGTCATTGTTTAATAGCAAAACAAACACAAACCAAATAAGGTCTTGGGAACGGGCAAAAGGCCATTCCTTAACAGTAAAACATGACCCTCTTCACATTCTCCTTGAGGGAAGGCAGTGGCTTCACATTGATATTGGAACCTGGTGCACGAGAAGCCCTCACACCAGGAGGGACACCACCACGACCAGCAGCAGCACCACTTGTCATCGAGCCACTATCAGATGTCTCTGGCTCCATGTAGAAGCGAGCTCGGAAAGCAGCCAGATGTGCATAATATGCAGGAGGAACTACAGAACAAAAATTTTTTCAAGTGAACAGTAATTAAAGCATATATTCTGCATGGCACATTTTAGGGGAAATAACTAAACATCAAAGACACATACCAATGGAGACCGAACGAGTGCACCTTGCATAACTGCAGAACAAGACTATACATGTGAATATAAGAACCTAGAGAATCCAGAACGTATAACTTAAAAGGCCCTGTGGTAGAACTTACGTGTAGCAAAGATTGTTTGTAAGTGATTGCAGACCATCAGCTGTGAAGTTGTTTTCATCCCACAACACATGGTAATGTGCAGGTCGGCTAGTACCCTGTGACACGTGTAATTGCAAAAACACCCAGTGACTAAGAATATGAATTAAGCTTGCAATTTTTAAAATAATAATAAATTAACATAATCTTGCAATCACCTGTATTCCAGCATGACTGCAAAGATAGAAGTCAAATTCTGTTGGATGGCATATCTTCGAATCCACCACAGTACCTGCAAGTTAAAGAGTCAACAAAAAGCATTAAACCACCTTTACACATCAGTAGCAGCAGTAGAAAAAAAATAGCTTGTTCCAGAAGAAATCAAAACCTCACCAGGCAGTATATTTCCACTTCGATCAACCGCATTCCTATCACCATGGTTATTTGCAAATAACCTTGTGTGATGACGTTTCTGAACCACCACAAAGGTAACCGGAGGCTGATAGTTTGGTTCCAAAGATGCACATGCCTGAAAGAAGTTCAACAAAAGAATATGGACCACGCATGAGTTGACTGTCAAACACTGAAAGGGAAGATTTGGAAAGAGAAAGAAACAATTAGAACAAGTTAAAAAGAGAGGCAGGACTTACCCTCCGAATTGCATCAAGCTCATAAAGCAGCACTTGGTAGAATTGTCCTTCACTGACACCATCCCTGCAAAGACAGTATATATGTGAGGCAATCAAGTGAAAGTACAATGGAAACAAAATGAATGCAATATGAAGAACATCCACAATACCTGTAGAATATAATCCGCTGTGGTTTCTGTCCAGTTGCTCTACGGAAAGAAATAAGCAACTCCCTGTCGCATGGAAATGCATTAGCATTCTGGACTTCTGAAATAACATGCAAACCTAGATCTATAAGATATGTAACAAAGCAGGGAAAGCAAGGAGAGAAGGAAATCTAGAGATTACTTGATCATGCCACCAGAAATAGTTCCTCTTGCAGGGTCCTGCCAAGTTTTAAACAGATCTTGGATCAGCTCTTGCCGATGGGCTTGAGCACTGACCAAGCCAGCATACTTGGTAACTTCAGGCCAATCCTGGGATGCAACCACCTGTTTGAAATCCCATCAACAGTCAGTCCCGTCGAAGTAAAGTAGGCACCATCCATCAATAAAAATCAGTGGCAGAAATGCTGAAACAAGTAAGATAATCATACGGCTGCAATGGAAGGGCTAGAATCCTCGCCAGGGTGGGGATGGGTAACATCGGCACCAAAAATGATAGTAGGCCTATCACTGACAAGGGGTATACGACGAGATAGAGCATCAACAAGCACTGTGTTCCTTCCTCCAACCTTCACATTGATCTTCAGGGCTACATTAGCAAGATACTGCTTGCTCATCTTGAAGACATGCTTTGTCAAGCAGCACTGGGAGACAATTCCAAGATCTGTCTCACAAATCCGTTTCAAATCACCTGTTGGAAATATCAAATATAAAACCAGCATACATTAGACTGCAAATGCAATGGCTATCACTTTAAAAGATATAACCACATCTTAGTACCATAAAGAGATCCGTTATTGTCAGGCAGTATAACAATCAGGAGATCTAGTTCTTTCTTGTGAGGCTGGAGCTGAGTCATGGCATCATGAAATCTAGCTTTCAAGGCCCTCTCAACTTGATCAGGACGGACACTTAGTGGAGGTAAAACAGGATTAGGATTGAAACTCTGTATGCAGGAGAGATGAAATTAAAAAAGATAATTCAGTAAGTAGAAAATGTAAAACGCATAAACCTAACTCAATAAATAGAGAAATCAAGTCATATGTACCATTCCAGAAGTCATGCACATTTGAGCAAGCTCCTGACAAAAACTACGTGCAACACTGTCCTGAACACTGCGAGAGAAGTTTACACATATCCAATTGTTGACTGTTCCGCCATTAACCATTTTCTGCACATCACCAACAAAATCTTATTTCACACAATGATTGCAGACCCACAAAAAATACATGTAATGAGTTTCGATAGCACAGAAACTAAAGTTGTTAATTCAAGATTACCTTGTTCATCATATTCCACTGGCCAACCTGAGGCAGACAGTCCTTCTCCCTTCCTGAGTCATGGTACTTGAGCTAAACATAAACCACACCGACAAACAGCACAATTAGAATAAATCATCAAATGAGCATTAAGCCAAACAACAATACATTGTGTAAGGCAAGAAGACTAGTATAGTATAATCCACATACCAAAGGAGCAGGCAGGATGCGAGCTTCTACTTGAGCAAGCTTCTCACTTATTTTGATACCAAACTCATTTGCATAGGGGTCATCTGCATAGGCATTATGGCGCACAGTCTGTAAAAAGAGAGCAATGTCATTAACAATAATATAAATAAGAAAACCCCACCCCTAAAACTATGATAAAGCAGAAGTTCAACAGGCTGCAAGAGCAGGCAAATAAAATCATTTCTGGAAGGTAATTATCCAACAAAAGATAAATGCCAACCAATCCAACAATAGATGCAAAATAATATAGATAATAGATGTAAGAAACTATTTGTTCTTGGCCCATTTTTCTACCACCCAAAAACTCAATGCCCTTAACACAAGAATACAGATATGTAAACCTCCCAATCAATTATATAAAATATAATCATAAAATTTGCCACCAAAAGTTTATGTTGACATTATTATTTAGTTATCCACCAACAAATAAGTAACAAAGAGAGTACTAAGTACAAAATAATCATTTTACCCATGAACCTCCCAGGACAGAAATATTTATTCAAAAAATAGTTCTACATGATACTGTTATAGGACCAAACCTGAAGAATATCTCGTTCTCTCTCCTGAGGACGTTGGCAAGTCACCTTCAATAGAGCCGTTATCTGCTTCTCATTCAACCTTTTGGAATATCTTTGACCTTCCACTATCTTGCAGACCTGAAATGTTTGATCAAGCAAAAATTAAACAAGGTATAAAGCCATTAATCTAACCTAACTACAATGAGAACCCCAAAAAGAAATATTTCTGTTCACCTCCATTGGCAAGTAATTTGGCCTTTGCTGATTTCCAACTTGCAGACAAGGTAACTGGGTATGGTGAATAACAAACCCATATGTCTCATGAAAGTATTCAACCACAGATTTCATGGTACCCCTTTCATCGACTGGGAAACTAACAGTCACAGGAGGAAAAGAACAAATAGAATATCAGCATAAGGATATCTAGAATAAACCCTCCACAGAATTCTGAAGGGATCCTCGAATCCACTCATTAGTTGGATATGTGAAAAACTTTAATTCTACATTCTTATCAGCAAGTGACATCACAGTAAAAGAACTATCAAGAATCATAAAAATTCTTGAGAAGTTCAGACTAGGTCCCCACCACCACCAATTTCAAAACTAACAAAACAGGAAATCATAACCAAACAAGTGCACATTCATTAACATCTTTTAATTCATGAGGCAAATTGATTAAGATAATTATAATGCCAAAGTTTAATGGCTGCTTCTCAATTCTTAGCAATTTATCACAATAGTATCACGATTAAATATGAAAAATACAACACTAAGGGAAGACAAATGCATCATAAAGCGCCAGAGCAATAAAACGACAAAAGAGATGAAACAATAAGAGCATTCAACAAATAAGTCCTTCAGGGCAACAAACTAAAAATTATTCCATGGAACATCCTGCTTATCAAAATTCTCTTATCTTTGGTTTTCAAACATTTCTTGATAGTTGTAAACTAATATGAAAGTTCTTACGTGAGCTCTCTTGTTGCCTGCGGTGTTAGCCCAGATATGCGATACTTCCTACGCATGTTTCCACGATGTGTAACCTCCACCTTTACTCCCCTTAAGGCTTTCTTAATCTGTCATTCAAAATCAAAGACAATGAACTAAATAATCATGTGAACTAAAAAAAATCAAACCACCACCAAAACAAACATAAGCTCAATCCATAATGGTTTTTCAAGGCGGCATATGATATTGCAAGGAAATATAGATATGCATAGGAGTTAAATCTTCTCTAAGATGTTAGATCCAAATCATGTTTCCCACATTCCAAAGAGAACCACTTAAAATAAAAGGAAGTCATAATGATATGCCTAATCAAACCCCCTATTAAATTCACTCATGTATCAACAACATGCATGTGATTCTAAAGATTCAAGAAGTTTAGACACATGTAAATGCCTCCAATCCTAATGATGTTATTCAAAGTATTCTTTTCAAAATAATGTGAATTTGGTACAAGTATATGAATTTGGATGGAAAATAGGAAACCTCCAAACAACTCTAACCTTTACACGGTCAGCATCAGATAGTGGTCGTGCCGATACATCTCTATTAAGAAGTTGGGTAACAAATTCAATGACAGGAAGTGGTTCAATAAAAGCTGTTGAAGACATATCTGTTCCATAGATTAAAATGAGTCAGCAATCAAAAAATTTACATAGCTGAAAGAAAAGCATACAGTAGAAACTATACAGGGTAAGACTAATTCACTCAGAGGCCGATATATCCAGCATATTACAATAGTCACCACAACACAAATCCAAACTCAAGCTTCTTCCAATCCAGTCTCCCACTACTTGATAAGTCAGCTTAACTCAGAAATATCCTGTGACAATACCATTCAGGTAATAAACAAATTAGAGAATGCAGCCTTACTCACCAATGTTTAGAGATAATCCCATCTGGGTAGGGCGAATGCTCTGATAGAACCCACGCCAACTTTCCAACCCTTCACCCAACGACTGCCTTCTTCCTAAATCAGGGGAGTAAAAGGATCTCCCTACAGGACAATACCTACAAGCAAAATAAAATGTTACATTTAACTTCCTATAGTGCACTTCAAATGCTGAAGATAATGACTAGGAAAAGAAAAAAGAAAGTTTGCAGAGAATGACCTCGTGGTTGGTAATTCACGTAGCACAATGTCCAAAACCTGAAGTGCTTCTTGCGGTGCATCTGCTTGCCTTCCCTGGAGAAACATCCCTAAATGGTGCAGGTCAGCACGGGCTGCCAATTTGATCACAACTCTGAATTCTCGCTCCCTCCTGCATAAAAATATAAATAAAGAAAGGAAAACGCACAAAAAACTATCAGAAAACATGAATCATATAAAAATTGTTTCAGGGTTCAACTAGTTAAAAGGAAGTACAACTAACCGAGCACCACCAGCTCCTTGGCCTGCCTCCTCTTCATCCATAAGGGTTATCCTAAACTCTTTTGACACAAAGGGGAGAGGCCCAGCAGTGTAGAGACTTTTTCTTCCATCGTAGGCTGGAAGCCTTTTTCCAAGATGAGACTCTCTATAGTTTTTCACTAACTGCTCCATTACTGCCCGGTTTACACCTCGAGATGTGACTTCAGGAATAATTGACACCTAAGCATAAAGAAACCACAAATTTATCAATGACAAAAATTATTGGCAAGGAGTTACTGGATAAAGCAGATGGCCATAAATAAAAAGGTAGCATAAAGCAAACTGACATCATACTGATGCAGATCTTTGTCCGGAAGCTCAGCAAAAAAGTGATTTGCCTTAACAATGCACCTGGTTCCAGAGCTTCCCTTGCCAGGTCGAAGAGGGAACCTCATTGACTTGCTCGACGCAGGTTGGATAGCCTGGCTTGGACCCACTTCAGGCTGAAGGGTCACTTGTTGGAACTGCTGTATCACATTTGAGGGAATTGTCTCAGGAGCCCTGGACGACGGGCCTGCCACTCCTTGTGATTCTACTGAGCTCCCGTATGTCATGGTCTGAGTAGTCACCCCGGACTGATATGGAGCCTGGGTAGCTTGATGCAGCTCGGGAACCGGTGGCCTAGAAGGCCCACCGGAAGGAGGCCCACGAGGACCTCCACGACGTTGAGGACCACCTCCTCGTTGATATTGCTGAGGACCCCTGCTCTGCGAATATTCAGGAGTCCCACCATAATACTGCTGAGGAGCCATTCCACCACGTGGGGCTCCCCCACCACCACGGCCGGCTCCTCGCTGGGGTGTCCATCCTCTTCCTCCCCCAGCCTGGTATCCAGATTGCTGCTGCGGGTACTGTTGTGGATGCTGTTGTTGCCCACCAGCACCTCGCCCAGTTGCAGTTTCCTGAGAACCAGAGCTCTGGCCCTCGCTAGGAAGTTCAGTACGTCTCTTCCTCACCATGCTGACAACTAGACAACAAGGATGTCAACACGAAAATTCACAGGTCAAGTTGAGAACAGTAACCTAAAACTAATTGCAAATTTACCAAGTAACAGAAACATGCCGCTAGGAACTATACAAATATTTCACACAAAACATATACAACAGTTTCCAAATTACTTTATAAAATATACCTAATAGAAATTCATGGATACGAACAACAGAAAGCCTTACTAGACAAATTTCTATGGAATTCAAATCCACACATCAACCACACAAAAAATACAAAAGTATGATTGTCTCTACCAGTCTATACAGAACTCCTGATAGTTGTTTTTTAGAGCAGCAGCATATCAAATTCTACAGAAATTAGGTTTAGAAAGACTAACTGCAAATTGATTCCACTTAATCATACAGTCAAAGGACAGAAACATGTAGATTTTAGAGATTTAAAAAACCCTAAAAAATAATTAGAGTTTTACCAACCCTTGAATAATGCCTTTACAAAAATACGATCCCAGAAAACAACAAAATAATATCCAAAAAAAAGGTTTCGGCAGCAACATACGACATTAACATACCATAGAAATATTAACAGAAAAACAGTAAATATTCAATAAAAAAATCTTTAAAACTATTTTGAGCAATCAAAACAGAAAACAAAACAAATTTAATTTGTGCAAAATTTCTAGCGTTCATAATCAAAAGTGAAAAAAAAAAAATACAAAAATACACACTACTCTGGACGATCTAGCACCAGTCAGATCCAAGCAAAATCAGAAGCAAACAAACACAGATCTCTAAAGTTCACACAACAAACAACAAATTACAGTTTACAGCAAGTTCTCATAGATCAAAACATAAAAATATACATTTTCGGTACCCACTTTGAAAACACCAAGTCACAAACAAATAACCAATCTCTATAACAAGAAGGAATCATTTTCTACCCCAATTTACCTTAAAATCGCTCAAACGATAGCCAAAAACTCTCTTCCTCTACCTTCTACACCAATTTCCACCCCTTGCTCGTGATCCCCAAGCCGTCTAGAGCAAAAGACGGAGGAAAAGATACGGTTTTTAATCGATGAGAGAGAAACAAACAGATAAAAAACAAGAGTGAGGAGGGTCCTAAGGGAGTCCACACTATTTAAGTGCAAAAACAAGCACAATTATGGCTTAGTCTTCTCAAATGACATTTCAGTCCCTACGGACAAAAATTTTATAGATAAATTTACAGGATCCATCCATAGGGAATATGGTCATTACACAGATCTCTCAGTAACTTTTTGGAAATTGCACTAATTTCCTAATTTATTTTAAGGATTTTCCTTTAAATCTTTTCAATATCTTTTATCTATTACCACCGATATACATTTATTTATTAGGAAGAATGATATTTTCATCCATCAATTATTTATAAATTGTATTTTTATTCATTAATTTTTGTTTGGAGATTTTTTATCAACTTTTTTTTTTTTGTGCAATCAGTCTTTTTTTATCGAAATTGAGTTTTGTGATTTTTTTTCTCACTAAAGAGGGATATTTTTATCAATCCATAATATAACTTACTTTACTCATTTATAATCCATTCTATTTTTACCCTTTTTTCACTAGGTGGGTTATTAGAATAGAACTCTGATATTATTTTTATTCGATTTGAATAAAAATTGTATGGATTATAAGTGGGTTGTATTGTGTGTTAACAAAAATATTCCTCTCCGATGAGATAAAAACTCATAAAACTTAATTTTTGATCAAAAGAACCGCTTGCATCAAAAAAATTTTGTTGAAGGATCAATAACTTCAAAATGAAAATTTATAGATTAAAATAATAATTTATAAATAGTCAATGATATCATTCTTCCTTATTTATTATATACAATTAGATTAGATAGATAATCCTATTTATTATATTATTTAACTTTTTGTAATTATTTTAATATGCATTTTTAGCAATGTAATTAATATTTTTTATCTTAAATGTTTCAACATAATTAATATTTGTTAAATTAAAAGATCTTCAATTGGATGAGAAAAATGATTATTGCGAAATACTCCCTTCATCATAATTTATAAGTCATCAATTGTTATTTTGACAAAATTAAAGGCATTTTTTAAAAATATATTTTAACTTTTTATTATCTCTTAACTGCTATTTGAACTGATCCAATATGTAAAATATCTATATTTTATAATTTTTACTTAAATGTAGATCTATAACATTCCTATTAAGTAATTGAAGTGTTCCGTATTCTTTATCTATTTGAAAAGCTTCTATTTTCAAGTAAATTTTCATATATTTGCAAGTTTTTATGATCCTCCCCTTTTTGGTATCGGAGCCATGTTAACCCCTTTATTTGATCTCTTAAGCACGAAAGCTTAAACTCTCTTTTATTCTTTCTTCATTAAGTTGATTCTTGATGTAATCTAGTCATACTTCTTTCTTCAATATTCGTTGTGCTTAATTGATTTGTTTTGCCGAAGATTGGGAATGATGAAGTATATCAAGATTTAGTATCTTATGTACAGATTCATATAGTTCTATTATTTTAGTATCTGGCCACTTGTAAATCGGTTGGATTAGCCCCTGTTGATATCGTAGATGGAAGGCGAGTGTTAGGACTGGACCACAATAGAGATTCCAGGGCAAGATAACAATAGAAAATAGAGAGTTTAGACTTAGATATGTTCTAAGTTACCCATAGGATTACAAATCAATAAAACCAAGGAATAGAGAAGAGAGAAATATTCCCAAATTACTAATAGGATTAACTAAGGATAGGAAGAATAATCAATATAGATCACAAACTTTATGTCTACTGCTATTCAAAATCTTTCAGAATTAGATTCAGGCATAGTAAATGAAGAACAAGTTGGTTTAACTATAAATGAAATACAAATGAAACTTCTTAGCTGGACCATACCACCTGAGAAAATTAGTAAAATTTATCAAAAAGGAATTTTGATCCAGAACAAGATTATAGCATAAAAACAACTGAAAAGACAATTTCAATAGATGAAGAGTACGGAACACTTCAATTACTTACTAGGAATGCTATAGATCTACATTTAAGTGAAAAATATAGATATTTACATATTGGATTAGTTCAAATAGCAGTTAAACCTTTGTTCAAATTAGGATATGATTCTCCCATTTACCTTATTTTAAAAGATGCTAGATTTCTTGATTTTAAAAGAAATATGTTAGCTATATTAGAATCTAATGAATGTAATGGACTAGTATTTTAACTATTGTTCAACTTTACAATAGATTTAACAAATCCCCATATTTTGAAAAATTTAACATTAAATTAGCAAGTAAAGGACTTTAGATGCAGAATTTGGATCTAAAACATTAGGATTAATTTATAAAGTGTATTATAAGGTAATGAAAACAACCATAAATCCAAAAGCAATTCAGCATTCAAACACTAATAAGACTCTATTATTAGAAAGAAATTTTAATAGAGCTAATACTTTTGTCCATAGGACACTTAAATGGGAAGAAGTTTTGCAAAACAAGAATAATAAATGGAACTTTGATAAATAAAATTTTAAAAAATACCAGGAAACTAGTACTATAGACAAAATAATAGAAACACCTAATGGAAGTATAGAAATAGAATTCAGAATACCTACTCATATGATAAATAGTAGAAAATCATTTTCAAAAGTATCTACTAGTTATTTAGCTAAATTAGAAAAAGCTAAAAAGCATTCATTCTCATAGATTTACTAGTGTAGATTTTTCAAAAGAAATACCAAAAGTAAATTATGAAGATAAAAATAGTCAAAATTCAAGAAGCCCTACTTACTAAGAAATGAAACTAGAAGATAATCAATTATTTGCAATAAGTTATGAAGAAGAATTTGAATTGGATAAACCTTTGTTAAGATCATGGTTTAATAGAGATGAAAATAAAATTAAAAGGAAATTTTATTTTTCAATAGTAGAAAAACAAAAACAAATTGAACTAAGAGAAAAGTATTATAAAGATATGATTAAGATGAGAAAGCATTTATATTTTTTTTATTGGTATGAATATTTAGGAAAGTATAATAGACTAGACTCTATTAATGTGATAGCTCAAAAATGGTATACTAGTAATAATGACGTAAAAGAATCTATAATGCCTCCTTTAGAAGAAATCAAAATAGGGCATAGAGGACATGTCATTACAGCCTCTCCTTACAAAGTAGAAGGAAAAATAGAAAAACGGGAAGCTTAAGTAAAAGACATTAATAAGGTTATTCAACAAAATAATTATACTAATCAAATGTTAGTCAAAGTAGCAGAACAAGTTAATATATTGAATAGTAATTCTTCTACTAGAGAAATTCCAAATTTAAAATCTTATAACCCTAAAGCTCAAACAGATGAAAATCCTATAACAATAAAAGAAACAAATTTGCAATTTAAGAAGGAATTTAAACTATCTAAAGATGATGAAAACTTACCAAGGGAAATAATTAGAAGGCTAGACAAAATAGATATAGAACAAAAGGCTAAAGCAAGTACAAGTTAAATAAAATTCAAAACATTAACTCTAAAATAGGTTTCGTAGAAAGACTAGGCCAATCAGTTAGACCTTCAAAAAAGGTACCCATATTTAGAAGATTTGATATGCAGAATTCTATAAACTATTACCCTAGACCTTCATTCCCAAATATTCAATTTGAAGAAAGACATCTAGTAACACATGCATCTTACTTAGGATCAGATTTGACCGAATAGAATCTAAATGGAATGTCTGAACATCGGATAATAAATCTAGTACATGAAATGGCTATGGCAACAACCTATGAAGTTTTCCATACTAGTAATGATGACAATAATATAGCTTGGCTATTAGTATCAAGATTTACTAGAACATTAGAAGGATGGTGGGATAATTATCTCATCGAAGATGACAGAAATGAACTATTAAATTCAACAAAAATGATTACTAGAATGAATAATGACAAGGAACAAGAAACTTTAACATAAGAAACAATTTCAGATGCAGTTAATGGATTGTTATATGGAATAACTAAACATTTTGTATTTGATCCACAAGCATTTCAAGACAGAAGTAGTGAAATCCTAACCAATTTAACTTGCCCTAAATTGCTTGATTTTAAATAGTATAAAGATATGTTTTTAACAAAAATAATGTTTGGAAATGATTGTCATCAATCTATTTGGAAAGAGAGATTTATATCAGGACTACCCCCATTATTTGCTGAAAAGGTTAGACAGAAGTTAAAACAAGATGATAATAATAATATTCCATATGAATCTATTTCTTATGGTCAATTAGTAAACTATATTAACATAATAGGTTTAAATTTCTGCACAAATTTGAAACATAAAATTCAAATGGAAAAATACCATAAAGATTCTAGAAAGGAATTAGGAAATTTTTGGGAAATTTTTGGTTATTCTCCATTAAAGCCTCCTTCAAAAGTTTTAAAGGGAGTAAAAAGAAGTTTAAAAAGTCCAGAAATTTTAAAGAAAATCAGAAAACAATGATCAAACTGTAAAAAAAATAATAATAAATGCTATTCTTGTGGGAAAAGGGAGCATAAGGCTGATAAATGCTCAAAACTAGCCGAAAAGAGAAGAAAGATTAGTCAATTAGCATTAGACAAAGAATTAGAAGAAAAACTTTATCAGAAATTAGATAATACAAAGTCTGATAATGAATCAGATACAGATAAAGAATTATTTGAAATATTAGATAGTTCAACCAGTGAAGCTAAATCTAAATCATCATCTTGCAGATGTACTGAAATTTGTACATGTAATAACAATGAATGTAATATCAATATGATAAGTTTTAATAAAGTCTCAAGGGAAAATAAAATTTTATTTTTTGAAATATTAGAAAAGCTAGGAGATACAGAGGTTAAAAGGGAATATTTATCTAAACTAAAAGATTCATTATTAAATAGCAATATTCAAAATAGAAATATAGAACCTTATAATGTATAGGAAGTATTTGATAATAAATATAAGCTTAAACAAAACGAAATAACTATAGAAGATCTAAAAATATAAATAAATCAAATAAAAGAAGAAATTAAGTTATTGAAAGAAACTGACAAAATACAATCCAAAGATGTTAGCAGTCTAAATGAAGAATTGATGAAACTTGAATTCTCAAAATTTGACTTACCATTAGAAGAAACTCAAACTTCTAAAGAAGTAGAAAATGAAGATACTTCAGAATATATAGAAGCAATTAGTAGTACAACATTTCAAAAATGGTATATTCCAATAATAATTAAAATAGGAGAATTTTCATTGAAAACAACTGCATTACTAGATTCACAAGTAGATCAAAATTGTTTACAAGAAGGTTTAATACCAGCTAGATATTATGAAAAGACTTTTACTAGACTATAGTCTAGTTCAGCCCATAGGCTAAAAATAGATTATAAATTATCAAAAGCACATATTTGTAATGAACAATTTTATTTTGTTAACTCTATTATATTAATTAAAATTTTGAAGGAAAAAGTTATATTAGAAACACATTTTCTTACTCAGATTTACCCATTTGAAGTAGATCAAATAGGAGTAAATAAAAAAATAGGATCAACTAAGGTCACTTTCCCTTTCTTAATAGGACCTAAAACTAAACAAATTATAAACTTGAAAGAAAAGACTATAATCACAAAATCTAATCAGATTAACTTTTTAAAAGAAGACATTAAATATAAAAGAATAGAAGTTCAATTACAAAAAGATCAAATTAAGAATAAAATAGTAGATTTAGAAAATAAGATTAAACTTGAAGTATGCACTAACATACCAAATGCATTTTGGACTAGAAAATCACATTTAGTAGAATTGTCATATATAGAAAAATTTAATGAAAAGTATACCCCT
This sequence comes from Parsonsia alboflavescens, assembly GCA_028571225.1. Classification (NCBI taxonomy): domain Eukaryota; kingdom Viridiplantae; phylum Streptophyta; class Magnoliopsida; order Gentianales; family Apocynaceae; genus Parsonsia; species Parsonsia alboflavescens. Next base: position 13,064,467 of record JAOXNR010000022.1, read on the forward strand.
ACTAAAGTTAGACCTATTCAAATGAATCAAGAATTAATAAAACATTGTAAAAAGGAAATTCAAGATTGTATAATTAGAGAATCTAGATCACCTTGGAGCCGCTCAGCATTTTATGTTACTAATAGTGCTGAAAAGGAAAGAGGAGCACCAAGACTAGTAATTAATTATAGACCATTATATAGAGTTCTAAAATGGATTAGATATCCTATTCCAAACAAAAGAGATTTGTTTAAAAGGACTATTAGAGCAGTAATATATAGTAAATTTGACTTGAAATAAGGATTTTGGCAGATAAAAATTAGTGAGAAGGACAAATATAAAACAACATTTAATGTATCATTTGGACAATATGAGTGGAATGCTATGTCATTTGGATTAAAAAATGCAACATCAGAATTTCAAAAGGTAATGAACGATATATTCAATCTTTATATTAGTTTTACAATAATTTATATAGATAATGTATTAGTCTTTAGTGAATCAATAGATCAACATTTTAAACATTTAAATATTTTTCTCGAAATAGTCAAGAAAAATGGGCTAGTGGGGAGTGCCAGAAAAATGAAATTATTTCAAACCCAAATTAGATTTTCAGGTGATGATTTAAATGGAGGATCGTATAAGTTAATAAGTAGCTCTAATACCAGAAGAGGGAGGATCATAAAAATTGCAAATATATGAAAACTTACTTGAAAAGAGGAGCTTTTCAAATAGACTTTAATTCATTGCTTTCAAATAAAAGTTTACAGAAAGACATTCAAAGAGTGTAATATTTCGAGTGTGTGCGAAGCGAATCGTGTGTGCTTCTGCAAGTGAGGGACTATTTATACAAATTTCTTGTGAGCTGTTCAGAGTTCAAATTTTTCTTTTGAAATCCATTGCAATGCATAATTATTATTCAAATATAGAAAAAAAAATGCTTCAATAAAGTTGCACATCACTTCTAGATGAATGGCGGACAGCTTTATAAAAAGTTGTATTATTGCTTGTCCTTGCAATTCTCTAATTGGTTCCTCTTTTGAGGGGTCAAATCGCCTTTTCGTTGGATTCCTTATGGGGAGTAGGTCAAGTAGGCCGCTGCTAATCCATATGGGTCCTCCATGTCACTATTATCTCCAAATGGTGACAAATCTAGTTGGATCTCATCATCTTCTTCTACATCTTGCAATTCCGAGTACAGCTTTTCTAATTCATTTTGAATTTGTGCTTTACTTATTCTCGAGCTAGTCGATGTTGAATCTTTAGTTGCCGTTTGCTTGGTTTCTAGTTTAGTTTTGGGTGACCAACCTCTAACTTGTACTTCACGGCATATATATTTGATCATGTCAAATACTTCTAACTTAAAGTTCCAACCAATAATGAAATCACATTTTCTCTTGAAAAAAAAAAAAATCTGCAATGCTAAATGAAGTTTGGGTGGTGTTCTAATTGCTCCTCTTTGATAAATTGATGAAATTCCTTCCTTTTTTCTTCACATAGGATTTTCGGTGTTACTCCAAATTGTTTCCACCAATAGTAGAACCACTGTGGAAATTTAACTATTTCATTTTTATCATACTTAATGAACCAAGTGTGACTAGCTTCTCTTTGGAATAAAAAGTTATTCCAACTATCCAAATAGTCCATATAATTGTATCTTGTTGGTTTGAATGGCACCTTGAGCTGGATCAGAGTATGCAATGTTCTCGTCTTCCAACTTTCTGAATCTAACAATTTTATAATTCTAATTCTAGAAAAAACCATTCCTAATTCATTTTTCTCATGTTCAACTTCAATTGATCCAATGTCTACTAGAATGTGCTCATAAAAAGTTTTAGTCTTCACAGGATCACTATTAAATACATAACTGCCTTTGTAGGTGTTGAGAATGGATAAAGCATACTGGGTTGAACTCATTTTTCTTGTTTGAGTTTTGTTGGTTTGAGGATTCTGGTTTTGACTCTTTTCTGGATTTTGTTAAGGAGAACTAGTTAAAGGAGGAAAATTTCCTAATACAATATATTTATTCTGTGTTGTGGGTGTTCGCGCTCTGGACCTTAGTTGGAAAGGAGTTATAGGCGAAGCCCTCATTTCTTCCCTGCAAGAATTCTCTAGAGAGGAAATCTGCAATTGGATTCTTTTCTCCATTAATAAATTCAATTTCAAAATCAAAGCATGAAAGTATTGCTTGCCATCTGGCAAAAATCTATTTTAAAACAAAATTTTTTACATCTTTTAATAAAACTTCTTTTGCTAACTTACAATCAGTTCTAATAAAAATTTCTTATTTATCAAACATCCTGAAATTTAGAAACACATAAAAAAATCGATAAAATTTTCTTTTTAATAGTACTATAGTTTTTCTGACTTTTGGTCCAAAGACCAAAGTGGTATTGAACTATTTGCTTAGAAGAAGAGTCAAGTTTCTTCTGTTTAAGAATACCTTCAAATTCAATTTCAGAAGCATAGGATTCTATTATCACTATTTTTCTAGTACTCACCACCAACCCATTTTTCTTGACTATTTAAAAAAAATATATTCAAATGTTTAAAATGTTGATCTATTGATTCACTAAAGATTAATACATCATCTATGTAAACTACGATAAAACTTGTATAAGATATATTTTTTTTTATAAAATATTCTTATTATGATTCTAATCAATATAACCACAATAACTAGGAAAAAGAGAGTTATGGGTAATATAGTAAAAAAAAATCAGGAAAATACCTAATAAACTAATAATAATGACTTCAATGACTTATAAATGGTGGTGGAGGTAATAGTTTTCAGGTTTTTTTGGTTTGTAAAACTATTGGATTTATTATAAAAATATTTATAAATAAACAAGAATTTTAAAATTTCTAAAAATAATAAAAACATTTTATTTTATTTTAAAACTATTGAATTTTTAAAAGAAATTCTTGAATAATAATTTTTAAAAATGGAAAATAAAAGAAGGGTAATATAAGAAAAATATCTGTACATATTAATTAACTAACAATAATGATTTATAATTAATAATAAGAAAAAATTAATTGACAAATATATGGTGACAGAGGGAGTATATATTAAAAGTGACAACTCCCAAAACCTAAGCTATTAAATCATACAAGTCTACACACCCGCATAATATGCTTTTTATATATAAAAATCATAAAATTAAAAACAAAAATTAGATTAAAAAAGTGACTCAATAAATCACCTATCACTTATTCAAATTAATATCTTGTTAAAAAATTATAAAAATAAAAATATTAAGTTTTTATATCATCCTAAATTAATTTTTTCAAAATTCCTTTCTATTTATATACATTAAAAGTATTGTAAATAATTCAAGAATTTAAATTAATTTACAAATCATATTACACACTTTATAACACAATAAGATATAAAAAGTAATGCTATGAAGGGCTAAAAGAAAAAGGGAAAAATGTCCTTCTTTAAATAATTTATATATATATTTATTTATTTTTGTATATAAATATTTATTTATCGGTTTTGTTAAGGTGCGCTCCGGAGCGAGCCTTAATGCGCGCTCCAACCCTTACCGTAACGGAATTTTTGCTACCGTGCTCATGCAGCCAACCATGCGGAGCAAAAATTCCATTACGGTAACGGTTGGAGCGTGCATTAAGGCGGGCTCCGGATCGCACCTTAGCAAATCCGTTTATTTATTTATTTATATATATAAATATATATATTTATATATTTATATACTCTTGTAGGGGAATTTTGAAGAAAATTATAAAGAAATAAGCTATTTATTCAATGAACATAATCTCCATAAAAATAAAAAATATATTCATTGAGTGTAATAGTTTAGGAAAGATTTATATATTTTTTTAATAATTTATGGAAGATTACGTCATATTCAATGACTATAATCATTCATAAAAATATTATTATTCATTGAATAAAAATTTTTGTTTAATAGTTTGAGAAAGATTAATAATTTTTTATTATTTTAATAATTTATGAAAGATTGTGTTCATTAAATATAAATAGTTTTGTTTTAGTTTAATTTTTACAAAACATTATGTTCATTGAAGAGTAAAGTTTTTGTTTTAGTAATATCAAAATTTTCTATAAAATTTGGTGACATTTGAAAAAGTAGAAATTAAAAGTTGGATAACCTTAACAATTTTTGAGAGTATACTTTATATATATATATATATAGTCAACGAATTCTATTATGTGCATTTATTTATGTGCATCTGTGTGCACCATTAGTAAAACGACTCCGTTTCACTAATGGTACACA
>JAOXNR010000022.1:13068810-13090490 GCA_028571225.1 Parsonsia alboflavescens
ATACCGGTCCAACCATTAAACCTTGAACCAGTAACTTTTCCGGTTCAATGACCGGTCCGGTTCTGAAAACATTGCAGAAAACATTTCATTTCCCTCTATATCTCTCGTCTCTTTTTCTCTCTCATCTCTCATTTCATTCCATCCATTCCTGCTCGGTACCACCATCGCAATCTAGAGACTCCAAACACTGTCACTCCTATTCTCCGAGTCCGTCATTGTCCTTCCTCCCAGTTTTCCATTTCCTCCGGCACTCTCCTCTATTGAAGTCGTCGGCGGTCGCTGTTGTCCTCTGTTGTCGGTGCTGTGCTGTGCTGCTGGTGTAGCTGCTCAGATCTCAGGTCTGCTGTCCTCCCTCTCGGCTCTCACTTGTATTTCTTTTTTTTATTATTTTTATTTTTATTGCCATTATTGTTGCATATAATCAAAGCGAAAGGAAGGCACAAAGATATTTTAGTTTCTTTATAAATGCAAGTCCGATACAGCATGATTAAAACCCAAATTAACAGTAGTTGTTTGCAAATCCTTAGATAACATTTCTCGTTCCTTCAACCAAAACACGGCTTTGCTCTCACAATAGAGACATGAAAAAATCTGACCTTAACCAAGTGAAAAAATCTGAAGGATAGAATTTGTCTCCTAAACAATTTAGACAAAGTCTGAGCTAAACTAATTGAAAAAATCACTCTTAATCTTTATTTGAAAAATGAAAGAAACCTTCTGCCTTGCAGTGTGTGTGTCGCCGTGTTTTGTGTGTGTTTTGCTATCTCACTATTGTCTCTGCTCTAGACCCACCAACCACCAAAAGGCTACAGCCTTTTTCTTCTGATTGTGCACAATACACAATTACACACCATATTCTTTAAACACTTTGATTTGTATTGCTGAACTACCTTCCTGATAGTTGCATGGGAAGCTACACAAAATCACTAAAACTAGGTTCTGATCTCTTCTTGTGGTTTGATGTCCAGGTGGATATTTGAGTTTGGAACTTACAACATTCTTATTCAGTTTCCCGTGCTCTTGTTACACTGATCAGTGAAACATTGCTGGAAGCTCACCTCCATTTGCCTTTCTTTTTGTATTTCGGATGTTTACATATCAAGGGTTCGTATCTTTTATTATTATTAGATAAATTTTTATAAGGATGTTTGGAATTGCTGTATTTCATTGTATTCACTACTGTTGTCGTCATCTTTGCAGCATAGGGATAGGGATGTGTTATGAGACGTGTTGATGAATGTTGGCATTGCAAGGGAATCAGGGATATTGTAACCCCATTTGGAAGTGGTGATTTAAGAGAAGAGATGGAAAGATCAAATCCAACTTTTAATTTGCTTTCTTTGTTTCGAACAATGCTATCTTTATTATATTTGAATTTAATTGGCAAAGCTGTTATGCTTTTTGGGACATTAGGATATATTTTATTTAATTGTGAAACTATTTTATTTTATTTAACTGGCAAGGCTGTATTTTATTTTATTTATGCTGATATGAAATTTGTTTATATTTCCACATGAATTTTTTTTTCTTTTTTCCTTCCATTCTTGAACTAGTCAGTTTGACCCAGACCCATCCAAAAAAATTCAGAACAGGTTAGGTCTTATGGGAACAGGGCAAGGCAGGTCAAGGGCCAAAGCGGGCCTGACTCCAGGAAAGGCAGGGCAGGTCTGGATTTTCAAAAAGCTGCCCTGACCTACCCTATTGCCATCCCTACTTAAAAACTTTATTAGTGCCAACTACAAAGCTTCATAAAAATAAAAAAATTGTTCTTTCTATTCAAATCTTTTTGAAGGTTGAAGCTTAATGGAGCAAAGAGTCGTTTTCATCTTAAAAAATGAAGGAGTACTTTTGTTTCTCTGTTTTGATAAAAGTAAAAAACCTAGGGTTTGGAAAGATTTCACCTTTTTTATTTTTCTTGGTTGTATAACCCTCTCAATCCTGTGTTTTGGCTTCTATTCATGTTTGTTTTATATTTTATAAAAACATAACTGATTTTTCTTCTCTTTTCTTTATAAAGATTGGATCTTTATTGATTAAAGGTTGTGTATGAGTCATTTGTGAGTTATCTACATACTTGGAAGATTATATGGATTGTTTCGGTGCAGTTTTTGTCTTCTAAAGTATATTGTATAAAAAATTTGTTTCCCACTGTACGAGTTGTTTTGAAGTAATAGGAGTTGTTTGCAAAGGTGGTACAGGTTGTTATTTGTAAGTGTTACGAGTTTTTTGAAATATGGTATGGATTATCTTTAAGTTTTAAGAGTTGTACTGGTAGTTTGTTTTTTTCATGCTAGGGGTATTTTCATGCAATTTTAAAGCTATATGGCTTATTTATAAGCCTTATGGGTTGTTCTTCTTATTGTACGGGTTATTATTCATAAGTGTTAAAGGTTGTCTGTAAGTTATATAGATTGTACTGCCAATTTGTTTTTGTTCATGGTAAGAGTATTTTCATGCAATTTTAAAGCTATATGGATTGTCTATAAAGCTTATGAGTTATTTTTCCTACTATAGGAGTTGTTACTTATAAGTGTTACGAATTGTTTGAAAAGGTGGTATGGGTTGTATGTGCTGTACTGGTAGTTTATTTTTGTTCATTGTAAGGGTATTTTCATACAATTTTAAAGCAATATGAGTTGTGTATAAGCTTTATGGTTTGTTTTTCATATTATGAGTTGTTACCTGTAAATATTACAGGTTGTTTGACAGGTGGTATGGATTGTTTGTAAGTTTTATAGATTATATTGGCAGTTTGTTTTTGTGCAATTTATGGGTTGTATGTGCTGTACTGGTAGTTTATTTTTGTTCATTGTAAGGGTATTTTCATACAATTTTAAAGCAATATGAGTTGTGTATAAGCTTTATGGTTTGTTTTTCATATTATGAGTTGTTACCTGTAAATATTACAGGTTGTTTGACAGGTGGTATGGATTGTTTGTAAGTTTTATAGATTATATTGGCAGTTTGTTTTTGTGCAATTTATGTATTGATCGAACTGCATTGGTTGTTTCAAAGCTGTATGGAAGGATTTTTTAAAAGCCTTATTAGTTGTTGCAAAGATATATGAATTGTTTAGTTCAATGTTTGTTAGTTCTAATCTTGTTTTAATCGTAGATTTTCAAAAATGATTCAACTATATTTGACATTTGGCAAGAAATGAGATGATGGTACCTACAAGGGTGATTGTAATATGTTAGCCAAGTTTATAATATCTCAACTATGATTGAATGAAAATTCTTCCTACATGTATTTTTATTCACTTCATGTAATTATAAAATAGAACTTTAGATTAAACAAAATATATAAAATATTCAAGCTTGATGTATAAAATAATGGTATTGGTTGTCTTTTAACTTATTTGATATATGTATTTTTATTCGTTTCATGTAATTGTAAAAGATACTTTAGATCAAATATAATGTATAAAATACTTGAGTTTGATGTATAAAATCATCTTTTAGAGGTGACGTAACCAGTATGATATATAAATAACTAAAAATGGCATACATAATTAGTGCAAAGTATCAAAACAACTCGTATATATAGAAAACACAACTCATACAAATAGAAAACACAAGATATATGATACATAACTAACTCATACAAGTAGGAAATTCAACTTGTATGATATATGCTAAGCTGAGATCACATACATAACCCGTATAAGACAAGAAACAACCTAGATAATATGTAACTATTATATATGACATAAACAACTCGTATACAGTTTCAAAACAACCTGTACAGGTCGTGAAATAATCTGAACTTCAATATATATTACAGATTTACAGAAAGATCAGATCTTTTACTGAAATTTGTTGCAAAGTTTTGTTATGATGCATAGGAAACACATGCCATCCTTAAAGTTTCAACGTTTAAACAAAAGATCGGACTTTTACAAGTACAAAAGGTACAACTTCATAAAATATGTTACTTTTCTTAATTTATGCCGTTAATTTATGTTTTTGAATGAAATGTAATGGATTAGTTGAACTTCGATGCTTGTAGCAGTTATTTTGTAAACCAATAACCCTTTTGGTAAGCAATAAGGGATAGGTTGTTTTGTACTTTCCTGCCTATTTCAATGGTAAACTGGATAAAAAAAAATACCTTCATGGCTATAAATTGTGCAACCTAAAACTGTAACCAAAATTTAAGAATCCTTATCCCATTTGGTACTATTATGAAACCACCCCTTATTTTATTTATTAATCAAACAATTCAAAACACTTATTTTTCCCACCAAAATTGCTTTCTCTCGGATAATGTTTATTATCAATAGATTTCCCTACTATAATGTTCCTCATTTTAATATATATATAGATATACAGGTTTTCTATTATGTGCTCCATCGCACACTATGTGTCAAGCCAAAACAATGTCGTTTTGGCGAGGGACGATTAAAAAAAAAAAAATTGGGCAAATTTCGCAGAAACTCCTCTCTCTCCTTCGTTGACAACCAGAGAACCCAACGGCACGACACCGTTCCAGCCAACACAACACCCAACATCCCGCCACTACCACCCACTGTTTTGGTGCAAAAAACAAACAAACAAAAAAAAAAAACCACAACACAACCCGACTATTAATGGGCTGGGTTTTGGAAAAAAAAAAAAAAGAGGTCGATTTAGATAGATCTAGAAAGATCCGGTGAAGCAAAGAAGGAAGCAGAGAAGCGGAGAAGGAGGCAACGATGACGTAGAGAAGGAGGCACCGCACCTCCCTACACCAAAGAGTGAGCACCGCCTAGCACTGACACCCACTGTGACCCTCGGTTCTACATCACCCAACACCTCTACCCAAATTGGAGCTTAGGCAACCAATGAAGAAGAGAAGGAAAGAGAAGAAGAGAGGCAGAGAGAAGGAGAGGGAAGGAGAGAGAGAAAGAGGATCGATGAAGGAAAGAGAAGAAGAGAGGCAGAGAGGAGAGAGAGAGAGAGGAGTTTCTGTGAAATTTGCACAAAATTTTATTTATTTATTTATTTTTATGAAAAAAACCACGCAAAATAACCTCGTTTTGCATTGACGCACAGCGTGGGATGGAGTACAGAATAAAAAACCTGTATGGATATATATATTTATATATTTAAAAAAATGCAGACAAGAGTATCAAATAATTATTTTTAAGAGTACCCCATACTATAGTGACTCAACTTTTTCTCCAATATCATATTGTGTTATATGATAGAAGGTAGTGCACAAGTATCCAATAACTATGGGTAAAAATATTCGAAGTTTTTGTGTCAATTCTACATCTCTACAACATTCAACATTTTTTTCATCCACCAAAGTTGAATATTGTCGATCATAGTGTAATGATATTAGATCTTCAATTGCATGGAATTCATGGGAAGTTCACCATACATACACATACTTTGAGGGAATTCATATGATTCTTCTCCAAATGCTATATCAAAGAATTTCTTCTTTCAATTTCCTTTCATCTCTTCCACAGGCAACAAAGGAGTTTACAAACTTCATCATTCCCTTTCATTTCTGGGGAACGAAACAAAAAACCATAGAAGGTGTATAATATCAAAATGGGTATGAGTTTATTTCTGAATGCAGGATACTGCTACCAGCTATAGTAGTAAATGTATGATCGAATACATAAAAATCGACTATTCGTTTTTTAACGTGAAAATGTGACTCTTAGAGAAGTCAAAAAAAAAACAAAGATATAAGAAATAAGAACTTTTTCTTTAAATGAAGTCATACAATAGAATGTAATATTCTTGAGTACAAGAAGACAAATGATGATTAAATTTAATATTTAAATATTTATTAATGGTTATCTTTTAATTTTAGTTTTGCCAATGTCATACATACAACAAATTGTTTCTATATTAAACAATTAGCATTCTATAAACACACCAAAAAAAAAGTGACTGAGTGGTTCAAAGTAAACCTGCATAACCCAGATTGTGAGTATATTATATACAAAAGTAGTAGTAAAAATGATACTAGATAAGGACACCCCAGTTGTTTAACACAACCGCTTAAGTTGTTTAACCTAAATAACCACTCTTAGGGAGGTCACAAATCATACTATAAGCATAATCAATGACACCAGCAAGAACAAAACCAGTCATCCTATAAACAATTGATTAGGCTCCAGAAAACAACAGAGCACAAAGTGCACATTTCATCATATAACTATGTTACAAACTATTGATTAGAGTCTGTCAAAACCTCTACCATAGAACCTGAGAATCCTAAATCTGAAGCCAATAGCTGAGAGATCTCTGAATTTTCTACCTTCAGTATAGTATATGTACAAGTAGAATAAGCATAAACCGCCTGAGTCAGCAACAATGAGAAATGATTAGTTTTGCTCCTTGTAGGGAGTCCATATCAGTTTGCTAACATCAACTTCTAGACCACCGCGGCCTGCAGCTTTAAGATGGCGATCCAAGACCTTGGGATCAGCACAAATAACATGCTGCCCCTTACGGTATTGGATTAGCTCTAGGGTCTGGAGGGTCGTCAGGATGTCCTCAGCTTTGATGGCAGTCATGTCGCTAAGCTCCTGAAAAACATAAGTAACAAATTAACATGCCAAACCATTTTCAGAAAGAAAACCACTGTTCATGTTTGTCCACAGTGTTAGTCATCTACATGCTAACAGATACACATACTTTTGAGTGAGATTTTATTGTCTAACTGAATATCAGTATGAAAAGCAAATTCTACTCAATCAGAAGTTCACCGAATCAATAAATCAGAATGGGTATTGATCACTTGTGCATGCAAAACAACAGTACACATGATTTTGCTTCAAGTCTCAATCAAGGGTTTCAATTCCAAGAATGCTAAACATGAATGTCATTCACTTGTCATCCATCTACTTTCTTAGCTGACTCTCATAAAAACTATAAACATGTAGTGTTCATCTTTCCTTTGCCGTAATTTGGACATTAAAGTATCAGCTTATCATTTCAAATTTAATTTCTCTTAGAAATCATTTCTCAAATACTTTGTTCAATTCAGATCCATCTACCCAAACAAACCCCCCATGTTTGTTTCCAGGGCAACACTTGAACCCCATGATAATGTTTGTGTATGTAGAAAATGAAAAGAAAAAGAACTGGAGAAAGGTTTATAGTTATGAATTGGGTGTATGAGTTGATATTAAGTGAGCTCAACATGTTGGATAAATTAATAAAATAGTTAAAATATAGTTAATAAGTTTAAATATGTGAAAATTTAATTTAAATATAGTTAATAAGTTTAAATATTTAGTGTCTAGAATGGAAACCATACGTTGGAATTTTAAGATTATTAAAGGGTAAAATTACTTTTGGTCTATTAGTAAGAGAGAAATGGTAAAATGGGTGACCAAATACACCCTAGTTTTTCACGCACAAAAGAAAGCAAGCACATAAGATTAAGTTTTGGAAACAAGCAGAATATTTCATTCTTCCACCATGCAATCTCTTAAGCTTTCCTTAAATGAAGATACCTTTATACTTCTTTCATCTGTGCTCTCAATAAAGTAGAAAATGACACAATTTAATGTTGAAATGTCCTCTAAACCAATATCCCAGTTCAAAGAAGAATGCAAGCAAATAAAAACGACACTACTAGGCATTCAGAAGTTGGACCTTGATAGAGATGTTGCCCTTGTGCTTTTTCAAGATATCTAAAAGGACACGAGTCCAATATCCACGATAGCTCAATAGCCCCAGGTCAGAAAGAGGCCTTTCTGGTGTTCCAACTTTGCCTTCTTTCTTCGATAGCTCATATGCTGTTGCACAGTTAGGATGAGATTTACAACATTTTTATTTGAAGCAATACATTATGTCAGCTGGATTTTAAAAAAAGCAATATATGAATTTGCATGGAAGAGTATACTTAGCAGGCACACCTAGTATGAAAATGACTTTTTTATCATGAAAAAGTAGAAAGGGGATACTGCTTTTATAACTAGACAGTTTTCACAAAGCAATGAAGAAGAAAAACTTCATTCAAATCACAATAAGGAATTTGTAGTCTGACATTAAAATTCACAGCAACAAATCTTTTAGTCATGTTTGAAAAGTAGTGCACAGAAATTGTGCTTATTCTTCAAGGTCCAGTAATCTTTTGCTAGTATACTCTCAATGACAGATTTTTAATTAATTTAATGACATTCAAGATATAAAATTGTTAAAAATCATACTGGGAATCAATCGACTAGTGGAAATCTATTAGTCCTTGATAGCAAGATTTCTCATACAGAATCTTATAGTTTATAGACAAGTTTGAAATATGCTTCCCCTGTAAAAATCAGTTGTATCCAGAAGCCACAAATGGGCTTCCAGCTTTCTCAAGTGTTTGCAGGCTACCTTACCCAGCATTTTGGTATCCTGTTCCTAGAATTTTCTCTTCACAAAAGTGGATGACTTAGAACCAGGTAGAATGGGTTGTTGTGGATGCACATCCATTTTTTTCTTCATAACTAAATCATTAATATGCATGATTATGAACATTTCTTTTAATTTCGGATATTATGTTTTCAGCATCCACACGGATGCTGTATCCATCTAAAGAGCAGAGAAACAAAGAAAGGAGTGCTCAAATTAACCAAGATGAAAAGGACAGCTTTTCAACTAGTTTCAAAATCAGAATACTTACAAAAAGCAATTAGAAATTTTCCATAGCCTTTCCGCTGATAAGGAGGGAGAGTCAGAATGCAGGCCAAATTGTAAGATTCCTCTGAATGCTTTTCCTGAAAAGAAACACACACAATTGAGAAATTTAGTGACCAGTCCTTCATGAGTTATAAAACAATAATTAACATTAACAAAAATATTGATGACCAAAAGAAGAAAAATGGAGAGATACAGAGAATGAACTGAACATGGTAAGATGATGAGTGGAGAGCCAAAAAATTTCCAATATATTGTTCACCATACTCCCTCAGGATATATTTTGTGGAAAAAACAGAATACAAAATACATAACAGTTTGACCATTTGCATCATTTTCATCACATGTAATAAGAAGTCTTACTTTCCCAACTGTTAAAACTCACTTCAATTCTCTTCATGGAGATTTTTATGCTAAAGGAGGAAAAGAATCCCTTCCCATGGACTCTCTCAATCCATTCACACCACCACCAAATCCATAGCTTAGGCTCCCAGACATGTAATAAAGTATATCTGCACACCTTCAATTGAACACTAGGGGATAAATCCTCAAATGCTTTAGGGTATGGAAAGGGAGTACAGGTCATTGCTGATTGCTGCAAAAGGTTGAAATTTGGATTCATCCGTGCACAATACCCTTTATTTGGATCTCTCTCTCTCTCTATCCAATAAAAGATATTGGATCCATCATATTCCAAGCGAATAAAGTGTTACATTATATAACAGATTCATTCAGTAGCAACAAAAAATTAGGATATGCCACCCAGTGAAGATGCAGAATTCTTCCCACAAATTTATTTTCATACGTCAAAGATAGAGCAAATAAAACAGATCTAACAGAATATCAATCAAGCATCTCATAACAAGAAAAAGGGAGATCTTATAAACTGAGTTACCTTTGAAAAATATCCAACCATGTGGCACCCTCGATCATCACATTCACACAACACATAAAAGAGAAATAAGTCCACATCGTAGTAAAGGGTCTTGTGATCAAGAAATAATTTCGCCAGATAACACAAATTCTGTCCATACACCTTGTTCTTTTTACCATCAACCTGTTTCAAAACATTCCAATTCTAAGATTTCATTACAAATAAGCTAATTTATCAAAATGTTTTATAATTGACTCAGACATCTACAGTCTAACCTGAGAAAGCCCAAATACGAAAAAAAAAAAAGGGAAGAGAAAAAAAATGTGAGAAAAAGAAAATCCGACACCACATGCTAAATATGTTTAAAATATAATTTCTAAGCAAATTGTTAAATTTAATACCCAAACATTAGAGTATATTGATTTTTCCCTAATAACCGAAGACTTTTTGTCTTAAAATACTGCATATTCGATTCCATCCATACATCGACTTTCTTCCCTATTAGTTCATGTCTCAATAAAGATGCTACTTCTTCATGTTCATATATTATAAATATACCATACCAATTCTTTATGCATGGATGATGAGATTCCATTAATATAGTGTCAATTCCAATAGATTATTGGAGGCTCCCATTTGCATGCATCCAGTAGAAATTGAACTTGCAAATTTGCCAATTATGAATCAGAGGCGTTAACCATTCAGCATGATGCTTGGCTCAACCCTGTACAGGTGGTGAAAAATATCAAGTAGGAGGGATTTTCAATTTTTAAGGTGGATCTTTAATATTTCTTTTTAAACTTTTATGTCCCCAAAATATTATGTCCTTTGGGCCAGAAAATGTCCTGTTCCGGCCAAGTTGATAATTCTTTTTTTACAAGTTAAAGGTAGGGGCAAATTTCTTTCTGAAAGATATCCCAGCTTTCATGTCAGTTTCTTTTGGTAGTAAGCAGCCCACAAAAACGAGTTCAAGATACCATTTCATTTTATTCATAATCTGTTCATACCGTCCAGTTTGATCCAAGCAGTCCATCTGCTCAAAGGCTGGAAATGGAGGTGCCTCATTCCAAAACTTTCTCCATGAATACCCCACTCTAGGACATTTGCTTTGAAAGCCTTCCAAGAGAAGGGCACTGAATTCAACAATTTTGGGGACTTCCAATCTCATTGCTTCCATCATCATTCTCCCAATCTCAGGTTGAATTCCACCAGATAATGTTGTAGGGAAGTTTTAGAGTTGAAGTTTTGATTTAGTTACAAGGGTTTTTGGTTTTGGTAAAGTGAACCCATGCAAAATCTATCTTCAATCCTTTTTCATTTTTTTTTCCCTTTCTAACAGTGTAATGACATATTTGCCCATGCCTTGACTAGTGAAAAAATTTGTTAAATTGGCGGGAACAACATATTTTTTGACTAAAAGGACCTATTATGTTGCTTGGAAATAGTTTGAAGACTTAAAAGTTTCTAAAAAAGAAAAGACATAGACGTTCTTTGAAAGTTGAAAAGATATTCAAGGGATAAAATTTAACAATTTGTCATAGTCTCTATAAGCACTTAACATAAATCTTTCATCTTTATGACCCAAAAAAAAAAACAAAAGAGAAATGATGGTTCCAGACCACTTGACAACAGTCATCAAGCAAGAAATTAAAAAAATGAGTAAATGCATTGAAGCAGGAATGTGATCAGTAGACTGCAATCTTAACATATCATTTTTCGGTAAGAAAGGTAATTTCCAGCTAACAGCTATTTGAAGAAATGACAACATACCTCAAACATTGACAAGGTGCCACTTCGATATATCTCATCACCAGGAGGATGCTTAAGATCACATTTTCTCTATACATACAAAACAAAAAAAAAGAAAAAATATCACCACATTACATCTGAATTTATTTATTGTTAAAAGAACTCCAGAAGTCAAATTGGATTACAAACATGATTGCAAAAGTTGGAAAACAAACAAATTTATAAGAGATGGTATTGATGATATTGCTGGTATTACTAGTTCTGGATTTGGCATATTAGTCTCTACTCTTCAAAAAATTAGATACATGTTTCTTGGGTTCTATCTCTTTGTTTCGTCACCAGGTTCCACCGTACGGCCTGATCACCTGCGTCCGTTTTGTTAAAAAAAATAAATTAAACATGAAAGGAAACTTGGCCTTAGTTGATATATTAATCATGTCAAACCTCATATTATATAAAATCATTTCGTATAAAGAGGGCAATTTCTGCTTATTTTTGTATGTAGGTTAGGAATTAAAGAATTGCATATGCACCTGAAACCAGTATGCTTGAACGAAGACTAGTGGACACACCTAATGTGTTTGAATATCACCTAATATCTGTATATCTATGTAAGGGAGAGGATGGCTTATTGTTCCTCTAACAGGGTGAAAGGAAATTGTTAGCATTCATGCATAACATTGGAAAATTGTATTATGATGACAATAATTGAATGAAGGCAATCCAATTGAATAGAGAAAAAAAACCCTGTTATGAATATCATACTCTTCAGAGATTCATGAGCAGTTTTTTCTTCTGATACCACAATTCTTTAATAGATGTCAAAGTGCAAGAAAATGGAACAACAATGAAAATTTTAAAAGAAAATAGGGAAACAGAAAGATGTCAATAACAGTGACACACATACATCAGAACAATGAAGGCATGCTGCTACCATTCTACCCCGATTAAAAGTATTTATGAGCACAGCATAACGGCCTTGGTTCAAACTTTAGGAATATAATATAATGCACAGACAACAGTTCCCAAAACACATGCATGAGAAGAAAAAGAAAAACGAAAAACAAAAAAACTCACTCTTAAGTACCAACCTCTAGAAAGAAGGGCTTAAGCATGTTGGAAGATCTATTACCATTTTCAAATAGAAATCATAAGAATCCAGACACAGTTGCAATGTTAAAACAGTAGTACTTTAATGACACTGAAACTGCAAAATTTAGCTCCACAGGTTTTCGCGTCTAACAACAGAAAGTTCTCCCAGGAAGGAAAAGAGTACCAACTAGAAATATAATTGAGGCAAACTCACCATATGCCTCTGAAGCTGTTCTTTCCGCTTCATGAAATTGAGGCAAAATTCACAAAAGTACAGCTTCACACAGTCATTGTACTCTGGTGGAAATGGGGAGAAGTACCATGTCTCAATTTCATATCTTCCAAGTTCTATTGTTGCAATATTCTTAACCTTGGTGAACTCCTCATGCTCACGCAAGCTAGCAGCATCAAGCTCTTCATGGCCCTGCATAAAATGAGATTATCCAATGAAACAGGACAAGAGAATATTAAAAATCAAACAGAGAGGACAAACAGACTAGAAGGTGAGCACTAAAATTATCAAAATCAGTTCAGTTAGAAAGATATTGATCAATATTTTTGGCTACATGGTGTCTCAGTTCGGCTTGCATATGGCAAAACCTTTTGTTTTCCTAATTGATCTACTAAAATATATTACTCTATCAAATTAGTTTTCATTCCTCTTCTCTCATATTCTAAAAAAATTTCTCTCTTTTTCCACCTATTTTATTCCTCTCTCTGTCTCCCCACCCCCTCTTTTTTTTTTTTTCCTTCTTCTCCTGCTAAAAGGTTCCCCAAATACTTAATGGTGTTAGTTTGGTTTACAAAGTCCAGAGCCTCCAATTATTTCAGTAAGTGATAAAAACATCATATATGTTCTGTCATACGAGTTAAATGCACTATGGATGAGGATCAGATATATGTTCAACACAGAAGCAGTAACAAATTTCTGAAACGGTGACTTCAAACTTTGATTCTTAAGACATCTAAAAAAAAGAACATTTTACATGATATATTTCTCTCCTGCTGGTGATTGCGTTTCACTACATGAAATCGAACATATCCAAAAATCTATATGTTTCTAATTCCATATTACCTTCCAACCCTACCTTTGTTTGCTTCAAGCCTCTGATAATAGGTAAACTTTTAATCAACCATTTATCAAAGCTAAGGTTCTTATTTTCGGATACAGTGACCAGGTCTAATACTACCTTTTACATAATTTCAACACAGTGCCAATCAGATGGAATATCAACAGAAATTTTAAAGCAGTTTTCAGTAGAAGCTAATTGAATGAATTTGAATTAGTGAAAAAGTTAACTCATAATCAATTCATCTACATACTGCAATATTGTTACCGTACTAAAAAGCAAGAGACACATTGATATTATAGTGGAAATTGATGTAACAATTTGATTTAAGACTACCTCCACATGCGTCTCATCAATCTTCCGTTTCTGGTGACGTGTCATTTTCAGGCTTGTAACCTAAACAACAGAAGATTTGTGAGAGGCAAATTACCGAAGAAGCATGAAGGAATAACCAACACGATTTACTAAAATTCAATTTGAATTCTTCCATACTTTAAATTTAAATAACCATAAAACTTTTCCCTTTTAAGATAATACAGATTAAAGCAAAACAAAACAGATTCAGATATGACCTAGCTATTTTCAAAGGGATCCTCATCTGCAACATAATTTGTTGCAAATGAAGGGCCAGTTGGTCCTACAACCCAGCCACTATCTGATGGATCAACCAAAATAGCAACCCTCATTGACCACACAACCAAGGAACCATGACAACCCAATTGCTTTGTTCCGCATAAAAATGTGTACTTGGGAAGTTTCCACAAAAAAACATTTTCAATATCAAGCAGACAGCAGACAACCCAGTAAATGGTACAGCAACAGGTCCTCCCATCCCCATTATCAAAGTTTCATCCTGAGGTAGGAAAGAGAGCTGCACCATGAAAAGCTGTCATGACCAAACACCTTTATTTTTTGGCCTTTCAAAATTAAACTACAATCCCTTTTATCTCACACAAAAGAAAAAAACATACAGAATTCAGTAGTCAATGGCCTGATATGGATCTAATGGGAACATCAAAAGGAAGATACCCTTAAAAGTTGTCAATTTTTCCTTTTGACCTCTGGGAAGAAACAAATACCAGGTAGACAAGGTAATTCAAGATTAAGAAGTTTGAATAAGTTCCCAACTTGAGAAAATCAGCTTATATTCCTGAGCATAAATAGGGAAACAGCAAACTACCTTGTCCTCCACCTTCTCATCCACAACTGTCTCCACTGAGTCAAGATCAAGCTGCTCAAGTTTAATCCATTCATCAAGCCGCCTATTAACTACACAGGAAAGACAAATAGAAGCATTGTAAAGAGAACAAAGCAAGTGTTTAACAAAGAACCAAACCTCGTTAGCAGATTCGATTACATAGCATTCTAAGAACAACGAAAACAAAAATACTACATCCCAGTACACATGGTATAGTGCAGATTACTCACAAATCATGAAAGCAGGAACCTATTCCATTGAAAAGGAAACAGTTTCCAGTTCACGTGTCAAGGGTAGAAAAAGTAAATAAGTTGTCCATGCATGTCACTACATCAAATGATGCTTAGCTTAAGTTAGGTTTTTGATTGGCTAAAAACAAGCCATTTCCATTTCTCCTGTCTTCATGTTCAAATTTTTTTTCCCTTATTTTTTTTCATTGTAGAAAATTAGTATTGTTTTCTCCTATCTTACCCTGATCCTTTATTATACCACTTAAAATCAAATTAGTTTTCAGTTTTTTAAAATAATACTACATTTTCCAATTTCAAGTGCTCCTCTCAAGCCATCCTAATCATGGGAAGAGAACGACACCATCAAATGAATTTTCATAGAGTAAAAATAAGGTTAAGTTAGACTTTTGGATTTCAAAACAACATAGATGAAAGACCCTTAAATGGCATCTAAAAGGACTGGATGGAGTATGACACAACAAAATTTGAGAAAAATTCTGCTCATGCACATATAAAGAGTAGTGGCCACAATGGGAGGGAAGTGTTTTGGCACTAAAATATTATTACAGTATTTACAAGGACAAAATGAGAAGACAATGACTCAACAGTTTTTCTCCAGTCACTAATTGTTACGGACAACTGATGAAAGCCTTTGACTTGTTTCATTTGCTTCTAGCCTTGCTAAACTTCTAGGACAAGTGATTATTGAGGCAAACTCTAATCATTAGGTAGAAGCTTAGCTGTTGATTCCTAAAAGTTTTATATGTAACACCCTAAGCCATTTCTATACTCGTAAACTCAACTACCAAACTATACGAAGGATCTCTCCATGAACACATGAACACCAATGGACACCCAACTATTCTACAGAAAAAACAATCATAAGCAAACAACAATTACTGAACTGGTACTCAGCACTCCAATGAATTATGCTGCACAATATGCATTAGGAAGCACACAAGAAAAATGAGAAGTAAACGAACAAAAGAAACTTGGAAAAAAAACCCCCCAAAAAGTACAAATAGAAATATAGATGAAAAATTAACAGCCCAACAAGCAAACTTTAAGGGATACTGCCACTAAATCATGAGGCCTGATATTTAATAAGTAAAGAGGAAATAAAAAGCAATCATGCAACACTAATTCTAGAAATCAAGAATGAACATCTTCTGAAAGTATTAACACTATTTGCTACCACATATACAAAATTATGCATACTGCCGAGATTCCGGAAACTATTGAGCCCAGGAGACAAGTGTAGATTATTGAATAACAAAACCCCAACCCTAGCCCTAACTGATTAAAGTTACGGAAATATTCATAAAAATGGGGAAAATTTTTTATAACTTACACTCAGTATAGTGGACATAGTACTCATAATCAGTGACCCCAGAGGAAGACAGCTTCCGGCGTTCGATGACTTTAACGGGATGATATTTTCCGTCTCGCCAACGACACATCACGCGAGTCCCCACTTCCAGGGGAAGAATTCCTGCTCTCCTCTTCTTCAAGACGTTACTCTCATCTCCCTGAGTTCCGTTGGAATGTCCCGTCTGTAAAGCTCCGTCGGGCGTGGTGGACGGCGTTGAGCCGTTTTCTGCTGCCTTCGGCATATCTATAGATCCCATCTTTCTGTTCTTTTTTTCTTTTTTTTTTCACGCTTTCCGT
The DNA here is from genome assembly GCA_028571225.1 of Parsonsia alboflavescens. Lineage (NCBI taxonomy): Eukaryota > Viridiplantae > Streptophyta > Magnoliopsida > Gentianales > Apocynaceae > Parsonsia > Parsonsia alboflavescens. The sequence continues at coordinate 13,085,322 of JAOXNR010000022.1, forward strand.
AGAATGAAGGGATGAAGACGGAATAGTTGATTATCATCGATTGCCGACGCTGGGAGAGTGGAGACCACATATTTTATTTTTTTATTTTTTTATTTCTGTCTAGGGAGTGCACTGTGTTTTATTTTATCCATGAAGTGACTGAAATAAAATAATTTTAACTCTCGCGTCCCTAAATTAATAAGTCACTCTAATTTTTGGATTAATTTACAATTTTACTGCATGAATGGGAAGAAGTAACCAGGTCTCAATCTCATAATTTTCCAATGCATAAAATGAGTATGTAATTTCAAATATTTAAAAGAATAAAAAAAGAAGTTAATTTCAAAGTAAATGAATATTTTTATTATTTTTTATTTTATATCATGTTGAAAGGTTGGATTTAGCCTTCAAATGTTACAAACTTTTTCAAGAATTAAAATTAAGTTTGGTTTAAGTATTAAGTTACTTTAGTCTAAATGAGCAAGGTGATAGGTTGATGAATTATTTTTTAATACATCAATTCTTTTCTTCATATAGAATTTATATAAATATATATATATGAATAGTGATTTTATTTGTAGATTTAGGTTTAAATTTTTAACCTAATTGAATTTACTATTTACCAATGTTTTGATAATCGGATCGAATTGGCTGATCTGATTGGTCGAATCACCTATCGATCCCCTTTTCTAATCCGATTGAAGGTTGAAAATCAATTTTTGCTAAAACCATTATTAATCTCTTGAATCGATGAGAATTGATCGGTTGACAACTGAATCGGCTGATTTTGGTTTTTAGTGGACAAATCTTGTGGCCAACAATTTGAAGGGTTTTTGGCGATCTAATACAATCAATCAATTTGGAAACCTTTTGATCAATTAACTGGCAGGCAATATGAAGGGCTTTTGGCAGTCCAATACAATCAATCAATTTCAGTCCAATACAATTAATTAGCCATAACTTCAGTGTCGTGAGGGGGAGCAGGAGAACTCTTCTAAAACATTAAAATTTATTTTAACATTTCCCTTTTTAGATGGATCGATTGAAGTAATTATATGATTATTTAACTTAAATCATAAACTTTTTAACTCATTTAATCTCAATCTCTCTTCAAATTTTTTAATGTAAACAAAAATATTTTTTCATGGAATGAAAACTTAAGATTAAGTATTATTGGATTTAAATCAATATAGATAGAGAAAATTTTATTCATTTATTTGAAATAATTAATGTGGAAAATTAATTTATTTTTATTCTAATTTTTTATGTTAATGAAAAATGGAAGTTCAATTGATGAATTCTTAATATGTTTATTGGTTTTTATTACAAGATAATAAATATATATACTATTAATTTGAAATAAATTATATTATTTACACATGTTTTAGCTTATAAAATCAATAATTTTTTCTTTTAAAATTAATCAATTCAATTCCAATTTTATCTCGATTAAACCATTAAATTGTAAATAAGTAACATTTCCGATTCGATGACCGATCCAATTCTGAAAACATTGCTATTTACTTTCTCAATCTAAATTTGAACATTTTGATTTATATTTATTAGAATATGTATACTTTCTATAAAATAAATAGACATTAATTTAAAATTTGCAAAACTCTTTAATTTAAATACATCAATTGACGCACATGTGTATCACTAATTTACATTATAAGATGATAAATTTATTAAAATTTAATAAATTCTTTAATTTTTGAATCAAATATAACTTCAATTTCAAAAGAAATAATATTACTTTACAAAGAATAGAGGTATGAATAATTAAAAGCCACATAAAGATTTCTGGTTAAAGAAAATTATTTTAATAAATAGAGAAAATAAAGTAATTTGCAAAGTGTTTAATAAACAACGACTGGTCCATTAATGTCTTGGCTCCGAGGGAAAACCACTCGGCATTTGGAAAAGGATGGGACCATTGGATAAAATGCGTTATGTTTACCCACCATGGCTATTCTTTTTCTAATTCAACCCGAAGGTCGTAACATGTCCTGAGAAAACAAAGGTTTTAAAAACTCTCTCCTCAAATCCCTTGTCTTCCAGCCGTTTTCCTTTCTTGCAGCAAAACCCAACCCTGCTTCTCCTGCTGCGGCTTCACCATCTTCTGCCCTACTTCGGAAGGCCGTAAAACCGTATCCAAGTAATTCTCAAGGTCGAACACGGAGAAGATGACGCTGAGTGAGGATGAAATTACCAGACTCTTCAGAATCCGAAGGACTGTTATGGAGATGCTCAAGGACAGGGGCTATTTTGTGGCAGATAAGGAGATTGAGATGACAAAAAGAGATTTTCTCCAGAAATATGGAGAGAGCATGAAGCGGGAAGACCTCGTCATTAATAAATCCTTACGCAATGACAGTTCTAATCAGGTTCTAGTTTTCGCATCATAGCAAAGTCAAAAAAATTGAATATGTTTTTAGTTATTATTATTATTTGCTTCGGTGGGTTTGGGTGTTGGAGAGGAAAACAAGTTTTTTAGAGATTCTAACCTGGGGTTGGTGCAATTTCCGTTACATTTTTTCTGTCCGTTTTTGTTTGTACTACAATTTTGTGAACCACAACTGACAGCTCTGGTTATAGGATCTTTTTGTGCTTTCAGCTCAAGTGTTTCTTGCGTTGTTGTTAGCAATTGGCTTATCCTGCTGCATATTGAATCATTAACCGTTTAAATTGTTAACTCGAAGGGATGACAATAAAAAAAATAAAAAAACGAGAAGTCTGCATTTTGTGTATCTGGCAGTCTGCAGTTTCACTCACCAGTTTTATTGCACATCCTATTTTCAGTCAATGTGTTTTTATTTATCAACTTACATTATCTTTTTCACAATTCACCATAAGAATCTTATAAATGTTATTGTTATTACCTGCACATAATGAAATGTTCATAAAAAACATAAGTGGAAATTTCATGTAGAACTCGTGTGCTGGTTTAATACAATGTTCTGTACTCCACAGTTAAGTATTTTTTCTTACTCTTATCATGATTTGCCCCTGATTTCTTCTACTTTATGTAATAGTATACCTTCTTAGAAGGTGCATTCCTTGCTGGATGTAATTGAACTGGACAAATTGTAGCTCTTTCTTCTTTTTTCTTTGGCCAAGGAAATAAAGCAAGAAGCTCTTCCTCTTTGTCCTACAGTTTATCTTGTTTTCTTACCCATTTGATGCTTTTATGATCAGATATATGTTTTCTTTCCTGAGGAAGCAAAGGTTGGCGTTAAGACAATGAAGACATACACTAACCGAATGAAGTCTGAGAATGTTTTCCGGGCAATCTTAGTCGTCCAGCAGAATTTGACTCCCTTTGCCAGAACCTGTATCAGTGAGATATCTACAAAATTCCACTTGGAGGTTTTTCAGGTCCATATGATTCTTTTTCAAAAACAAAATTCTGATTGTTTATATTAATTTCAGATTTTATTTTGAGTAGTTCGTAGTTTGTTGAAGTCTTTAGCTGAATTGTTTATTAGAATTTTTCGTTGAACTGGTATGTAGCTTAATTGGGAGCTTTGAATTTCTTATGTCACCCTTATTTTTTGTTTTGGATTTTGCATATCCATCCATTTCTGTGTAAAAGTTTTCAATAGGCCTTATTAGTGCTCCTATTAAATTTATAACACTATCAATAAGTTATAACCATAGATTCCTAATTTCATGGGAGTTCTCTACAAAATTCCTGTTGGAGGTTTTCCACTTCAATGTGATTCTTTTGCAAACATAGAATTCTGATGGTTTGTATATAATTTTTTATCTTGATTTTGATTTTTTGTAGTTCAGGGAAGTTTTTAGCCCTTTTTTTTTTCTATCAAAGGTTTGTTTGATTCAACTTGTAGGTTTGTATAATTGGGAGCTTTTGAGTTTTTTGTCTCAGGCTCAGCCTTTTGTTGTTGTTGGTTTTTTTTTAAATAGATTTAACACTTTCATTCATTGGTGGTCTAGTTTGGTTTCCAATACTCTAACTAAGTTATAATTATGCTATTATTTGGTGGAAAATTTCTATTTTCATTGGACCTTTTTGGTTGAACCTTTTTCTTTCTGGTTGGTTGATACTGATCTTGTCATATTGTCAATTGTCTCTTCTGTGATTCATATTGAGTTACTGAATATGCACATTTTTGTAATTGTGCAGGAGGCTGAGTTAATGGTGAACATTAAAAATCATGTTCTTGTTCCCGAGCACCAGATACTCAGTACAGAGGAAAAGAAAACTCTGTTAGAAAGATATACTGTAAAAGAAACACAGGTTAGTTTCTGGTGCCTTGTGGAAGCAAGTTGAACACCGAATTTTATTTGTTCCATAAGGTGCATGCAGATTCTACACTTTGAGTTTGTGAAAATTATGGGGGTTGGATAGGAGTTAATCATGTTTGTAAGCTCAACTAAGAAACTGAGAAAGGTAGTCTTGGGTACTTTCACCTTATTAGTTTAGCTTTTCAATTTGCCATACCATAAAAATTCAGAGAAAAAACTCATGCTGATATTTTTCCATGAAGATTTTTAATTTTGGTTCCGAATTAACTTGTGTGATTATCTTGTTAGATGATTCCTATAAATCTGATATCATGAAATGTCAAAGTAATAATCTCCTACTATCTCTTGGGTCTATCTTATGGAAGCATTTTTTTTTTCATTTCTTTTCTCTGGTCTTTGATGACAGCTACCTAGGATTCAGGTAACAGATCCCATTGCAAGATATTACGGGTTAAAGCGTGGGCAGGTTGTCCGAATTTCTAGGCCAAGTGAGACTGCAGGGCGTTACATCACTTACCGATTTGTTGTTTAAAATGACATTAATTTATTAATGTTGTGAAATTTGATGTTAAAGACTTGTCTGGAATGTTATCCGAAAAACCCCTCGTGTCTGTAAAGGTAAAATTTACCTTTTGAGTTTTCAGTACACATTAGCAAGTTAGAACATGTCCAACAAATATATTGCTTGTTTTTCTTTGGAATTTTAGACTTTGTATCTGTTGTATCAGACTAAATTAGAGAGGTTAAGAAGATATATTTTTTTTAATATTTTATTTATGTCCATCAAATTTAATAACAAGTCATTATGGTGTAAGTTGTACTTTTTTGAGATTTTTTAAAGGTATAATAATTTTTTTATTTGAAGGGTCTCTAAAATTGCATTTTAATTAAATCTGAAGAAATAAATATTTGTTCGACTTT
>JAOXNR010000022.1:13095364-13118372 GCA_028571225.1 Parsonsia alboflavescens
TCCAGGTTCTATAACGGTGAAGAGAAGCAAAATTGCACACCAGTTTTCCCTTGATCTTGCTCCTGCTTTTTCAGTATATAGCAATAGTTGACCTGACAATGAAATCAAGCAGTTAGATGAAAGCAACCAATGCCAGCTTAACAAAAGAAAATCGGCAAAATGTGCAAACAGGAGCTTGAATAAAATGATTTACCTCCATGCGAAATATCTTAGTAGGCACAATAACACCACATCCAACTGAGCTTCTAAATGAACCAAGCAATTCTTTTAATTTAAAATTCCGGTATGAATGCTGAGTTAAACTTGTTAAGCTGCCTGTGGAAGCAAAAAAATGTCCATGAATACCAGCATCCCTCAACACCTTCAATGGAAGATCGAAAGAAAGGTCTGCAAAACCAGTAACAGCAAGATCTCCTCCAACAAAATCCATTCCAGAAGAAGCATTAGCAGATTCGTCATTAGGATTTTCAGAAACCTGTTGTCTTCGAGGCTCAAAAGGGCCCAACCCCCGTGTCTTGAAACCTAACACTGATAAGGGCCCTCCCAAACTGCAAACTGGTGAGGAATTACCACCCAAGAAGAACCTCTCAGGAAGACACAATGGCATATTCAATGACCCACTTCCCCATGGGAAAACAACACCAGCAGAGAGTCCAAAGTTCAATGCAGCATTATAAAACCCCAATGGCAATGCACAGTGAATATCAAACTCCTATAACAATAAATAATTGACATTAAGATACTAAAATAAAGACCAAATATTTTAGAAACTAAAAATAATAAAGACATCTAAGAGCAAAGTTACAAATAGCAAATAGCTGAAAGCTGCATTTGAAGAAGAATAAACCTGACGCAGAAAACGTAAACTCCGAGAATCTGGAAAAAGGCCACCAATACGTGATGTAGAAGCAAAAGCATATCCTCGAGTTGGGCGAAGAGGTGAATTTCTTCTGTCTATCTTGAACATATACTTCAGATCTGAGAGTAAACCATGTCCAAGCTGCCTCCTCACTGTTCTAGATGATAATTGTGATGGATCACTTAATGTGCGCCAAGAGATGTTATATGATAGATCGTGATTCCTGGATGACAACACACCAAGAGAAAACCCTACTGATCTTTCCTTGAAGGAGGAATATTTCAACCAATCTTGGGAAAGCAGATATAATCTAGCCGTCACTGGAGTGATTACTCTTTTAAACCAAGGTAAGGAAACACCAGCACTAATCTCTGCTGTTTGGTCCCAGCCATAGGCCAAAGAACCATCCCATAAATCTCCATAACCAAACAAGTTTTTGAGCTTCAGTGATCCTTCGAGTGACCATGTTCTAGTCTACAAAAGGCATCAATAATATCAAAAGCTAGAAATAAGGACAAGACTAACTGAATCTCAGAAATTGCCTTCCAAGTTGACGGTAATTTTGGCTTGACACAGACATACAATTTAAGACTTAAGATCAGACGAAACACACCACACTTACTTCAGGTCCATAATGACACACCTAACAGAAATGACCGAGTAGTGCTGCAGTCTCCAGGACCAGATACAAAGAACCAAAGAAATTATAATAACATGGCATTGATTTAAGGCTAGAAGAGAGCTACTAGCGGTATTCACCAACTTGGAATGTCTCACTAAATAAACTTCCATAATAACTCTAATCCATAGTTAGCAATGTAAAAAAGTATAACTAAATCATGAAAAGCAGCAATTGAAAAGGAAGTAAAGATAAAAAAAAAAAAAGTTCATACAAATGCATCCAGATTGATTAAAGTTAAATATTGTAACAAGGTTTCACTACTTGCCAGCATATCACAAAAGGAAAGAGTATTGCTCCAGCACATGATAGGCAACATTTGTACACCTAAAAGTAGAAATTTGATAGTACCATATGTGTAGTTTAGCAAAATACTGAACAAAAAGGACGAAGTCAAGATTAGCTAGAACCGCTAAAAAGATCTGAAAAAGATGCAGCAAAGTTCAAGGCACATATAGGAAGCATCACATCATTTTATACTGTCTTATTAGCTTTTCATTTTCAACTAACCCTTGAAAGCAAAATTAAATAAAGAGCAAACAACTGGGTAACAAAAAACTAACTTATGCAATGTCTAGTTCAAAAACAGATCAAGCTCAGAGATAGATTATCATTGATAGGACAATGAACCGTATTAAATAGCAAACAATAGACTCCCAAATAGTACCATATACAGCATGCCCCTGGTCTCATGATAAGAATAAGCAGACCATGATATGTACAAGCACAATATTAACTTTAGTTTCGTTCAAGACTATTAAAAGGATTAACGAAATAATTAAGTAGTATTCATCAATAGTAGAAAAATAATAAGGAACAAAATTGTTAAGGTAATAATAAACCGCACCTTGAATTTACATTGATAAATAATTTGGAACAAAAAGGTATACAAATATATATATATATATAGAGGAATGATAGTGTGTGCTTGACCGTGCACACTAATGAGTATAGTAGTTAGTCAACTAACGGTCAACTAAACCCTAAGAGGATAAACTAAACCCTAAAAGAATAAACTAAATCCTAAAAGGATAAAACTAAACCCTAAAAGGATAAACTAAACCCCAGGGGTACTTGATTAAATTTTAATAAATTGTTGAAAAAAAAAAAAGATAGAAACCGTTAAATTTGACCGTTAGTTGACTAACTACTGCACTCATTAGTGTGTACAGTCAAGCACATACTAACATTTCTATATATATATAAACACAATACATGCAATAACTTTAGATCAAATTTTGATAGAAAGACCATATTCTTAAAATAAAGAATGAGCCCACAAAAAAGATTCGTGTGTGTAAGTGTCTTTGTGTGTGTTTTAGTGGAATTCAGAAACCTGCTTGTCACTAAGCACAGCACTTGAACCAATAATGAATTCCAACCTTTAGATCCACATTCTGGGAAATGGTTCCTAGACCTATCTCACTTCCGCAACAACCAAATTCACTTTATGTTTCTTGCAAGCTAACAAGGCAGAAGTCCCTGAAACTACTGAAAAGTCTTTAATGCAAAATAATTTGTCTAGGATTCGTTGATATCCAAGTATGGTCTTTTGGTCTATGTTTTTCAGCGACTAGGAATTCTTTCAATATCAAGTTTATGAAACTCCAAGAACAATAATAAAAATTCTAAAGCCCCCAGTTCAACCATTCATTTTGAACATAAACATCCTAATTAACTTCCAACATTCAGAACTAAAACATTTGCCTAAGAAAGAAAGAATACCTCAGGCTTAGAGAAAATCCCAAAATCTCCACTGAGAGGACTCTTGGGTTCAACGACCTCGACCACCACATTAGCCGTCCCCGGCAGTTCTGGGGGCCCAGCATCTAGGGTAACATTAACAGACTCAAAAATTTCAAGCCTTTGAAGCCTAGCATTGACAATACTTGCTGACTGAAGTAATTCTTGAACTGTGGAAGCATTTTTAAGGACTTCAACCTCCGCTTCAATAAGGGCATCCTTGGTCTTCTTGTTTCCTTTGATTATCACATCATGGACCCTAATCGGAACTCGCTCACTTGATAATCGGCGGAAAAGAGTTTCCATCTTCGCCCGTTCCGATTGCATTCTGGATTCTTTAGAAATACGCAGTGTTGGTTCATCGTCCTCTTCTTCTTCTTCTTCTTCGTCCTCCTCTTCTTCATCTTCTAGTTCTTCAATTTCATCAAACACCTTTTCGTCTGATACATCGGATTGCACAGTTTCTTTACCTTTCGCCGAAGCTGCCATGGATATACTGTATTGATCAAGAAGATCGACCTATGAGTTACGTAGAAAAGAACTGAATCAATACCCGCGCACTGCAAATAGGCTGCGAGTTATTTTCTATCTTCACAATAGCAGTATCGGTGAGCAGCTCCGTGACTCAACCTTGCTAAATTGACTCTCAGATTTGATTTGAAGTAGGAAAGTGTGGAAATTTCTAAATATACCCAAATTGAAATAGGATATTCTAATTTTACCCAATTTCTAAAATTATTTTATTTCCATCCATTTGGATCTATTATTTTCACTTTATATCCAAATTGAGCTTTTAAAATTTTGATTTTGAAAGTATAAAAAAGGACGCAAAGTATAGAGATGACTAAAACACCTTCGGACCTCAAAACCAAACAAGACATGAAACTCTCTCATTCCTTCATTCACCGATTTCGATACTCACTTCCTTTCTCATTTCTTCCATCCCTTCTTGAGTCGAATCATTCCCCTTCCCTATCGCCAGTCTTTTTTTCCTTCGATTGCCCATTCCACCGACACTCCCGTCGGAGACTAAGAATATCGATTTTAAGCTTCTAGTCACCAAAGTGTAAGTTATTTTCACCCCATTGCTTACCGGTCTTCAAGTGATCACCCTCGTCCATTTTAACGTAGCATTTATCAGGTAGGTGCTCTCACTGTTATCCCGCATTGTAGTAACTGTTGATCATTTTGTGTATAGTTTTATGGCGTGTTTATATGTTTGTTGCCGAAGCACGAAGTGTTGGAAATTTGATTTACATGAACTATTTATAATGTGATTTATTGTGGTTGTGTTTAAAAATGGATTTAGATGAACTATTGAGTCATTTTGGAGGTGTTATTATGTTTAAAACTAATAGAAATTATAGTAAAGATTGTATCTTTGGTTTGGAAATGGAATGAACTAAGGTCCGAAATGCTCTCTAAATCTCGAATCAATTTGGGTGTGTTCTGAAATCCCATCAATGTGTTCCAAAATGGCATCTCCAAGTTTCGAAATCCCATAAGCAAGATCCGAAAAAATTTAAGTAAGGTCCAAAATGTTCTCAACTAAGTCTCAAATATATTTGGGTGTGTTCTAAAATCCCATCACCAAGTTTCGAAATCCCATCACTAAGGTCTGAAATCCTTTAAATAAGGTCCGAAATGTTCTCAACTAAGTCTTGAATGGTTTTGGTTGTGTTCCGAAATCCCATCACCAAGGTTCAAAATGTCATCAACATCCAGAATATTTTCCTATTTTAATTTCAATTTCTAAGAACCAAAATATCAAAATTAAGTTCCAAGATATAGTACTTTGAACCTCTCCTAGGTTCAAAATGTAATCCAAGGTCCGAAATATCACAAATGCTCACTAATTCAATTTTTGATCGTTATATTCACCAAGGTCCTAAATTATATTACCAATGCCCGAAATATAATCCAATGACCAAAATAATTTAAAAACCATATATTTTTTTTCACCAATTCAATTTTTAAGACCGTTTTATTTTTTAAGGTCCGAAACCTTATCACCAAGGATCGAAATACTTTAAAAATCTTTTTTTTATTAGTATTCTTTTAGTTTAATTTATTTAATTTTGATAACAAGTTAAAAAATAAATTGTGAACCCAAATTTTTACATATTTTCACTCTATATAAATAAATATATTATAAATTTTTGTAAATCTTATTATTATTATTATTATTTCGAAAGTGATAATTAATATTTTTTATGTTATAATTCAGATTTTATGTTTTTTTTATAAATAAATATATTATATAATTAATTATATTGAAAATACTTTTATTAGTTTGTAACTTAATTTATTTAAATTAAGCAATATCCATTTGGGTAAAGATTTACAAATTTTTTGAACTATTAAATAAGAGATAGTTGTTTTCCAGAAAATTATACTTTAAAATTAAAATAATATTAGATGCAATAACTTTTTTTTTCCCCCTTTTTTCTCAGAGCAATTTTTTTTAATTAGGATATATCAAAATATATTATAGCTTATTTACAACGAGTATTTTGGAGTGTAATTTATTAATTGTAGTCCTTAAAAAAAAAGTAAGTTTAATGTAACGATAATTTTTCTAATCAATTATTTTCTTTGTTTTGTTATTGTAAAGATATGGACTCCAGCGATCGCACCTATCAGCTCCGTCATTATCTCGTGATGCTTGTCTGGAACACACTTAGTACACACGCTAAGTATTTTATTGTGATCCAAACAGTTGATCTGTTACGGTGCCATGGGGCACTAGACCGTTTTAGTAGGGACTCCTTTAGATACATGGTGGATCTTCCCCAGTACCATGGAGCCTATCACACTAGGATTGCTTTGTTTATATTGAGACTAGAGGTGATTCTAGAGTGTGCACTCCCTGCCGAGATGTGATTTTTCATAAGATGCCAGTTACATCGACTATGTCTTCAGGTGTACACTCTACTTGCTGATCTACATTATGGGAGAGAAGACCAGCACACTATTGAGAGGTTAGTGACAACCACCTCTGCTATCGCTTGATTGATAGAGATCAATCCAATTACTTCGAATTCTTGGCAAAGTGGCAAGCCATGATAGTGGGAGAGCTGTCAGTTGATGATGCCTTTAAACTGGCATATGACATTATCATCGCTCATTGAATACTCACCCATGAGTCATCTGCAACCATCCCCTTTCATGTATGGAGGATGTTAGATGATCTGGAGGTGGCAAAGTCATTCCCCCTGGGGAATGATTGGGTGGAGCATGACGAAGCACTCGTATCAAAAGGCAATTGGAAAGGAAAATGTCTGGAATAAACACTTGTACTCCAACTGTTAACTATTACTGGTAAGTTTTAATATTATTATTTATATTCGTATAACAATGATCTTTTTTAAAATCTCTAAATACTTATTCAACTTTTTTAATCTTATATTTAATTAGTAATGAGCGTATGATCACTTCTCATCCTTGCGTCCTCATCTATGTAGGGATGCCCAGGATGCGGGTAGACATGACACTTCTTATGTTGGTCCATGACACTCGAGGTGCCTTGGCCTTAGACTTCCCCGATTTGGCCCCTCAGTTGATTGGGATCAACTATTTACTACTATAAGTGAATAATCTTTTGTCCTTTCACTTTCATTTTTGAGTTAGATAATATTACTAAATTAAATTACTAATTACAGGCATGTGCTATCTCCCCACACATCAAGCCGGATCAAGCAGAGCTTTAGTAGTTTTACTGGACAAATTTTGCCTGCCTCCCCCATATTGCATTGACTTGTTAGGATAATTATCAGCCTATCTCATTTTGAGAGGCGAGAAGGCAGGGATTGCTGGTTCCGCCAATTAAGGAGGTTAGACTAATTATAATGTCCATTAATTAAATTAATTTTATATAATGCTAAATATTAAGATTATAATTACTTTACTTTCCATTTTTTTTATCTCCCACGTCCTAATGGAGATCCGACTGAGGAGAGGATTGATGGAGATCTTTCTATCAGTCCAACGAGATTAGAGACGATCCTACAGAGGGTATGTATCTCTTCTTATTTTATGTTATTTTAAGAAATTAGTCGATGCTATAAAATGCTATTCTAATTACTTTCACACTTTTTTTGTTTCTTTATTAGGTTCGAAGTTTGGATATCGAGGCCGCTGAGTAGAGTAATCTGGTTAAGAAGAGGACGAGCAGGTAATCATCTCCCAGCCCGACTTGATAGGAGAGGAGTAAATGTCAGGCATGTATCTCTTCCTATTTAAATAAAACGCATGTTATGTGCATTCAGACAAGTAAGACAATTATGTCCTTTTCTTTTGAATATTTTACACTTCTTCTTTAGATAGTATTGTTTGTTTCAAGAGAGGAAATGAGCATCTTGTGGTCTTCCGATCGCCCTTCTACTAAGAGGAGCATTGACAACCACGTCATTCATACCTGTAATTGAATTCAAAGACGAACACAAGGGCACAAGCTATATTGAAGGTGCATATGTCATCCTCAGTATTTTCATGTCAAATGAATTAACACGACATAGAGTGTAATACTGAGCCACGTTTTCCCTATAAAAAGGATTAATGTAAATAAGTTGTAGAAATATTTAATTACATGCTTAAAAATTAAAAAAAAACAATTAATTTTGAGATTGACCAGTTGTGTCTCGAAATTGACCAGCTTTGTCTCGAAATTGACCATCTGTGTCACGAAATGGACCAAAAATTTTTATTTTGAAATTTCCTCCATGAAGCATGAAAATTCATCATTGGGCACAAATTCACTAAGCATGGCACGAACTTGACCATTTGTGTCATGAAATGGATCAAAACTTTTTATTTTGAAATTTATTCAGTTGGGTACGAAAATTCATAATTGAGGAGTCAAATTCCTCATTGTGGCATGAAATTTCCTACGAGCTCTAAAATTTTACCTAGGAACAGCAATGACATGTTTGCAAGGTATCTTTTCCAATTTCCATATCCGACATCCACAGGTCTTCTAAACGATATCCACCATAAAATTTGCTTCTTTCGATCAATTTTCAATGACATATTTCTCCTTGTCCCAAATAGATGTAGTCCGCAACCTTTTTTGATCAACTTTCACAGCTTCTTTCTCAATTCTTTTCACAGCATGCTTGGTGATAATATTTGACATTATAGCTACTACTTCTCAATGTTTGTTGAACCAAGATTAATACAAACCCCTAAAAAACTCGTGTGCAAATGTAATAGGCAACTTCCAGCTTTCTTGCTCGTCATTTAGTTGTAGCAATTGTTTGGACAGTATGCACGTGACCAACCCGAGAATCCTACCTCAACATCCAACCAACGATGAACTCCGAGGTGCATATGTTGAATATCTCCAAAATAGAAGTCATATTTCTGCTTATTATAAGCATATGCATCATTTTTAAAAAGGATTGCAACTCAAGGATTTTTGCATTTTGTCTTTAAGTTTTTCTTCAAATGTCGATAGCAAAAAACATGTGGAGCCTCGGGATACACTGTTCTCACTGCATGCAGTATGCCTTTATGTCGATCAAATACAATAACCAAATCACCCCGCAATCCATATGTAGTTTGGAATCGTCTTAAGAACCACTCTCTTGAATCATTGCTCTCTCGCCAAACTAAAATGCAATGGGAAAAGTTTGCCCGTTTCCATCCACAGAAATAGCTGCATAAATTTTACCCTCATACACACCTTTCAAGTATGTTGCATTTATGATAATCACGGGCCTCACGTACTTGAAACTTTCAATCAAAGGACCATGTGAGCAGAATGACCTTAAAAACTACTCATCTCGAGTATGTATTTTGGTCACTATCCCCAGCATTACACTTTCCAATATATGGAGGTATGATAGTAGTTGTCTATATGAGTCTTTTGGAGTTCTATAGGCTATGTCTTTTACACGTTGTAAAGATCGCCAAACTTTGGTATATCCAAACTTCACACCATAATTTTCTCGCATGTCTTGAATCACATTTTTGGGGTTGTGATTTGCACCGACCATTTTACCAGCGTACATACAACCAATCGTTGCTGCACTTACACTCCTATTTTAGCTTTGCCGTATAGTTTGGATATAAGTGTGAGTCAAGACAAACTTGTGAATCACAAAAATCTAGCATCCAGCTCAACTATGTGCACGGATCATAAAAGTACAGCCTTTTTTATTCTTACATCGTGTCTCAAATCTTCCCTTATTTGATCCTTCCATATGATAGGAAAATCGATTATTGAGCGAATATTAACAGTAAGTGAATATTGACCGACTGCTACTATCAATTCATCCTTACTGTTACAGATTGTATCCTTTCCTATCAAACCCACTGATGGAACTATATCGCCTTCAAAAAATGCACTTCTTTGTCTTCATTCTGGACCATGTTTGTAAACTGAGTAGAGGAGTTCGGTATAAATTGCTCAAATAAAATTACCCATCTCACCCCATCGTTGAAGTTGTCGTCATCGTCATCATCCTCAATACAGTGAATATATTCTTCTAAGTATTCATAATCATCATCTGTGCGAATACATCTGGATATCCCCACTTCATCATTTGCATTGTAAATTCATCCCTTACGTGATCATTTGTACCAAAAGGACAATTACCTTTAGTACCACCACTGATGCCAACCTCATAAGTTTTTTGAATTTTATTGACGATCACAACTTTAGGATCAGCTTCCCCCTTCAAATAGATGATGCCATATATGTCTTCAATGTTCATTAATTTAATGGGCTTAAGTACCAATTTGGGCATTAAACTTGGACTTTTTTTCAATTTAACCACTCAATTTCTAATTGAGTTAATTTAACCATTATTTTGCTGGAATGGTCAATTTGACCACTGAACTTCTAATTAAGTCAATTTAACCATTTTACTTTGCAGGAATTGTCAATTTGGCCATCACACTTAAAAGTAAAATGGTTTAATTTTACTGAACTTCTAATTATGTGATGGTCAAATTGATCGTTCTCAAAAAGTAAAATGGTTAAATTGACTCAATTAGAAGTTTAGTAGTTAAATTGACCATTCCTGCAAAGTAAAATAGTTAAATTGACTCAATTAGAAATTCAGTGGTTAAATTGAAAAAATAAAAGACAAGTTTAGTGGCCAAATTGGTACTTAACCCTTAATTTAATACTTCCATTAGAAAATTTAGAAGCAATTGAAATTTTTATGTCGAATAGGTTTATATCAATCTTCATACAGTTTGTCATAATTCTCTTAAAACATTCGTAGTTCACTTCATATGGTATGATTATCGGATGCACCCTTTCACTTAAAGAACTATTGTGAGCACCAATTCTAATGTAATTCATTTCTGCAAACAATATAAAGAAATCTATTAAAAAAATGTCCAGTGAATAATCAAAGAAATAAATAAATAAAGGAGGGGAATGAATCATGTATGTCAGGAATGAACATTTTGGGGACCAAAATTATCACATCAAGGACCGAAATACCTCCTTCAAGGTTTGAAATAAAAAAAATAAATAAAAAATAAAAAATAAAGAAAAGAAGAAGAAGAAGGGTGAACCACTCAAAATTTGAAATACCTCTCTCAAGGATAGATTTTAAATAATAAAGGCATGGAATACCCCATTAAGGTCTTAAAAAAAAAAAAAAAAAAAAAAAAACAACTTTGAAGAATTTCAACCCACCATCCGAAATCAAACTACCAAGGTCCGATTTTGACCAATCAGGATTCGGAATATCCCCTCAAGGTCCGAAAATGTTAAAAAAAAAAAGGTGAAGACTTTCACAAACACGAAGTCCGAAATCCCCCTCTCAAGATTCGATTTTGATTATTCATGGCCCAAAATATCCCCCAAGGTCTGAAATGTTAGAAAAAAAAGAAGAAGTGAAGGCTTTCACAAACACAAGGTCCGAAATCACCATCTCAAACCCGGAATATCTACCCAAGGTCCGAAATCTTAATAATAATAATAAAAAAAGAAGTGAAGGCTTTAACAAATCCCAAGGTCCCAAATCCCCCTCTCAAGGACCAATTTTGACCGGTCAAGGCACGAAATATCCCCCAAGGTCCAAAATGTTTTAAAAAAAGTGAAGGTGTCACAAACCCAAGATCCGAAATCACCCTCTTAAGGTCCGATTTTGACCCGTCAAGGCACAAAATTTCCCTCCCAAGGTCTAAAATGTTTTTTTAAGAAAAGAAGAAGTGAAGTCTATTACAAATCCAAGGTTCGAAATTCCCCTCTCAAGGTCTGATTTCCCCATGTAAGGCACGAAATTCCTCCTGCGTGGATTGAAATTTCTACAATCTCACCTTCCTTCTTTCTACTACTCAATGTGGTGCCATAAAAACAGCACAAAACGAATAAACACAAGCTGTCAAACATGAAAGAAATAAAAAATCAAATAAACAAAACGAACAATATACTTTCGATAACCACCTATCTTCATCTTCTTGATTTTGGAAAACAAAAATAACCAATTTAAGGATCAAATACAAAAAAAAAAAAAGTTGGGTTTTTTCCTTTCTCTTCGACAAGGGAATAGTTCTTTGAGAAGTTATCTTTGCTATGGACCAAAACTTCTAATTAAATGAATGTTGGTAATTGTATTTTCTTCAATTCATTTTTACAATTTGTTGGGTTTGGTAGTTGAGTGTGTTGAATGTTGAGGGATAAGATAGTAAATATATGTTAAAGGAGAATATATGTTAAGTTTTGTTTTTTTTTTAAAAAAAAGAAAAATCAAAATGGATATAAAATATAAGGATTGTTTTACACACATGTGAAATGTGATGAGAATTTGAAAAAACATAAAATAATTGTTCTCAATCTGGGAAGACATGAGAAAGTAGGTGTAATAGCCATCCAATTAAAAATCACATTAAATGCAAAATTTAAATTGAATCTAAATATAATAATCTTCAATTTTCATCCTTAAAATAAACAAAATATTAAATTTAAATATATTTTCATCCTTACTACTCTCTTTTATATTTAATTACCTTTTATGTTTCATACTTTCAAACTTTTCACAATGTAATTACCTCAAGGGTAACTTTTCCCTTTTTTCTGTTTAATTTTTTTCTTCTTTATATTGGTTTCTTTGTGGTACTCTGTTTGGAACCGAAATGATCTCATTGTGCAATTTTTGCTCTACATATTCTTCCAGAATCTTCACAAAAACTCTGCCCCAGAACCCCATTTCTCCTCCACTAGCCTTCTTGCTCTTGAAGAAAGTCCCTTCCACTTCTTCCTTGTTGCAAGTTCGTGCAATGGCCGACTCTTCTGCTGCATCTTCTCCTTTCAAGAAAGTTCAAATCCAAAAGGGTGACAGCGTGAGTCTCTGCTACTCAGATTTTTTTTTTGTTGTTCAATTTCTGGTTAAGATGCACATTAACAAAAGCAAATGCTTGATGGGTTCTTCTTTTTTCAATTGGTATGGTACTGTTTTTGAAGAATAATTTTTTCTTTGTAAAGAACGATTTTGAATTGTTGCAGCAGTTCGACTGGGCTAAAGCTAGAATGATTAAAGATGGCTGCTTTATGTATTCCCACCGGGTTTTGGAAGAAAAGAGAGATTTTTTTCGGTGTTTTATTTGTTGAGAGTTTCAAGTCTTAATAGTGTATGAAGTTCCCGAGTGACCCAGAACAAAGTTGGATGTTAAAAATGTTTATTTACTGAAATTGGATTGCCTGAAAGAAGTGAAAAATTAAGGATTTAACTAATGATTTAGTGAGCTTCTATAATGTTTCAAGTTTGAAGGACAACTGATTCATGACTTATTGAGAGATTAATTTTATAGTTCAGCTTTTCTGTGGCCTTTTTGGCCATTCGGAAGTTGTAACATTTTATGATCATGCTGTTTGGTAGGTCCATGGGTAAGCACTTTTTCCTAGTTAAACTGTATGTTAACGTACTTGCATAATTCAATATTAAAACTAGGGGAATTCTAGAGTTCTAAAAGTAGGCAATACTCTTCTTTTCCTTAGAAACTTTCTGTTAGATACTTTACAACGCATAGGTTCAAAACTAAGAAGTTTACAACATCACAGTTTCTTGAAGCAAGATTAGAAAATATGTTACCGAACTCTTTGCATTTTGTCAACCTTTAGAAAACAATAAAGTTCCAACACAGTTTGCACACAAAATTTAAATCATGTATTTATCTTAAGTCAGCATTTTTATATTGGAGATCATAATTTCATAACATCACTTGAAGAATTTGCTTATCGTATTTGGACTTTCTCCCAAGAAAATAATCCTTTCTCTTGTCTCCCTCTGTCCTGTCTAAGTCCTTTTTTGTTTTCTAAATTAATTGAATTTTCTTTTAACAGACATTTGATGCATATGTGGTTGGAAAAGATGATGCTCCTGGGATTGTTGTGCTTCAGGAGTGGTGGGGAGTAGATTTTGAAATCAAGAACCACGCACTGAAGATTTCCCAGTTTGACAGTGGCTACAAAGCACTTATACCAGAGTAAGAAGTTTGTTTAGTTACAAGTCATTGTGTAATAATATGCTCTTTTTTCTCTAAGAACCATGCCATATTACTTTGGTTATTAATGTTTATTGATTTCTGTTTCCAATGTAGTTTATACCGTGGCAAGGTTGGTCTTGATGTTGCAGAAGCACAACATTTGTTGGATGGTCTTGACTGGCAAGGAGCTGTCAAGGACATTGAAGCCTCAGTTAACTGGCTTAAATCAAATGGTTCAAAGAAGGTTTATTCTGGTTTCAATTTTCACATTAACAGAATTATAAGCCTTTTTGTCTTTTTCTAAAATCACAGGGTTCAATAGTACCCTATTAGAAAGCAGTTGGGTACAAAGGAAAGTCTCATTTAGTGTGTCATTGATCTTTAGTTTTGGTTAAATATAAGATCCAGTTCTTAGAATACTAGACACTGTGGATATCTTTTAAATGCTTTGTGGACATTGAGATGAATTGTCTGAATAGGTTGGTGTAACTGGATACTGCATGGGTGGTGCCCTTTCAATTGCAAGTTCTGTTTTGGTCCCCGGACTTGATGCTGCAGTAGCCTTCTATGGTGTTCCTTCAGCACAGCTTGCAGATCCTGCAAATGCCAAGGCTCCTGTGCAGGCTCATTTTGGGGAGCTTGATGGTTTTGAAGGATTCTCAGATGTAAAGGTATTATGAGATGAACTTGCTGTGAACTTATAAGATAACATCTTGAACTTAAATTTCCAGGTTCGCATGCTGCTTAAGTCTTGGCTTTTATCAAACAAATATGAACATATTTTGTGTACATTGTTCGTGGTATCCTGCAGTCAATTTGCATCACTTGCATTTATCTTTGAATAGTTATCATAGCTTCTGGATAATAGGTCATAGGTGTTCTGATCATTTTAAGAAGTTGCAAGAGATGTAAAAAAAATATTTTACCTCTTATCATTTGATTTTATATTTGGTATGAATAACATGATGAGATGGTTTATTACCTCTCATCATTTGATTATATCTTTGGTATGAATAACATGATGGGACGGTTTATATAGGAAAAACTACAATGAACGTATTGTTGACCATCCAAGTACACCAAAGATATGAAACAAGCATACTTGTTTGAGGTGTCCTTCATATTATGGGACTGAAATATTTCTGACGAGGCTGTTTCAATTTGAAGTCATTACAGCCTTGTTCATTTATCCTCTGTTGTTGATTACCTTGCTTTTAAGAAATATGTAAATCTTATCCTTATTTCTTGTTTAATAAAGAGGAATTTCGAGGAAAGTATAATAAGATCAAATGAAGGATATGAATCAATTTCTCATTGGCCTTAATTGCAATCATTTGTTAGGCTATTTTTGTCAGGCAGCGGCATGCTAATCGTAGAGTGGTGGAGGACAGTTTACAGGGATTTCCTTTGATTTCATTGTTAGTTTGAAGGGCATGTTGCAGGAAATTCTTGCATGGAGCAGATCAAGGAACTGAAAAAAAGGGGAAAGCAGTTTCCCTCAGAGTTGATAAAATTTCCATCTGATGTCCTAAGAGGTTTGAAGAAAGAGCATTAACACATAGAAGCAATGTGAATAAGCATTGCACATGTCACCTCCATTGAAGTAAGTCGGGCAGGTGAGAAAAAATGGCTGCTGAGGGAGGGAGAGAGTGAAGTTTGTATTTACATTATGTGAACAAAATGTGAGTTGATAGGAACATTATGGTTGGGTTTGAATCTTTCTAGCAACTTCTATTGATGGTAAAACCTGGAAATGAGATCAGTATGTTTCATTAGAGTACAAGTCACATGGAGTCACTATATGTTAGTGGTCTTGCTTTGACCCATAACCTTGAGAATACATGTGCTAGCTCTTGCTTGAAGGATAGGAAACAATATAGTCACAATTGATTTGCTATGAGTATGGCAAAGAGTGATGCGTTTAACTTACTCGATGCAAGTACACCTTGCATAAAATTGGTTCAAAACATTCAAGGGTGTATTGGTGCATCAATTTGGCAAACTGTCTTCAGTACCATCTGCAGTATAGTGTTAAAAAGACTCCTTAGTCCTTAGATTACTTGAAAGGAAATGTTTTCCCTATATATTGCTTGCCTAATCCCACTATTAGCATGAGAGTTCTTTTTAGACCCAATTAAGATGGTTAATCATGTTGGAAAAGTCAAAAAGCTTGCTTATGTGACATTTCATTGATGCAGAAATTGACAAAACTGAAGACTAATAGTTAGTCTTCCCATGACTTTTGGTGCCAAAGGCACCACCATGTAAAGATGCCAATGGATTGGGGCTGAATCCGATCATGAGGTCAATTCACCCTAAAGGGTGGGGTTAGGGTTGATTAAAAAGGTTGAGGGTTGGGGTTAGGATTTATGAAATCAGAAGCCTGTAGGTTTAGGGTTGGATTATGGATCGTATAGTTTTCAGCCCTATACCTAAATCCTAAAACGCTAATCTAATCCCGTACAACCCTTTTATTACTTTATTTTAGAAATTCTATATATAATATATACAATACATAATATAATGTCAATTTATAGTAATATATATTTTTCTATTCATTCTTTCTCTAATTTAATAATCTCTATTTTCTCCCTTTTATAAATCCTAATTTTTAAGTCAGTTTTACTTCTTCGGTCCTTTTTTCGAAATGCTTAGAGGTGGGTTTTCTGAATATTAAATTTGCTTTTTGTATAAATAATTTATTAAAAGTGAGTTAAAATTTATAGTTCTTTTTTTAAAAAAGGCTTTTTTTTAAGATCATGGAGCGTTAATCTGATTAACCTGTCAACCCGAAGGGTTAGGGTTGGAGCTGGGTTCTTAGAGGGTTGGGGGTGGGATTAGGGTTAACATTTATTTTCAAGGGTTGGATTATGGATTTTGATTAAAGATGTGTGCCTGTAACTTGATCTTTCCACTACAAACTTTTACCTTGCATGAAGAGTTGGATGTCTATACTGTAACACGGAGATTAGGAGAGTGAACAAGAAGTATCCAGTGGATTAGAAAAATCTAAGAACTGCTGATTTATCAGGAACTAACTTCTTTCTATGTTTAATTCTTGATATGTCCATGATCCAACACTGAAATATCTTTCCAGAAAATCTCTTATTGTGTTATTTTTTTTTCTGAGAGGAATTTCAATAAATTCCTACTTTCTGCCTTCTAACATATTTCCTTGGAGATATATCTGAAAATGAGGATTGTGGTGACCATAATTCCATGTTCTCTAACAAATCTAGTTCCATATAAACTTAAAATTTTCATGAGTTAGTTTCATTTGGTTGGCCAAGTATATGAAAGGTTTAACAGGTAAATGGTTTTGCAAGGCTGAATATAATTTCAAAGATACCTTTCTTTTCATTTGATCGTAGCAAGCTGCACTGCTGGTGAAGCTTAGTGAAGAAAAATTCCCTTTGTCATTCTTATGTCCTGTAAAGGTTGAAACATCATTTTTATCTGGCAAGTGTGGGAGTGCGAGATTTTTGCCTTAAAGATCAATGCCCATCTGCCTGCAGTTTTTCTATTTCTTCACAATATCGATGTTATGTCCACATAACAGGCTACCTGCAATTTTTATATTTCTTCACAATACTAAATGTTATTTCCACATAACAGGAGAATTATGGAGCATTCCCTCCACTTCGAAGAGAAGATATCGCAGATAAGAAGATTTTATAAGATAAGGACCAATTGAAAGAGAAACCCAATTCTCCTTTATTATGGGTCAGATCCTAGAAAATAGCTTTTTAAATCCATCGCAAATAAAACTTTAGCAGTGGATTTATTAGAATTTTGCAACATTCAAGGATTTCGTCTTGCCATATATGTTGATAGAAAGTGTACAATTCATAATATGAAACAGTGGTCAAGTCAGTTCTTCAATCCATCCTGTAAATGTGATAGAAATAAAAAGCAGCAAGAATGTGAACCTCTTCTGTCCAGAATTTGGTAATAAATTCTATTACCATTTAATCAATTTTTGGGCCGTTGTGCATTGTTTGAAGAACTATATCGTGGTGCTCGTTCAGTATTGCTAGCTTTCATTTTGATTCTTGTTTTTATGATTTTGCTCTTGGGAACATGGTCTTGGAGTCTTGTGAACCCATATTTTTGGACACATTTTTATAAACAATGGATAGATTTTCGTGTATGACTGTCTCTTACAATTTGTGGTTCATTCTGCTTTTCCAGACTGCTAAAGCATTGGAGGAAAGACTAAAGGCAACTGGAGTTCCACATGAGGTTTATATCTATCCTGGGCTAGGACATGCTTTTATGAACACTTCTCCTGAAGGGTTGCAGAGGAGAAAAACTATGGGATTAAATGATGAAGATCATGCTGCTGTTGAGTTAGCTTGGTCACGCTTCCGATCATGGATGGGTAAATATTTGAGTTGCTAAGCAATCACAATTAGGTCTACATTATTATGCAAATCTAATAATCTGGTATAACCTTCTGGTGGGCCTACGTTTTGCCTTTGCTATCAGAATCATTGCTACGTATTGATTTTCTTGATGTGGCTGTGATATGAATGATCGAAATAGAGTGCAAATGAGTTTTCTTGTCCTGTTTGCCTTGTGTTCTAGAAGTCTGCCTGTTATATAATAAAAAGGTCTTATCCTGGCTTCTTGTTTATTGCTTTGAATTATCTTGCTGCATGACCAAGCTTGACTATCTGCTCTGATGAGCCACTTGGTTCTCATTTTCTAGTTCATGTCACTATTAGTTGTCTATATGGGTTTACCAAGTCTTGATTTTATGTGAAAGTCTAGAAACAACATTAAATGCCGTGCATTATATGTGATTAGTTGACTGGGGAGATCTGGTAGAAAATTTCTGTATAGTAGTTGAGGAAAATGATGGAAATAGTAATGTGCGGTAGTGGGATGTTTAAGGTTTTAAATGCTCCTTTAATGAAGCTTAGTTTTGGATTACAGAGAGATGTTTTGAGCTTCTGAATTTCTTTAAATGAAGAATTTCTTGAAGTTAGAAGCAATTTCTTTTGGACCATAAAATCTCTTGTGGGGATTGTGATTTGATAGTTAAATTTGAGCATCTGTATCACGCTTTCTCTCTAACCTTCTTCTAGTTTCAAGGAAATCCTTGGTAGTTCCTTCACAGCTCAGTTTTTGTTAGTCGTAGGGCAGGTGTTGACTTGAAACTCCACTGTTATTAAATCTTTTGAGAAACTGCTGTCTTCCTTTCTGGGACAAACCTAAGCTAATCCCTCTTCCTGAAAACATATATACTGCCTCTGTATGGAATTAAGGAGGTTGTTGTTAATGAGACTTTATATTAAAAAGCTTCTTATTTTAAGAAATGAGACGTTCAATTCTGTTTCTGAAAACATATACTCCCTCCCCTCCCATTAAAATGAAAATCTCATTTATATGAAGAATGAAGAATTAGTTAGAAGAATAGGTGGGAGATTTGGACTGGTCAAATCTCAAACATTAATTGTTCACATTGAAGGGCTAAGTAGGGTGCTTTATTGTGAATGGGAAAGCCCCCAAACCTTAGTTATAATTCAAAATTATATAGAGGAAAGGAATTATATTGATGAATTTGGTGGTCCAATTTGATGAATTTTGACTCCTTTGTATTGGTTGTTTGGTCCAAATGCTCCTCTAGCAATTTTGAAAGGGAGGGGATGGGATGGGATGTAGTCTTTTGAATTTCCTCTTCCTATAGACTTTGTTCTTTTTTTTTTTAGGGTTTTTGGGATTAGGATAATGAATTTAGAAATATAATAGCTATTGTATTAATTGTGATTAGGTGGTTAATGAATTGTGACATTAGAAATATATAATAGAGAATGCCTTTTGCATTTTTGTACAATAATACTTTGTTTTCTAATGTTCTTTTTCCATTCTGAAAATTTGGAATTAAATGTCTATTTTTAAAATTAAACAAAATTTATATTTTAAACATCCTCTTGAAATTTGGAGAATTATTGTATCCAACCCTCTTTAATTTAAAAGACTAATATTTATTTTTATTTCAAAGTGATAATTCAATTCTTCTTTTCAATAGAGGAATTATTACTTATCAAATTTAAAATAACTCTCTTGTAAATGACTTGCTGTATTTATATTGTGATATTGGAAATAAGAAATAACAATTAATATATTTTTGTTATTAGAGATTTAATTCTATATAAAATATTCACAATGAAAATTTTGATTCATTTTTAAAATTCTATTAGTATTATTTAGTCAGCATTTATTCTCATGAACACTAAAGTTAGAAAATGTGATTAATGAATTTATTTTCGACGCATAATTAGTTTTTATTAAAAAAAAATCTCAATTTTTTGTCAAGTAATATTTTTTGTTTTTTTTTATTTATAACAGTATTGTATTTCATGGTGTATATAGTTATGATTTTCATCTTTCGCGTTTACTTGTTTTCTAAACCTTTTTCTATTGACGTTTGTAATTTTTTCTTCATAGTTGTGGAAACCAAGTTAGCATTTTTCATGTTATTAAAATTAAAATTAAGTAACGAAAATATAAAATTTTTTAAATAAAGGATTGAACTCTATAAACAATAAACCAAATATGTAGCTTATAATTTATAATTCTATTCATATTTTCTTTTGAGTCAATTCACCAACTTATCATATATATAAATATATTTTAATTCTTGAATTATTGAATTTTTTATTAACATTAGTTGTAATTGTTGAGTCAGCCAATGTAAGTGTTTATAAACGTAAAAGGGTGTCGGAGCCAGAGGTATTTCGTTGGTACCTTTTAAAGGGAAGGATGGAGTTGAAAATAAAACAGAAGAAAAAATAAAATTCATCAATAGAAAAATAAGCATAATTAGGTTTCTCTAATTTTTTCTTATTTCTATCATTCAACCTTTTATGTATTTATAAACACAAGTCACAAAGATTTTTAATCAACCTAATATCTCTATATAACCTTGTATTTTTTTGTTAAATCTCTACAAACATTTATATATATATTTTTTATTGTTATTAAATATTTTACAAATATTTAAAGATTTTTAATCAACCTAATATCTTTATCTAATCTTTGTATTTATTGTAAAATCTCTACAAACGTTTATATATATATTTTTTTTATTGTTATTAAATATTGTACAAATATTTAAAATTATTGTTAAGATAAAATTTGTTTTTCCTTACATTTTTTTAAAATAAATTTTAAAATTTGTTATGATCATTTCATTCATATTTCTCAAAATAAATTTATAAACATTAAATTTTAGACAGCCAATATAAATCAAATCCAAAACTACATAATTAACTGTTCCCCTAGTTAAAAAAAATCCACTTGAATCGCTATCCATATACCTACAAATGATTAGCCATTGACAAGCCACATCCAACCAACAAAAATTAAATTTATAAGGTTCAAACCTATAAGAAAATAACTATAGATGTCAGTGTAAAACTATATACAAACTATATAAACACAATTGAAAAATATTTTTTCTCTTTTTTTTTCTTGAAATAGTTTTTTTTTTATTATTATTTGGATCCATATCTTCATAGAAATCAGTGAATATTTAAAAAGTCAACTTCTTGGGTTAATAGTAATAAATTAATAAGTAAATTTCGTGTGGAAACTTCTACAATGATTTGGACTCACAGCCATTAATTTGTTTGACTTGTGATATTGAAAATGAAATTTCATAATTACACTATTCTTTCCATTGTCCAATTATATTATCTTGAATTAAATTTTATATTTTTTCTTTTTAAAAATGTTTTAAATAATAAATTTTTATTTTATCTTCCTTACAGAACAAAAATAATGTAATATACTTTTAAATTAGAAAGTTCATATTCCTTTCTAACTATTAGACAAATCTATTAATCTATAAAATATATTTTTGGTGCATATTTATTTCTTTTTTCTTTATTATCTCAATGCATCATTCTTCTATCAATTTTCTTGCTACTTAATTTGACTGAACAGTTTTTCCTTCACAAAGTCACTAATCTTCTTTCTTATTTCAAGTAATAGGTATTACCCTCACAATTCAAAATTGAATATCTCAATTTGACTCTATACAAATTTAAAAAAAATTAGTTGACTTAATTCATTTTAAACTTAACAATATCAATTTGTTAATAAAATTTTAATTAGTTTAAAAAATGGAACATTCATTTTTAAAAAAACTTAAAATAAAAATATGAATATTCAATTTTAGACGGAACCAATATTAACTTACACTCAAGTCCAACCTTTCAACCCTAAATCATTCGACTTGTTTGGCTATGAACTCAATTATTTAAAGAAAAATGTTTGTGTAGTGATTATATTATTTCCTTCAACTCGTATATAATGACATTTATGTCTTTTAATAAATTTTTTAAGAAAAGAAAATTAGTTTTGTATAAAATTATATTTCCCCCTTCTTCTTTCCATCCCTCAGCCAATTTATATATTTCTAAATTTGTTATTATTTTTCACTTGCTATTAAAATTAAAAACAAAATAGGAGAAATCATAAAAGTATTCAAAATTTTATAAAAATTATTGTATCTCCAGCTATATTAAGTTTTACATAGAATGAAGTGCTTTTAATAAAAAAAATTATATATATATGTATATATATATATATATACATGTATATGCCAATATAATATCTTTGTTTTAATATCTAACGACTAGTGATATAAAAAAGATTAAAATTATATTTCAAATTTGAAGATTTTTCTTATATTATTAAAATTCTTTTATATATCCTAAAATGCATAATGACTATTTAGTGAATTGATCGAAGTCACATAAATGGTTTCAATCAACGTAATGTCCTTATCTACTTTTGTATTTTTTTAAAAAAATTACAAATATTTACATTGCACAAATGTTTTAAAATTATTGATGACATAAAACTTTTTTTTTTAAGATTTTTTTTTTAAAAAAATATATCTTTTCTTAATCATATACAAATTTCTGGAAATATTTAAAATCATGTACAAGAAAAGTTGTAATGTGGAGGAGTGATCTTGAAAATGAAATTTCATAATTGGAACATGTTCGTTAGGCTATTCTCTTTGTAGTCTAATTATATATCTTGAATAAAAAATTTTATTTTTTATTTTGAAAATATTTCAAATATTAAATTTTTATTTTATCTTTCTTATAAAACAAAAATAATGTAATATACTTTTAAATTTTATAAAATTCATATTCATTTCTAATTATTGGACATATCTAATAAGTATATTTTTAATATGTATTTATTGATTTTTTCATTATTGTCTCAGGTCAATCTTTCTTCTCTCCATTTTCTTAATA
>JAOXNR010000022.1:13118472-13159839 GCA_028571225.1 Parsonsia alboflavescens
CACATTAATTCCTACTCATAAGAATAATATCTCTTAATAAATAATTAAGGACGTAGGAAGACAATAAATAAATAAAATATATTATTTATTAATAAGATAATTACATGCTTTAGGGCATACTAATATAACAGCTTTGCTAGATGCTGATGACCAATTCTAATGCTGTCTTGGAAATTTGGGCAGCCCGCTCGAATTTCTTTCACTGCCACACTGTACTTGGACATATCCATTGAAGATGCTCGTAAAATTAAAGATTTTAGTAATAAAACATTAAAGATAAAAGTGTAGACTTACAATTTGATCAAATGTGCATCTATGTTTCATTTTTCAAGATGATGTATTTAAATCATTTTAACTAGAGAAGGTTAGATTCAATCTAATCTGACTAGTTACTTTCAGATATTACAAAGTAATGTCGAGTTAAATTTAAATTATTAAATGATTTTAAAATTCGACTTGATCTAAAAATCTCAGGGCTTAAGTGAGCGTCATCGCATGAACTTTAATTTGACATTTTTAATTAATATTTTGTAAAATTTTGCGTTCGAAATTTTAAAATACAAGAAGAATTATAAGATTTATACATTTGACAAACTTAGTTTATTAATAAATTATTAGACATCACTAGACCAAAAAAAAATTATATGATAGTCTTAGGGATCCAACCATAGCCCACCAAATCTGAATCCATTTTAACCTAATTACAAATGGGCTTCATTTTAATTCAAGTCCAATTTGGCCTAATTTTTTTTACTAATTAAAAAGTTTCATTCCACGGAAACATAAACAAATTACATAAATGGGACAAAATCCCATAGTAATAGGAAAAATATCACATCACAGTCATTCTAAGAGGCTAAATCATAATAAAAGGAAAATAAAAAAAATACATAAAATCTATCTTCTAAAATCTCGATTTTGTCTTGATTTGTAAATGATTCTCTCTAAAACTCTATATGCATTGGCGACTTTGAAAATAACGTAAGAACGAGTTGAAACAAAAAGAGAGACCTCAGATCTAGTCCTGATATGATCAAACCTAAATAAAATTGGAGTGAAATGTACACATTTGTGAAGATCTGTACAAGATCTTGTTGAGTTGGTGAAATCTTCCAAAAAGAGAGTTTCCAATTAAGGTATGATTAAGACCTTTATATAAATATATATATATATATAGACCATATAGTTAGATATGATTAAGGTGTCAAATTATAGTCCATTAATTACGGTAGTTAGAATATTTACTTGTGGTTTTATAATAATTATACTAATATTATTAATTACTAATTTATCGGTCACCGATTATAAGTTATTAGTCAATTAACTTTTTGAAAGTATTTTTTTCTTCCATATATTATACTTGGTCCCTTGTCACTTTCTTTTTCATATAAATGTTATCGTTAGTTTGATTAACATATAAATAGAGGTATTTTTAGAAAAAATATATATATATTAATTTAATTTTTTCAAAATAATGATCAATGACTTATATTTAGTGGCGGAAAGAGTACTATATCCGCATTATCCCCAACTACATTCCACATAAGAAGCTCCGGAACATAGTAGGATTTTTCAAATGTTTATACTCTTTATTTCTGGTTTTATTCTACGATGGTTTTATTACTGCTTCTTAGTATAATTTTCCATTTAGCCCCCATAATAAATGTGTTCTAGCCTTCTAGGTTAGCTGTTTTCACCCAAAACACTCCATTTTATTTCTCTATTAAATAACTTTATAAATAGGACCATATTTAAGGAAAAGGAAATTTTACTTTAATATTGACAAATGAATGGAAATGATTTATAATCAGAAATGGGGAGTAATATTTTTGGAACAGTGCAGTATTTATTTTGACAAGTAAGAGCAAATTGTCGAGCATCAAAGTTAAAGCTTGCCACGGACTTGTGAGTTGGAAACTTGACATTTTACATTTTCAAATATTTTGAGACCTTTAAGATTAACATTAAATTTGACATATATAGTGGACACAGTTGCCCAAGTTATATTGGGGATCTTGGATGGAAAGGACTTGACTCCTTTTTAAAAATAAAATTGTTATGAAATTTTGTTTAAGATACATTTTATAAATTAAAGGGTATTTATTTTGAGGTCTCCCTGAACTTTTTAGAATTTGGTTTTAACCCTCCAACTATTAATTGTCTAGTTTTTGTCCCACAATAATGAAAAGGTATAAAAATGGACCTTTCCATCCATTTTGGACTTTAAGCCATGACGGACGCCACCCACCAGACATTCATATGCCAATTTTTAGGGGCAATTTTGTCCATTTGTTCCCCTATTCTTTCCTCTTCCTTTTCCACTTTCTGTTCCTCCCACTTCACTGACAAGGTGGCTCCGGCCACTTAGCTGACACCTCCTTTGCCTTTCCTCCTTCCTTTCCTCATCTCAGGCCACCAAATCTAGATCTATGTTTTGTCCTTTTCTCTTCCCAACTGCTGTCGCTACCCTTCTACCGTTGAATAGATTTGCATGCCAGAGCTTCGATTTGTTTGCAGTGCCACTGTCTAGCCCATCATATATTGCAACCTTAACAACCACTCTCTAGCCATGGGAGGAACAGGAAGAGGAAAAGGAAAAACGAAGAGGATGAGGAATGGAAAGGGAAAAAAGTGGACAAAATTGCCCTTAGAAATTGGCACTTGACGGTCATGTGGGTGCCTTCCGTCAGGCCTTAACGTCCAAAATGAATGGAAGGGCCCATTTTTAATAACTTTTCATTGTTGACGGACCTAAACTAGAAGATTTGTAGTTGGGGGGGCTAAAATCAGATGCTAAAAAAGTTCAGGGGTGCCTAAAAATAATTACCCTAAAAGAATAAAGTAAACCCTAGAGATACTTATCAAATTTTAAAACTTGAAAATAATATTTGCATAGAAGATTTTATTATTTTTTAAGAATTATCGTACAATTCAGCCTTCAAACTTTAACCTTTTGGAAAATTTAGTCCTTAAAGTTTTTTTTTTTTTTTACCCTTATCATCCTTAAATAATTTACGGTTGGATATTTTGGAATTTTTGACCGAATTCTTCTAAAAAATCTCCAAATTTTGAAGTCAACAGTGAATTGACGAAAACGGAAAGGACATTACCATCAATATACTATTCCCTTCTTTCACCCTTTGTTATTTACCTGACCCTTCATTATACATTAGGGTGAAGGGAATATACGCAAGGTTTCTCTCGTGGATTCTCTCTTCTTTCAATTGTATGCATAGAAAAGCTATAAAAGATGCAAGGTAGAGATGGTTTTCATCGTGTATTTTGAATAATTGTTGGTGTTGTCAACTTCTCGGTTCTGTAAATGGGGTTGTTGTGGGAGGAGTGTCAATATTGATGGGCTTATACTATTGCATCAGTCATGTGTGTCTCCCAAATATGATTTTTTTTCTCTCTTTTTCTTTTATAGTTGCAGCTCATGTAAAGAGAATTGCGGGGTTTGAATAGTTTGTTTCCATTGATTTGTTTCTCGGCCTTACCAATGAAAATTTGTTCAAAAAGCAATCGCAACTAATTTTTGTCAAATTTGATGGAGTTGTTTATATTTTATTTGATTCCTGGAACAAACAAAAATTTGCGTTGACAAGGTTATGGTCAAAGGAAATGGGATGTCGTCCCAATTTTCCTTCAATACTTAAGTCTGAATAAAAGGAGGGTAAAAAAGTAAATATAAAAAGGATTTAAGGTACTGTATCCTAATAGGTGTGATTTATTTTTATTTACATGAGAAACTTACGGATCTTATCAATTCTTTTTTTCAAAATATTTAATTAATTTAAAAATAAAATATTTATTTTCAAACGCCTGAAAATGAAAATGGAAGCATTCCTTTTTAGACCAGAAAAGTAGTAGAGTATATTTTTTTTCCAGTCTGATTGAGGAATGAGAAGTAAATGATATTGAATGCGTCAAAGTGTGTAGTTAGCCGTCATAGTCAAATAGCATGCCTTGACGTTCAAGGCTTTGTCCCCAATAAATAAACCCAACCACAAGTCTACAAGTGGACGATTAAAAAACTTCTTTCCATTGACGCCTTCCCGTACAGTAACAACTAGACACGGCTCATCCAAGGGAGATTAATTCTTGCAGTACAGTAACTACTAGAACCGGTTCTTCCAAGGGAGATTAATTAATATCTTTAAAATATTAATAGTTATTTTTTTTAGACGAATAATAAGTAAAAAATGAACAAACTCAATTTAATTATTATTATTATGTTTTGATTTCTTTGTTGCCAAGGATTTGGGGTGTCTGAAGAAAAATGGCTTCAAACGAGTTTTTAATTGTTTGAATTGCTTTTAGTTCCAACTAATTCAATTAAAACTCAATTAAAGTTTTAAGAATCACAATTTTAAAATTTTTACGATGATTATTGCTCTTTATAAGGAATTTTCTAATTCAATAGAAAGAAAGCAAACATAGAATTATTTATTATGAATAACAAATATTTTTTTTATTTCTTTTATTCTCAATGACAACATTATCAAATATTTTAAAATAATATATTACTTAATTCAACAAAATTAAATTAAAAAAAGACTTCAAGTATTCTTTATTTCTAATTATTATTATTAATTAACAAAATCGAAAGCAAATCATATACTAGTACTTAATGAGTTATTAATTATAAAAGAATTTATGAAATATTTGTTTTAAAACATAGAAATGAATTTTAAATGAAAAATTTTTTCAAATATATTTTATTTTTATAAAAAAACAAACAAACCAAACGACAAGTTTATTATACTACTTTATATGGTTGCCTTTCCAAGTCAGCGTTTTCCCGCACAAGTCTCCAAAGTCCAGACCGCAACCATTCTCTCCTTGCATCCTCACTCTTTCCCACTCTTTCTCTCTGCAGCAAGAAGTTGACTCAAAGCACAGTCATCTTTCCTCCTTTTTTCCTGTGTAATCTTGAATCCTCAAATGCTTCTGATTCTGATTATCATCGAATTACAATTAAAGTTTCAGCTGGTAGTTGTTTTTGGCTTCCCTTTTTTTTTTTTTTTCCTTTTTGCCACTTTTTTCTTTTTTGCTTCTTGGTTGAAGTCGCCTTATGTTTTTCATTTCACTTCTTTAAATCCACTCTCTTCTCTTGAATTATGCTTTTAATGGGTTGCTAATTTTTTCTGTAATGGAAATATTCTAGTTTTATTTATTTTTTTATATCCTTCTGGGGGGTGATAAAATTATTAATAATATTGCTTTTCTAGTTTGGGATAGTTGTGCAGACTAAATGTATACGGATGATTACTCTAGTAATATGTGTTTTTCTTTTCTTCGTGGGACTTTGGTTACTGAAAAATTCTTCTTGTCTTTATAGTGAATTGAGTTTACAAGCCGTTTTCTTTTGATGAGATAGATATTTTAGGATATTTTGTTTTAAGTGTCGAAAGTGTGTTTCAGCTCTTTATTGAATGTATTTCCGATTGTACTTGAGTTCAGTGCTGATGCAATCAATTCATCTAGATAGATAATTTTTATGGTGTCAGATGTTTTTCTTTTTGGTATATAACAAGTCTGATAGTGTAAGGCAAAAATTCAGATGCCATCAACTGGATGATATTTTTCAGCAACATTCAAAGTGGTTCGCCAAAAACCCATTTATATACAATGAGAGGTCTTGCGGTCGGCTTAATCAATATTATGTCTTGATTTGATTTTGAATTTGATATTTCAAGGCTGGAGAGCCTTGTAAATGCCTGATTGAAGTGGCTTAATCTTGAATCTGCTAAGAAACTTAGGGGATCACAATGTTCTGGTTTTCTGAACTCTATAAACTCCCTTTTTATTTGCTGCCAGTTTCAGTTCTGTGTATTTGTTTTCATAGAAAATTTCTGAAGTAAAAAGAAGGGTTTTATGAGTGAAAAAGTAGTTATTCCACCAACCATTTACAGGTTACGGTGCCTGATCCTTTGCAGGCTCTGATTTAACTGATGCTAGATTGTAAAATCCTAGAAATGATACTCAAGTTGCTCCCTGTTTTCTTCCCTAATTAAATTGATATCTGGATTACTTTGTGATTATAAGATATGTCACAAGTCTTCTGAATTTCTATTTGGCTTTTAACGTCTTCGTGTTCATTTCAGGCATTGAAGTAAATCGTTCCTACGTTGTTGCAGCTCTAACTCTTGAGAAATGTCTTCATCTGAAAGAGATGAGACTCCTATGCTATTTGCCAGAGATTCACAGGTTGATGTGAATGATGAATTGCAATTTCGGAGATTCTCATATGGGACAAGGAGTGCATCTATGTCTATTCCCACAACGCCTGTGGATTCATACGAATATCAGAATGCCTTTATGGGTTATACGGGTCCTTTGAAAAATGAAAGGCAAGCTCCACTTGTACAGATGAGCGGTCCTCTGTTTGTCAACCGTAAGAATGAAAATGTTTTCCTTTCCACACAAGGTGCATTAGGACAGAATCCCGCAGTTGAAAGATATCCATCATCAAATGTAATGGACCAGAATGATTGGGTAGATAACAGCTATTCAGGGAAAAATGAACATCTTCTGAAGTCTGGACAATTGGGGATGTGCAATGATCCTTACTGCACAACATGCCCAACCTATTACAAACCATATGACCAAAGGAAGAAATCTAAGTCATCTGATTTTCCGGACCACAAGGTAATTAAACTTTCTATCAGGTTGAAGTTTATACTACTTGGGGCAGACATTTCTTATTTTTCTAGAGAGAGAGAAAAAAAAAAAATCAATATCCAGTCCTAATACTAGCTCTGGCTGCAAACTTACGATACATGTTTCACTTTTAATTGGATTTGTAACTCATTGTAGGCTTTAATTTTGGTACTTGTAGTATCATATGTCTCTTCAACTTTGCTTCTGAATACCTTTTCTGTGTTCTGCCGAAAGTGGTTCTCTTAGTTTTATTAGTAATATACAACATTAACAAAAAATGCTGCATTTCCAACATGGCAATGTGGGTTTCTTCTACCCCAGTTTTATTGAAGAAACATTTTCATATGGTACCATTTTGTTGGAACCTTTCCTGATCACAACAAAGCTTTTCCTTCCAGAAGTTTAGTTCTCATATGTAGTTTATCTTATACTCTCATTTGCTTTGCTTTTCTGAATTTCTAAGCTAAATTTCATATGAAGATCTTTTCAAAATGATATTGATTTGCATTCTCTTCTGTTTTCAATTGACTTAAAGAACCAACGAAAACTCAGGTCGTGCAATTGATAATTCACAACTCTATCTTTATTCCAGATAGCTACCAAAATGCTTTCCCATTTCCTAAAGAAATGCACTTAACTTTTGGCACATTATGAGTTCTAGGGTTCCAATTTTGTTAATTTCATAATCTTAGTTTCATGAAATACAGTTCCTTCTATTAGAAATCTGAAATTGGACACAGATTTTTTTTTCCCATTGTTTTTATTGAACATATTGTTCATAACCACACTTTAGAAACAATTTTGTCAAAGATATTGATGATTTGAATGATATGAGCGTATTGATCTATATGAACACAAGGTTCCATAGGTCGTTTCTTTTCACCCTCCTACAGCAATTTTTCTTTGTCTTCTTTTTTTCTTTTTGTGGTTAGTTTTTAATACTTTAATTCATCTTTTCCCTCTGATATTGGTTAAGTTTCTGAAGTCCTTTGTTTTAGACACTTGGAGATTACTATCAGAGAGATGATGTTGGTTTAATTATTCATCTGTGTTTTCTTTTTGAAGCTGGAAGATGGAAATGTTGGTCATTGCAGAAATATTGGCAATAACACCAGTTTAGGGCTTCTTTATGTATTTTCTTCAGCATTATGCTTTATCATTCAAGACCTTAAGAATGCAAAATCCTAGTGGAGTTTTTGGAATGTAAAAGTCTATTTCTACTGTATTTTTACTTTCTTAAAAGCGGGAGACAACAGTTTTCCTTGGTCCTCCTGTAACCGATCATAACAAGGCTGTTAAGATTTTAGGGTTGGTGGGTTGAGTTGTTTTGAGGGTATTTGGTAGTGGAACGGATGAAGCTCAAATCTTTTAAGTCAGAAAGTCAAGATGGGCAAGGGCCATTCATAGCCTTGGCATAAGTTGGCCAACTTCAGTTAACAGTGCTCATGATACACTCGGAATAGTTCTTGCAAAATGGTAAAATGCAAGTCTTACATTGGCAGAGTTCTTTGTTTGAAGTATGCTCCCTAAGGGAAAAGGGAACAACATTAGTGATAAAATCTGTCTTTCCTCCCTAGCTGTTTAATTGACTTCCTGACAGGACGGGATTTTCATGGCTAAACATTTCTATTTTCTGCATCCTTGTCAAACTACTTGCCAATTTCATTTTGCTTAAAAATTTCATTCATACTGTGCTTCTTTGATCATTTTCACACATTCTCTGAAGATACAATGTTTTGTAGTGTTGGGATTCTGGCTTTAGTTGAAGTTGCAATGAAATGTCAATCATTCAAACTTGGCTTCTATTAATATGTTTCAATTAATCTTCGACAATATATATGCATCGAAAATATAATTTTAAAGTGATGACCTTATGGATTTTCTTACTCTGGGATTTATCAGTTCCACAACATGATTTATGGAGATGCAAGAGGCTGGGCAAAAAGAACTGCTTCCTTATTCCGCCCATATGTTCCTCCTGTGATGAATCCTCATGCAAGAGTTGTTCAACAGTGGAACCAATTCTTCGTCATTTCTTGCATATTTGCAGTTTTCCTAGATCCGATGTTCTTCTTTTTGCTGTCTGTCCAGCAGGTATCCCTCAAATTTATGCATTTGAATGTATGCAATACTTTAGATCTCTTGATAAGTTTCTTGTCCATAAACTGTTGAATTACTTATATAACAATCAGGATCTGCATGCATCTTGTTTCTCCCCAGAAATTAATCAGTTAATATAATTGGATTATGATTATTTTATGTGTTCACTGTGGTGATTATGCTGCTGTTTACTGGGGTATATTTTACAGAATTACATAATTTTGTGTAGCTGCACATAGTTGTGTTGCATTAGGGATTTGATGTTGTTGTCTTTTTCTTTTGGATTTAACCTAGGAAATGTCGCTTTTTTTGGCTTGATAGGCGAGAAGATATGAGATTTATTGTGATTAGTAAATGATGACCATTAGAGTGAGGTTCAGTAAAGTTTTATGTTTCTTGTGAAGAGATGAATTTTGAGATTGGTATTGATATTAGGTTCTTGGTTAATGGTATTTTCCTGCTTCATTTGGTGGGTATTGTGCATTTTTCTCATTGAATTAGGATTAGTATGCATCAGCAAGGAATTACCTAAACCAAGAATGTGACGCTTTTCCTTTCCAAAAACTCAACCAGTTTCTTGAAAGCCTTTTTTTCAGATATGATCTATGAATATTGAGAGATGCTTTTCTCATTCCAACAAGATGGCTTTGTAATTG
Organism: Parsonsia alboflavescens; assembly: GCA_028571225.1. Taxonomy (NCBI): domain Eukaryota; kingdom Viridiplantae; phylum Streptophyta; class Magnoliopsida; order Gentianales; family Apocynaceae; genus Parsonsia; species Parsonsia alboflavescens. The sequence goes on from JAOXNR010000022.1 coordinate 13,127,892, forward strand.
GCAAATGTTTCCTATTCATCACTTTTTCCAAAATATTTTCTGTTCATTTTGCCGCCAGGATCATATGTGTTCTCTTGTTTATTAAACATTGGGCATTCCATCTCTGAAACCAACATTTCTGATCACATTTAACCTTTTGATGTTTTAACTTGATTCAAACAGGAATTAGAACATGTTCTTTGTTGTGAAGTTCTGTTAGCTATTTGCTAATAACTTTTATTTGGATGATTTGACTGACTTCTACTGAAATTCACTCGTTTTCTTTTGGGGACCAGCAAAACTATTGCATAGTACTTAATTGGCCCCTGACTACAACGATTGTGATTTTGAGGAGTATGACTGATTTTGTCTACTTACTCCACATCCTTCTTCAGGTAATCGTACAGTATTCATAGAACAATTATGTCACTCCTTTTGTCTTTTAGCATGCAACATAAATTAGGGTTAGAAGCTCAGTCCACTGTATTTGATCTTTCATTCTTGCTGATATTACGTTGAGTTGAAAAGCTCATCTATCACCTCTCTTTTCCTATGCAATATTGATTAGGCATCTGAATTTGGGATTTTATTTTGCTACACTGCACAAATGAATACTCACAGTTGCCAATTGGATAAACATTGTTCTTGCACTTGTTAGCATTCAAATTTCTGATGAGCAGATACCTTGGACTACATAGGACAGACGACAATAATTTTTAATTTCTCTTTTCCCAGGCCAGAATAGACTGAAAAGCTATATTTCTCAGACAATCTCAATCATATATCACCTCAATCATTATGTGGTTTCACTAGATGGGTGATCATATGCAACTCATCTTGGAATTTTTTTTCTTGACTGATTATTTTCACCTGAGCTACATCATTTAATTTTATGTAGTTCAGGTTTGCTATCTTTTTATATCCCAAATGTTGTAACACTGGAAACAATAATTTTCTTAAGTATGGAAAAAGTTTTGCCTTTTTGTGTTTTAGACCTTCTGGGAGTCGTTTAATTGCTAAATTACATATACTGATGAACTGCTGCACAGCTGTCTTTTAATTAAAAGCATGAGTTTTTGATACATGTCCAATACTCTATTTTTCAGTTCAGGCTTGCTTATGTTTCTCCTGAATCAAGAGTCGTGGGAGCTGGTGATCTCGTTGACCATCCAAAAAAGATTGCAGTTCACTATCTTTATAGCTATTTCCTCGTTGACTTTTTTATTGTCTTACCACTCCCTCAAGTAAGCATCCATTCGTCTTCCCTCTCCATTTTTCTTTTCTTTTTGACTGATTTTGCTCAACTGTGCTCAAAATATGGCAGTTCTTGATTTCATATGAACAATACTTTTAGCTCAAAAGGTCTGCTCAATTCACTTCCAGATGGTTTTGATCATGACATGGGAAGCTGGAGGTTGAAATTTTTGCAATTTTAACTTTCTAAAGGCAAAACCAATAGTACACAATGAATTTGCTTTAAGGATTTCCAATTCTTCAAATTGAAGAAATCTCTTAGCATCTTTGTTTTAACAAAGTCAAAAATTCTCTATAATAATCAAAATTCCCAACTAAATCCTTAACCCTAAACCCTACTGGTTCATAAAAATATTATCCAAAATTTTCATAATTATCAAAATTATTACTTAGTGTCATGAGAAGAAAATAAGTACGTATATCCTAACTAATGGCCTAAGAAACAAAATACTGACAACTTTTGAATAAATCTAGTTCAATATTAAAACAGTAAAAAAAAAATTATATGCCCATTATTATTTGTAACAAAGTTTATTTTGATGCTTTAATCTTAATAATGCTTATATATATACACTATAATTTCCAATTAAATATTCTAATATTTCATATACTTGAAATAGACAAGGTAATTTGTTATGAATTTATAGTTTATGTAATAGCTGAAAATTTTAATAATAATTGCCAAACTAGACTACCATATTTTGTAGAATATTGAAAAACATAAAATGAGGATATTAACAAAAGGTATTCAAACCAATTATTTGCATTATCTGATTAAGACTAACTTAAGTCCTAATAGGAGTGAAAAATTCAGGAAGATATTAATAAATAAGTAGAACCAATTTGCAGATTTTAAGATATAGGTTCTTTTTGCAAAAATTCTTCATAATAAGTTGAATAATTTTATATATATGGTTACACATGATTAGGTAAAAAAACAATACACATGGATGCTACCTTCATTCCTTTCTTTTGACCTATGTGTTATTTTGGGACTGCGGACTCATTTGACACCTTTTATGAAAGGAAAGTTTTATGTTACATATAGTATTAGAGTATTTATTTCTCTAACTAGACTCCAAACTTATGAGATGAACATTTTAGCTGAGCTTGCTTGAACCTTTCTGGTTCTGACTATTCTAGGGAAATATTCTTTTATGAGTAAGTGGAAAATTGAACTGGCATCCTCTTGTACTCATAGGAAGAAGATTCTTGCCAAGTTAACCTCTACAAGTGTTGTGTAATATTTATCCCCCCCTTTTTTTTTCTTTTTAATCTTTATCCTTCTAATAATATAATATTTATAATTTCAAAACAAAACTAATATTTTATTATTATGCCAATTTTTTCACATTATATTTTATAATTATTTATGAATAATTCTAAAAATTAAAAACTCAGTTGAACGTGGTCTCACTGATCAGCCCCTAGCTCCTGTCAAGACGGTTAAATGTCCAGTCTGATTTTTAAAAACGTTGCTGACTGGGGTCATTATGAACAGTTCGTAAAAAGTGGAGACACATCTGCATATCTTTTAGAGCTTGTGGAAATTGCAAACTAAACAGCTCTTACAATTGTTTTAAAGCTTCTTATTATGGGATCTACATTTGGGGTTTGCCCTATTCTTTTCACGTTCAATGGTGATTCCAGTTGTGTTTCTACATTCATGTTGCTCTGTTCCTTTGATCATTATTTAGGATGACTTAGTTCTCAAAACTATATTTTGTTGTCTCTTTTCTTTTTGTCTTTAAACCCTTTCTTTTGGTTGCATTGACATATCAAGATTGCTCTTCTAGACTTTGCTGGGATAAAAAATTGATCTTGGACTAAAATTCTATAGTTTTCTTTTTCGTACAGATCATTATCTTGTTGATTTTACCCTTTTCTATGGGATCATCTGGTGCAAATTATGCAAAGAATCTTTTACGTGCAGCAATACTAGTTCAGTACATTCCTAGGCTGTACAGGTTTCTACCTTTGCTTGCTGGTCAATCACCAAGTGGCTTCATATTTGAGTCAGCATGGGCAAATTTTGTCATAAACCTTCTAACTTTTGTATTGTCAAGTCATGTAGTTGGATCATGCTGGTATCTCTTTGGCTTACAGGTTTGTGACCATAACTCTCTTGAAATCTCAGAGACATTTTAGCACCAAAATCTATGATTATTTTGATTCCCGTATTAGTTAGTAGACTAAACATCATCATTCTTTAATTCTTCTTGCTCTTTAAATTCACTTGACTTGGTTCAATGTGCCTTTCAAAGAATGATTCACACCTTACTGCTGTCTTCCGTCTTTAATATTTGTGTGCGATGCACATTCCCTCTTTGAATGATGGACATGGCTTTATTTGATTTCTCTTGTTTTGTAACTACTTTCTAAAATTGATAGCAGAAAGATTAGCTCTTTCCTGTTATCTCAATTGCAGAGTATTTTGTGTTTGGTCTTTGTTTAGAAGCCTCTTTTGTGGTTATATAATAAGAATAATAATAATAATAAATTTTATTGATGATTGAGAAACTCAATCACATATGTTGAATTCATGAACTCCATTTTTTTTTAAAATGTGAATTAGTAATGATATTCATAAATTCAATCTTAGATTGCTTTCATCTAACTTTGTAGGCAATACGCTCCTCATGTGTGCACTGAACACATTTATTACTTACAGGCTCAACATGATTACAACTTTATAATGGGCAATGAGATATTAACACAAGAAATCCAGCTCTAAAGTTCACGTAAAGTTCCTTCTTATCTAGAAGCTTAAGATGATAGATTGGAGTGTAAATTATACACTTGAAAAAACATAGAAGGTCATCTTTTGACTATGGATGTTTGAACTGAGTGCAATTTCATGCAGAGTGCTTTCAAGTATGATTCAGCTTCTTTTGATTTGGAAGATTGTGGTCCAGATTGTTTCTTTTATTTGCAAAGTGAAAATGGTATTCTAACTGAAGGGTAAAAGGAAATGAGTACTTACTAAACCTAGGAAAAAAGTTAATCAATTGTTTGAGATGTATCCAATCCTTTAGATTAAATTTGCAAATGTGTTTATACAGCTCTTCAGATGATGTTCATGATTTCTCCAGAAAATTGCAGCTGGTTCATGTCTGTTACTTTTGCTCTCTTTTCTGGAGATTTCATATAGTTTCTAGAGCATGTTATTGTTCTTGACTTCTCCTGATGCTTTAAAAAGATTTCATTTGCAGTATATATGCATATGTATGTATATGGTATTTGCTCCAATTTGTTTAACATTAACATACCATGAGTATTTATTGAATTTACTCATTTTCCTAGAGAGTGAATCAATGTCTTCGAGATGCATGTCATGGCTCTGGAATTGAGAGTTGCATGAAGTTCATAGATTGTGGACATGGCAATGACCCCGAAAGGTTTGCTTTATATCCAACATGGGATCAGTGGAAGAACAATAATGAGGCAAGTTCTTGCTTTGGTGGTGGTAATTTCTCATTCGGCATCTATCAAGAAGCTGTCCAGCTTACCACAGAACAAAGTTTAGTTACAAGATACATATACTCATTATTTTGGGGATTCCAGGTATCCTTTTATGCCTAATCTGGTTATTTGCTTCATGTTTGAAAATGTTTCTAATAAAATACAACTGCACATGAAAGATATTCTTTTCCAATTCTTCGGGTTAATGGTAGTAGTAAAACAACCGTAGGTAGTAGTAAAACAACCATTGGTAGTAGTAAAGCAACCGTTGTTCTCCCTGCAATATATAATTTCCACAGGATTACAGTTACATTATAGTGATATTTAACCTGAGAACAAGAATGCACGGAAATGACTAAATATCCCAACAATTTTGCATGAAATATAACCAAGTAATTCTACAATAATTATCAACAAAAATAAAAAAATACTTAAAACCATCTTTGGAAACAATAAGACAAGGACCCCATACATTAGAATGGACAAATTGGAAAAAAGAACTAGCCTTTTCATTAACTATAGGATTAGACAGACTATACGATGGTGTTTAGCAAACAAACAAGACTCACAAGCTAGGAAGGGGTATTTTTAAATTGGGGACACGTTATGTTCAAAGGATGGTCTAACCTTCAATGAGCTTCAAAAGGAGTGATGGAACTGAACATGTGAGACCTGTGGTACTTGAGTGTAAAGAAGATAAGCATATAGATTCCTCCAGACTCACGACCTTTACCAATAATCTGCTTTGTCATAAGACCCTAAAAAAAACGTGCTCAAGAAAAAAAAAAAAGAAACACAAAAATTTAAATCTTGTGAGTTTACTGACAGGGATTAGATTGAATCCAAGTTTTGGCACACTCCAAGTTGAGGTTAATGGAATAAGAGGGTTGGATTGATGATGCCAGAACCAGAAACACATGCTGAGGACTCATCAGAAATAGTGGCATGAAATGATGTTCCATAAGATTGGATGGTAGAAAAGAGATGTTGGTTTCCTTTCATATGGTCTTCAGCATCAGAATCAACAACCCATTTGGAGCATTGACAAATGTTGACAGCAGCTCCAATAACGTTTGATACTATGGGTACTTAGCTAACTCTTTTGTAGAGATAAGGATATACTTGGGGATCCATCACTGTCAATAAAGTCAAACAAAGGAAAATATCCAAAAGAACCAATAGCCAGACTAGAAAGGAAGCACCCAATCAATTACAAAACAAAAAATAGTGAAAGTTCTGCTGATGAACCAAAATAATATCCAAAAGATGGGAGTTGAACACAGAAAGTTAAATAAAAATGTCTGATGAACCCACACTAAAATCGGATACCCCAACTTAAAAATAATCTCAACCGGAAAGCCTACACACTGAAAACCTCATAAGTGCTGATAATCTGAAAAATCAGATGCCAGAAAACCAGAAAACCAGAAAACAACCGAAAAGACCCATGAGACTGAGAAATAGAATTTGAAAACTGTGAAAGTCCACCGGAAAAAAATGGATAGGTGCCTTCACATGCTAGCACATGGAGTGAACTTGTGCTTATGCTGGCAGTAGGACTGCTAGTGGTCAGATGTTGGGATCTGGCTAGTGTTTGAGCTGTGCTGGTGGTGGTGCAAAGGAAAGACAAAACAGGCCCCTAGAGGCTCTGATACCATGGAAAGCAGACAGGCTTTGAGTAATTTCTAGTCTATATCATTCATGTGGGATTACTATTTATACAAGTTTGGGTTACCAAATCCACTACTCTCAACCAAATCAATTTAAACTCTATTTTATCCTGCACAATCATAGACTTACATATCTGTTAACAACTGTTGTTCATATAATCATGTGAACGATGTTCAAGTGGTAAAGGACTTGCTTAAGTGGTAAAACAGTCTCGCCTACGACTTAGATGTCATGGGTGAGCGTGACAAACGTTGCCGGTTGAAGTTAATCCTCTAAAATATCTTTCCGATTAGTTGAGCTAAATTAATTCAGCTATCGGTAGAGGAAAAAACATGAACAATTGTTAATGGCAACTGAAACTTTTTAATTACTTACTTGACCATGCCACAGCTATTATCATTTGGACAAGCAATAATAGTTGACCATTTCCTGTTTACTTGTTATAAGTGTTTCTGATGCTTATTGCTTCAGTTCAGGAATGAAACCGTAGTAGTTTTTTGTGATAGTGTGAGAAGAGTAAATTGACTTTTAGAATGATCATGTCATGTCTGTATTTTCTTTGTGTTTCTGAAGCAAATTAGTACACTAGCGGGGAATCAAGTTCCAAGTTATTTTATCTGGGAAGTTGCTTTCACAATGGGCATCATAGGATTGGGCCTGTTGCTTTTTGCTCTTCTGATTGGGAATATGCAGAATTTCCTCCAGTCTCTTGGGCGCAGGTAGAATGACATTGTTAAACATTTACCCCATACAGTTATCATTTTGATCTTTTGGGCTTGCTTAATGTGTATTGTTTCTATTGTTTTACAATGTTCTCAATACAATGGTTTCCTCTAAGGTCTCATAGCAGGCAGCTAAAAATGGAAAATTCTCAGGCTATACTGTACTGCAGATCTCAATGACTGACTGTAGCATGGGGGATTATATGTTCTGTGCTTTTCAATGTGTACCTGAACACTATTCATCTCTCCATTCTTGTTCCAAGTTACCAATCCAGTTTTGTCAGGCCATAAGAAAAAGAAAAGAAAATAAAAGCCTCATCTGACATCTTAAAACCTTTTATCTGGTACCTTTTTCAGACTTAAATTCGGAAATAAACTTGAATATTTGAATACACATGGTTCATTTATGGACTTCCTGTAAACTGATGTATGTTAGATACGGAAGCATCATTTGAGGTCTTTGGAGCAAGCCTTCGTAATTGGCTGATAGGTGGGGCTGTTTATGGGAAACACGTGCAAGCTTATGCCATTTTTGTGCTGTTTGTGCCTCAATCTTTCCTTTCAAATGTTTGGCTTTTTTCCATTTCCGTGCACCAATCACAAGGCTTGATATAGTCTTTATCTTCCAAGTCTAATTTTATTGCACATCCTAAGCAGTAAGCAATATGCTTAATTGTGTATTTGTTTTTATAATAGTCTAGACTCGTACTAAACAATCCTAACCTGTTTTACAACAAATTGAATGGGAACCATTAGCCAATTAGACTAGCTGGAATTTACATGCGTTATGTCGAATGTTGAGTTCTTTGTGTAACTATTGGTTCTTTTATCCTGCCTTTCCGCTTGCTTAGAGAGCTTTGTTTCCTTAATTTGATCCTCTCTCAGATAAGTTCACATTTGAGCCAACTCCTATATATTTCAGTTTAAATAGGGAACTGAAGTATTCTTTATTCTTCTTTCAGGAGGTTAGAAATGTCTCTTAGACGTCGTGATGTTGAGCAATGGATGAGCCACCGACGTTTGCCTGAAGAATTGAGAAGGTACTTGAACCCTAGCATTCACCTCTCCCTAGCTGCATGATTTCTTCTTCTTATTGTATGATACTTCTCTTTCTTACAATATTTTCATTCACTACTTCGTGCATTTGATAAAATGTAGCAAGTTTGTTTATCTCATGCACACCATTTTGCAACTCTCTCTGTGCACTAAAATTTACTGAACCTTGATCAGTCCCTCTCTTATGCGTTATCTGCTGATATATTATTTTAGATCTCATCCTTATTCATATAAAATCAAAGTTTTCTGTGGAAATTGTTGATGAAATTATCTTCCATAGAAGCATTGTCTGGAATTATTAGTTTTGTCTGGAATTAGCTTTAAAGTATAGAAGAGGATCTTCATTCTCCTACCAAAAGCTAGTATCTTTTCAGAGCTCTAAATGAGAATTCATTTTCAAATGCAAAATTATTAAAAAGTCTTCGTCAGATCATATTTGGATAATATGGTCAGATTCTTGAATGTGAAGTTTAGGGCCTCTGACCTCATCTTCTAAATGTTAAGTGCACTTCCAGTTTGTCAGTAACAGAAATTTGAATCCATCTGCATGATTGTACTTTTAACTTGGGCCTTGGCCTCAATAGCCATGCAAGTGGATTTTAAAACGACAAAATCTCCGAACTTTTATTCATAAAGAATACACACACACACACACATATATATAACTAAACTTAGGTTACCAAATCCTTAACCACCTACAACTAGGAAACCAATTACCAAATCTTTACCATCTAGAGTTTAGGAAACCTTAACTTAATAGAACTAAAATAGTCTTTGAATATAATCCTTATACATGTGTTAGCAGGGATTAACCCAGTTGTGAAGAAATTGATAAAAGTGACAATTCATGTATTCTCTGGTTAGAAGCTAGTGGGTAGCATTTTCTTGGGGTCAATGCCTATCAAATGCAGACTAACCTTGTGTTTTGGTCATGTAAGCTAGTTTGAAGGCAGTGAATTTGAGCACTTTGTTACAAAAAGCTCTCAGGGGTCACTGTTTTAAGTTAATCAAATATGTAGAATTTCTTTCAACTAGTGTGGCTTACAACTACTCACGAAACTGGGAAGGAGATTATGGTTATCCACAGTTTTAGCTTCTGAATTTCTTATAAAAAACTAACTAGTAATGTTTTCAGGCATATGAATTTTTCATATATTTATAGATCCTCTGGCAACTCATCTTGTTTCACACTACCGGTTCTATATTAGGATCGTGTGGAGTACCTGGAATTGTAAACTAATTTCCAGTTTCATGCAACATATCAATGATGCAGCATTTAGATGCTTGAAATTATATAGATGTTAAGATTTTCAGTGATTAAAATGATATTTAGTTCTGTTCCACTATGGTTTTGTTGACTGGAGTGAAGAATCAACATTAATTTCTTCATTTATTATATTTGCAATATATTTATCCATATAAACCTGTAAACTGCTTTATTGTTCTGCAATTATTTACCCCTGAATATTGAGTTGGCGGTGGATTTCCACTTAATGGGAAATGGACAGCATCTGGATCAATAGGTCTGAATACCATTTTGTGTGTAAATTATAGGACCTTTTCTTCGAGTAATAGTCCATTTTGAAATGTCCCTTCAACATGAACTGGTTTGGTGGTTACTTTAGTGACCTAAAGCTAGAGTTGGGATGAAAGAAACTTGTTCCTATCGTATAAATTTATTTTCATTGTTTAACAAGTTGGTTTTTCTGACTGACATCTTAATTTTGTGGGTTGTTTGCCTTTTGCTTTATGCTTATGTTGTTTCTCAAATTTATTCTCCAATATGGTTTTCCTATTAGATTGATTTACCTTGCCATGCACAATCTAATTGTACTCTTTGAGGTCGAAATTGAGTTGCCCCACATTGAAAGTTCACTTTTCAAACATGCTTTTCGTGTCAGCTTTTACTGTTAACCTTCTTAACTCAATGACACAGAGGTCCTGTCACTGACCTCCTAATTTGTATGGGTAAGGTGGTAATTTTAATAGGGTAAAATGTACTCCAAATCTGTGTCAAGCTGAGTATGAACATTCTGTTTAGTATTGAGCAATAAATTTATATCTTCCCTCTCCCCTTCCCCTTCTTTTTTAGCCTTTCTGCAACCATAACTCTCATTTCTCTTTGTTCAGTGTCCTTTTCTGATTTTGAAATTAGGCAGAGAGTAGATGAAAATGTTAAATAACTAAATTATGTTTAATTGCAGGTGGAAATAGTTGATTACCAGACACCTGTCATACTTCTGTTTGTAATCTCCTTGTCAAATTTCTAACCTATGCATAATGCTTCTCTGATATAGGAAAGTTCGGGAGGCAGAACGGTATAGCTGGGCAGCCACCAGAGGGGTAAATGAAGAATTACTACTAGAGAATCTACCCGAGGACCTCCAACGAGAAATACGGAGGCATCTCTTTAAATTCGTCAAGAAAGTGAGATTCAACATTTTTTTTCCTAATATTATTTTGAGTAGCACTCAAAATCAGAGCACTTTTTTTAGACATAAGTAGCAGTTTCCCCAACTTTTGCCTGGTGTAGGTCTAGAACATGTTATCATTAGGATGATTTTGAAATTCATCTCCAGCTTATTCTATTACTTTTTCATCATTTGAATTAGTGATCTTTATATCTCCTGTTGCATAACTTTAGTTTCATTCCAAAGGTCTCATTCAAGAAAAGAATACCCCATAATAACCTCAGGGAACTCCTAAAGTTTCAGAAATTTCATCATCTGTTCAATAAAGTTTGAAAAGCATCCAGCAGTTGCTTGTTCTTTTAATGTTGTTTTCACTGAATGAATCTCTGAGATTTAATTTCCATCTTATATTGGAAATCAAGAGAGTTAAGGAAAAAAAAGAAGAATTTTATTTGATTTAAAACCACTATATGAAAATTATTCCTTTACTGGTAAATTATAGAAAAGGAAAGGGGTATAAAGAAAACTGCATGAGCTAATTGAAAAATCAGCTACAACCTTTGTATCCAACTAATTCAAGTTCTGTCTCCGAGCGGTTTGTTCTTCAATCTTCATACAAATATATTCATCAAGACAACTTAAAAGGTTCCTATAGGTATCTTGGAAACCCATGCTGGTTAATTGTTGAATTGTCTTTTGTGTGTTATTTTAGTCTTCAATGATTGTTTTAGCCTGTAGTTAGCTATTCAAGGATAACATGAAACTGCGAGTCGCTCGTGTATCTTAAGCTCACTATTGTTTTATTTTTTATTTTGTTGCTGTTGACATGCATTGATATTGAGCTGTAAATAGGTTCCCATTTTGCTTCCTTGGATAATGTAATATAACATTCTTTTCTCTTCAAAAAGGTTTCGTATCTGATGATTTCTTGGATCTAATTTTCCCTTAGAACATATTTTGCCCATATGGAGTTGGATTATTAACCTAATATTAATCCAAGCATTAGATTCTGGTATATGTTGCACCTTATATGGTGGGGGGAACCTTTTTCCTCAGCTTTTATTGCTAGACTAGTTCTGTTTATTTTGATATCCTTTTCCTAGTTCATCTCCACCTCCTGGTGGTTATTTTGTGATGTTGCTAAATTGAAGGGATTTCTTTTTTCTAGCTAGAATGGCGACATTGCTTTTAGGTAAAATTTTTAAAAACTACACTTGCTGCTTAATTTGCCAGAATTTTCTTTTGTTGATTGACTAATACAGTTTCAAATTATCTGGCATTTCAATATCCCAGTCTATTAGATTGTCCCGAAGTGGTCATTTAAACATGTGTAGAGAGGATATGTTATCCTGAAAACTTGTATCACTCTGAATGAATGACCATGCTTTGCAGAAAGGATTAATTCTGTTGGGTTTTGTTTCAAAAAGAAATAAACAACATTTTTTTTTTGTTCATGTTGCCAATCCACTACCATGAATTGAAATAGTGAAACAGTTGTTAAGATGGTACAGTTGGAAAATGACTGCTCAGAGAATTGGAACACACCGAAATGACAATAATTATTTTCATGAATAGTGATTTCCTTGCATTTGTTGTTTTGCAGGTTAGAATTTTTGCTCTTCTTGATGAACCCATTTTAGATGCTATCTGTGAGAGGTTAAGACAAAAAACATACATAAAAGGAAGCAAGATTTTATACCGTGGTGGTCTTATTGATAAGATGGTTTTCATAGTGCGAGGAAAAATGGATAACATTGGAGAAGATGGAAATGTGGTTCCCTTGCGTGAAGGCGATGTTTGTGGTGAAGAGCTTCTTACGTGGTGCCTTGAGCATTCTTCTGTAAATAAAGGTATGTATGCAATTGTTTTTCCTTCTAGTAATATCTCTCTCTGTGAATAAAGGTATGCATGAAATTGTTTTTCCTTCAAGTAATATCTTCTGTGTGACGTGGCTATATTTGTTGGATGAACATTTTGTATTGACATAGCATAAATTTATCTGCACGCCCTTATTTAATTTTTTGAATGATTTAATTTTCTGGTCTTGATAAAATTCTCCTTAGAAATTACACTATTTTGGGCTTTCCTAACTGTTGTCTTATCAGCATCACAGTGGTTTGAGAAATTATAAATTTTTACGACATTTGAAAATTTAAACTGACAGAAAGGGATCGAATGTATGCACTTAACAAGAATTTCTTACGTGTCGGTCAAAAACAAATTTTCAATAATAGGCCCATCATGTGGTCATTGACATGCTGACAGGCAAGCACAGGAGTCGAATAGGATCTCTGCTCTGACACCAAGAAAAGAGCATCTTTGGGGAATTTTCTATGCATTTCAGCCAAAGAGATTTATATATATTTGCAACTTTGAGTTACCAAAAGCAGTACTTAAAGCAATCTAAAATTTACCATGGACCATAGTAGTTTTACAGAGTCGTATCTTCCTAATATATGTTTACAAAAAAGTCTTATCTAAAAAGTTAGTATGTGAAGTTCTCACAAACAATATGTATCCCAGAAACTTACACTGGAAATTTTTTCTAATAGGTTTACTTGAAGAGTGACACACCATTACAGATTTATTCACATTGTTCATGATATGAATTATCGTTGGGGTAGGTGAACTGCAGTGTAAAACTTAAACTATATTCTTTATGAGGGTAGAATTGGATGATTCTAATATGAATGGAGAAGAAGATTGGAAAGGTACTGTCAGTTGGAAAATCTAAATCTCTTCTCTAATAGATTAGTCTTTTGGACGAGGTGATGTTTTAACATGGTGATGCCATTAATGAAAGGTTGAACGGTGCTCTTGCTGGGCTGTTACTGATAAGTGTCCAGTTCACATGTGACTGAGGTTTATATAGCTCCCAAGTATGTCTCCCAGATAGCCTCATCAAGTAAAGAGGAACTTAGGTGTCTTATACGAAAGACATTAGGCGATACATGACATTGGCAAATTGGGTTTGAGTCTGGGATAGGAAGGACAAGGTATGTAGCTTTACCTTGTAAGATGAGAATATGAAACTAGAAATTCGGAAAGATTTTGACCATTAGACATCAAGATCATTCGTGACAATCACACGATTGAAGTCCCTAGTATACAAATAAATGGTTGAAGTTTCAAAATATGGAAAAAATTTGTATTACATTGCTTGGGAATCAACCAAATTACTATTAGAATGTTTGAGGTAAAGGTAATTAACCCCCCGGTGCAATTTTTTATTTTAAAAAAGAATTGACTGTAAGGTGATGCAGAATGTAACAATGGAATCTCCGTGATTGAGGATACTGAAAAACTGCAGACATCTATTTATAAGTGACTTAGGTTCTTCAAGAAGAAATTTCGTTTTATTTGTTTGAGAACTGCTAGCATATGTTTTGTCTTGGAGTTATATGTCCTCGTATATAAAACCTTGTTGCTGTAATGTTACCGGTGATGCTACTTGTATTCGTTTCCCAGCTTTATAGGTACTCTTGTTTATCCCGTCTACAATTCCATCATCACCCCAAAAAGAGCTTCATTCCTAAATAAGTGACCAAACATTCTTCTATCAAGATTTTTCTCTGTGCTGGTTTGGTTAAAGTGTCTTGGGCTATGCTAAACACTCAGTGCTGTTAAACGATGCTTGAAAAAATTCTAACACTCTTGTGAAAGGTGTAATGTCTAAATTATGCTGTCTATTCTGTATAGAACATGGTTAAAGGAAATCAAGGAAGAATAAAATGAGTGACTTCTAGACTAGTCAAAATAGTTATTTGATGTCCCAAAGGATCCTTCCATTAAAGCTTGAATCTTACTGTGAGTTCCATAAATAAGATACCTTAATGTTCATGGAGTCTAAAAGCCAAAAATTCATCCTGGTATAAGAATGCTACTTATTATATTTGGTATCTTGATATCTCAACAGTAACATGAATGTAAAAAGAGGAGTATTGGTATTTGATGTCACTGAATGTAACCAGTGGAAATGCCAAGTCTTCTTCCTATCGTTGCTGGGAAATGTGTTTGTCAATACCACGAAGGTGAAAAAGATAGGACCTATATTCATGGGGCTTGAGAGAACCAAAAGCCTAAGAATAATGCTATCTCAGGGAAATATCTTGAATGGTTCTTGCCTGAATATTGCCAACTTGTACCATGTAAGTGATCCCCATAGCAATGTCTTGAGCATTTGGTTGAGTTTCACTGAGTCTGTGTCCATCTGGTTGATATAAGGGGCCAGAAGATAGGGAAAATAGAAATTTTGGGCAATCTAAAATAGAAATTTTGGCATTCAATTGTGAAGGGAGGAAGCCACCTAAAACATGTTGAAAAAGGTAGAAAGAGCCTACAGTCAACTGCCAAAAGGACTTGGTTGCCTAATCGACTTAAAGATATAAGCTCCTTTGCTTTTGCTTTATTATTTTTCGGGTCAGTGTTTACTGAACTGGCTTTACTTGATGGCTTTATTTTCTGTTCTAGAGTACCAAACAAGAATGGAGAGGATTTGGTTGCATGTGACAACTTTCATTCTTTTTTCTGTCAGATATAAGAAAAATCAGGATACCAGGACACAGATTGCTGAGTAATAGACAAGTAAGCTGCTTGACAAACGTGGAAGCATTTGTTCTACGTGCTGCAGATCTTGAAGAAGTTACCAGCCTTTTTGCAAGATTCTTGAGGAGTCCGCGTGTTCAAGGTGCCATAAGGTAAAGTACATGCTACTTAGTTCTACAGGAATGAATCATCAAAATTTTGTGATCTGTCATACTGAGAATCTGTACAAGATTAATATGCTACTTCTAGATCATGTTCCATGTAAATCTTACTGCAATCTTTGAATAGAAACTATTAAATTTCCACCTCATCTGAAAGTCTAAACTAATAGAGGGCGATCGACTTTATACACTTACATGCCCTTTCACCTGTGGACTGGATTTAACTTTTCAATAATGGGCTGATTCTTTTGGACGGTAACACAATAACTAGTGGACACAGAACTTGCTCACAAGATCTTTTGCTCTAATATCATTTTAAACTTCCACACCATCTACAACTTTAAGCTGATAGAGGGGATTTAAATTTAGACACGTGAATTGAAACTTTCTCCATCATCAATGCCAAGAACATGTTCATTGCGGCCTCTCTAAAGCATGTTCTATATTTGAAGTCCCTGTATTTTCCAGCCACCACCCTAAGCCTGCTATGGAATTTCTTGGAGTTCTGGAGCCAAATTGCCTTCACAAGAATTAAGGCTTTTGGAGGACTGACTGAAACCAGAAGAATGAGTAGTCCATATATGATTGATGGACTATGAAGTGTGATAAATATTTAAAGTTCTGATAAATAGACTGATTGAGGGAATGTATCTAAGTTGAACTGAAACCCTAGTGTAGATATCTATTTGCGTACATGTAGAAATGTGCCTCACATTTGCATATATGCATGCATATAAACATATGGTTGCATACATTCATACGCAATCGGTAATTACTTTAGAGCATTGCCGCTGTGCTAACCATTTCAGCATCCATAACAGAGTCCTTATATATATATATATATATATATATATATATATATATATGCATATGCAAGTTG
The DNA here is from genome assembly GCA_028571225.1 of Parsonsia alboflavescens. Classification (NCBI taxonomy): domain Eukaryota; kingdom Viridiplantae; phylum Streptophyta; class Magnoliopsida; order Gentianales; family Apocynaceae; genus Parsonsia; species Parsonsia alboflavescens. The sequence continues at coordinate 13,144,033 of JAOXNR010000022.1, forward strand.
ATCAAGCTACAATGCTGTATCATCTTCTCTGTTTAATAGATTTAAAATCTTTTCAACAATGTGATTTTCTTTGCAATAGGTATGAATCTCCTTATTGGCGTGGCCTAGCAGCGAGACAAATTCAAGTTGCATGGAGATATAGAAAGAAGCGGCAAGGCCGTGTAGATTCATGCAGCTCACCACTCAACCATTCTTCAAGAAGCTGATCAGTAACTTTTCCTGGTTAGTATATGATCTTAGATTCTGTATGATATTGAAAGAAGAAGGCAAATTGCATAGATTGTGTAATCTTGGGACCATTTATAATTCAATTCAACAAAATAACATCAATTTTTTGTTTGTACATGGACATGGAGGAGATATGGCAATATTTAGATGGGAAAATTTGGGAGTTTTTTGAAACATTTCTCACCTGAGAAAGCCAGTGCTAGTCTCTCTTGAACTTTTTATGGCAGCTCCACTGAAATCATGCATGCTTCCTCCAAAGATAGATAGATTCCTAGGACATCAGTTAGATTAATTTTCCCCTACAATTGTTGGGTTTGAATGTTAAAACTGCATCAAATATTCTCTAATATTGCACCTGATATTTCCTGTAGGTGCCACTTCCAATGATTTTCTAACCGGATCAAATCAGTTGCACAGATTTTGTATGCTCAAACATTTTAAATCATTTTTGTTCAACAATTTTTTTTTAGTTGTTTCGGTTCTACTTGTCATAATACGTTACCTACTCAACTAGAGTCGGCTAGGTTTTTGTCTAATTTTTTCTTGCCTTCTGGTTATGGTCGGTGGTGGCTTGAGGCAATTAAATTGGAATATGTGGTCAAATCAATCGAATTTGATATTTAGATAATTGCATCAATTAAATTTATCTAAATTAGACACTTCAGAGGAAAATCAAATTCAATTTCACTATAGGATCGCATTCCTTCCTTCCTTTCAAGTGTGAGGAAACGATTTGACCGAGGTTTAATTTTATTGCATTTCTATTTCTTATATATCCTTATAAGTTATGAATGCCAAACCGAGAAAGAGGATTAGAGATCAGTTCAAAACAATTAAAAACATCCCGCGGGTTACTTTCAAAATTAGAATTAAGAAATAGGATTTTCGAGATAAAGATAAGGAATAAACTATGGATAAATCCAAACGACCTTTTCTTAAATCCAAGCGATCTTTTCGTAGGCGTTTGCCCCCGATTCAATCGGGGGATCGAATCGATTATAGAAATATGAGTTTAATTAGTCGATTTATTAGTGAACAAGGAAAAATATTCCTAATCCTAATTATAATATGTTTCAACTTCACACTAGCAAGAAACAAGTAGATTGTTCATCATGAATTTGCAGAATTTTACTAATACGAAATAGATATATGGTTTCTCTAAGAAAGCATTCATAGTCATAGATGGAGGATATATAGTTAAGATCATTCCTCCGTCTAGATTTGGTAGCTTATTTACTATCCCATCTTATCTTTTGAATATGATATGCAATTCCTACATTCATGACTGAGAAGTATGATTAAGATGATGATGAGCAATATGCTGTTGAATACTTAACTCATGAATGAAATACTTTATTTCAGCCGAGTACCATATTCCAATAGTTATTCAAATGGAATGGAATTGAATTGAAGGCAATACAATAAATGAAATTACTCCGAAAGTAAATTGACATGGAAAGATTGCCTATGTCAAGGTTCATATAGAAATTTTAGCGAAACATTCTGTGCCAAGATCAACAACAAAACTCGGCTGTTCAGTCAAGTTCACCTCAATGCTTCTGAATTCCATATTCTCAAGGCTGTAGTAGATATGGAAACACTGGGCACATCTACGAGCGGTCATGAATACCTCTTGCTGCTGCTCATTCACCAATATTCCTTTTACTCTGGTAAAACTATAATGCAGACAATCCCCAAGATAATAATTACTCAAGCCTATGGTGTGAGTGTTGATCCAAATATCTTCTTCATCATGATGAAGAAGAGACCATACATTCCACGTTCTCCTACTGCGATCAATTAGATTCAAGACGCCTCCAAGATTAACCATAGGTATTCTGTATTTGTCTTCAAGATCTGGTGGAGGAGGGAGAAATCCAAACTTCTCACTGCTCACTGCTCAAATTAAAAGAAATAATACTTCCAAGGCTCCAGTTGTCTCCATAACCTAACCAATACAGGCATCCATTAAAAAAAACTGACCCTTCATCATAATGCTGAAACTGGATGAAGGGAACTTCTCCTCTGCAATGTTTCTCCACTGAGAAGGCTGCTGCTTGCCCAACCGTCTTCAGAAATCAAGTTTAGAACCTGGCAATTCACTGTAGCAATCTCCCTGTCCCAACATAAAATTACAATTCTATGTTCTTGTGAAGATGGTAAACATCCAAATCCAAATAGGCTGTCCCATGATGATGATGATGATGATGAAGTCCCAATATGGTGCAGGGGAGGTAGAAGTATAAGTTGACGAGTTGTAGGATTACATGCATAATGATAAGGTAATTTGAGCAAGTCAAACAAGTGCAAAAATTTAGATAAGGAAGAGAAGAGAATTCAGGAAGAGAGTGAGACAATACTTATTTCCCATAACCCATTCCAACTGATTACAATAACTTAAATAGACCAGACTAACTTGAGAGTAGGAACTAACTTGAGGAAAAATAGGAACTAACAACAGTTATCTAAGCATGAGCACAAGTTTATCTAAGCATGAGCACACGGTTTATTTGACATAGAACTCGGAAGGTAAGCTATTGGAACCCATATAAACTGGCCACATCATTCCCGCCCCCTAAGAGAGTTCTTGTCCGCTAGAACGAAAACAGGATAAGTCCGAAGGAAGTGACGCTTGTTTTCCCAGGTTGCATCTTCAGGAGGTGCTCCGAATCATTTAATGAGTATCTCCTCCTTAGGCCGATATTTGTCCTTACGAGCAAAGGTTGTAGCAATCCCGCTGGTTTCGGTGTCTCATATTTGCATTGCTGGCAAATCAAACACTCCAGAATGAATTTTTTTATGACAGCACGCAATCCTGGCCAAAGAAATACTGTTTTGATTCTGCTGAGTGTTTTAGTGTAACCAAAATGTCCACCAGTACGAGAAGAATGATGATCGTTGAGAATGAGTGGAATTAGGGATAAAGTAGGACTGAGCCAAACCTTATCTTCCTTGAACCAGACACTATCTTTATATTGATACCTTTGTGGATGAGGACGCGTTTGGATTTCGGCAGCTGAGTATAATTTGTCGGTGAGGACTTCTTGCTTTAAGGTCGTGAGCCAATCAGCATGAACTGAGGTGATTGCCATAAGCTTGGAGTTTGGGATCTTTGATAACGCATAGGCCCCGCGATTTTCAACCCCCTTTTTTATATTCAATAACGTAGTCATACCCCAATAAGTTTGGCAGCCATCGGACTTGAGTGGGGGTGGTGATGCGCTGTTCAAGTAAGTATTTCAAACTTTTTTGATCGGTTCGAATGGTGAAGGAGCGACCGAGGAGATATGGGGGCTATTTTGTGACCGCCTTAACAATCACAAGCATTTCCTTATCATAAGTGGAGAGGGAGAGAGCAGTACCTTTGAGAGCTTCACTGAAATAAGCAACTAGCTGTCCTTCTTGAGAAAGAATGGCACCAATTCCAACTCTCGACACTTCACATTCCACCACAAAGCTTTGACAAAAGTCTGACAGTCGTAGGACTGGAGCATTAGTCAACGCTTGTTTTAATTTTTGGAAAGCCCCTTTAGTCTGAGTAGTCCAGTGGAATCCGGGTTTGGAAGTCAATTGAGTTAAGGGTGCTACAATAATTCTAAACCCTTGAATGAACTTGCGGTAATATCCTGCTAACCCTAAGAAAGCTCGAATATCCCGGACCGTGAACGGTGTGGGCCATTGTTGGATAGTGCGGATTTTTTGTGGATCAACTGAGACACCTTCAAAGCTAATAACATGACCCAAATACTCGACATGGGTGGTGCCGAACCGGCACTTGCTAACCTTTGCTGTGAGTTGATTGGAGGAGAGAATCTGTAACAGAACTTCAAAATGGTATAAATGGTCCTCCCAGTTCCTGCTGAAGACAAGAATATCGTCAAAGAACACTAGTACAAATTTGCGTAGGTAGGGGCGGAAGATGTCGTTCATCAAACTTTGGAAGGTTGCGGGGGCATTCGTCAAGCCAAAGGGCATGACAACGAACTCATAATGTCTGTCATGGGTGAGAAAGGCTGTTTTGTGAATATCAACTGTAGTAACACTGATTTGGTAATAGCCTGATCTTAAATCAATCTTAGAGAAATATTGGGCACCAAATGATTCATCTAAGAGTTCATCAATCATAGGAATCGGAAACTTATCTTTCACCGTGATATTGTTGAGAGCACAGTAATCTACACAAAATCGCCGAGTACCATCATGTTTTTTGACAAGGAGAACGGGTGAGGAAAAAGGGCTGTTACTAGGCTATATAATTCCACAAGCTAGGTATTCTTGAACCAATCTCTCAATCTCCGTTTTTTGCTATTGTGGGTATCGATACGGCCGAATGCTCACTGGATCATGGTTTTGTTTCCGGGGTATGTAGTGGTCATGATTTCGGGTAGGAGGGAGGTGAAGAACTTCTGAAAAAAGCGATTCATATTGATGGAGCAAGGCTTGTAATTCTGGAGGGGTATATAATTGTTCCGGGTCGGTTCCATGTTGTGTCAGCAATGTGGGTTGGAGGTAATAACCTTTGCCACTTAGAGAATATAACTCAGACATATCGAGGGGTTGAAGAGTTTTGGGCTGAAGGCCTTGCAAGCGGACGATCCGACCAGCATGGGTAAAGGACAGAGTTAGAGCTCTGTAATCGAATTCAACTGGCCCCAGAGTTGCAAGCCATTGGACTCCCAAGACCACTGGACTAGCTGCCACCGGTAGAACAAAAAAATTGGCCCTAATGGAGAACCCTTGAGTGGAGAGTAGAAGATTAACCTAACGATCTTGGCAAATGATCTTTTCCCTATTGCCAACCGTGACTTGGAGAGCTCGGTCTTGGAGGATTGGAAGTTTGAGTCGGCAAACAGTCTCTTGGTCAATGAAATTGTGGGTACTAGCACCATCGATTAAGATCAGAACTTCATGATTTTTTATGGACCCAGATAGACGAATGGTGTGGGGTTAACATGAGCCATTCATAGCATGGAGTGAAATTTCAGGTTGGAGTTCGGATTCAGGCGTGAGTTCCTGGTTCTGCTCGTCCGTGAAATTGCCTAGGTTTTCATCTTTTTCGATCATGAACAATTGAGGCCGTTGACAACGATGACCAGGTATGTACTTTTCGTCACAGTAATAGCACAGTCCCTTCTCGTGGGGTTTTTTGACCTCTTGGCTTGAAATTTTTCGAACGGGTGTTGGGTTTGGTAATTTTGGTGTTGGAGGTGCAGGGCTAAGTATGCTTGTTGTGGTGGAGGGCAGTGAACGGTTTTGGGATAGTGTGGGGTTGGAGCGAAAAGATCCAGCAGGACCACTATGCCATCGGAGTTGGGCTTTTTCTTCTATCAACCGGGTCACCGCAATTGCTTCGGAAAGGGACTATGGTTGTTTTATTTTCACGTCGAGGCAAATATCATCGCGGAGACCTACGGTAAAACATCCAACTAAGAACGGTTGAGGCAGCTCATCTACTTGATGAGATAACTGTTCAAAGGCTTCTTGATAAGATGCAACAGTACCCGTTTGGTGAAGGCGAGTCAAGGCTTCAGATGGGTCCTCGTAGTCCAGGGCCAAACCGCTTATAGTGTGCGGCAGTAAACTCAGCCCAAGAGAGAGGGCCACGATACTTGGTGAGTCATCAGTACCATTGTAAGGCAAGACCGTCGAGATGCATGGTTGCGAGTGGTACACGCTAATCAACATCCACCCTTTTGAACTCGAAAAAATTTTCAGAATTATAAATCCAACTAAGGGGGTTATCCCCATTAAAATTGGGAAAATTCAACTTGAAGTGGTTGGTAGAGTTTGGGTAAGTGGGTTGGTTGACTTCGAAATTGGAGGTTTCAATGGCAAAAAGGTTCACATCCGTGGAAGCTTGGTTGGTGCTGGGTTGGAGTTCGAGGTGTTGGATTTCAGTAACGAGAATTTGGAGGGTGTTGGCGACTTCTTGCAAAATGTCTTTGTTGGTTTTGTTGGTGTTGGCAATAGGAACATGCTCTAATACCAATTGATAAGGTAATGATGTAAAACAAGTGTCTAAGATATTTTTGGAGCAATTGGACCGAGCCAAGTCAAAGAAATAGTTTCCTAGTTTGATTAGGAAGTTTTAATAGTTTACTTGATTTTTATTTCCTAGTTTAATTAGCTTTAGTAGTTTATTTGGTTTTTATTTCCTAATCTGATTAGGAATAAAGAACTTAGTGTGGTATGGAACCAAAATGCACGTCCCTTAATTTGTGCGGATAAATAGTTTCTTAATAATCAAGTGTCATCATATAGATTGTAAAAATTTTCACATATAAATGACACAAATTGTTCTAACAATATTAAAAACTAAAAAAAATAAATCAATCTATTACTTATTTATGATTAAAGTATTCTCTTAATGTAATGTTTTAAAATAAGAAAGAAAATATGCAATGTTGAGTTGTGGTGTATACCATACACCAAAGTCAATACTTTGACCATATTTTCTACTATGACAAATTGGTAATTAATAACAAATCAAATACTAAGTTTAATCCATGTACTGAGAGTTTTAATTTGATATATTACATGTGCTGAGTGGGTTAATAACGAGAGAGAAATCTCATCACAAAAACAGTTCGATCGAACTCACAACACTGGCACTGTTCATCAATCCAACATTGTTCTTTACACATCTCAAATTGAACCTCCAAACATTACCCGCATAGTCACACATCCATATGAGAAGGTAATACCCAACTACCAAAGGTACGTGACTTATACTCCCCGCAACATACAAACTCTTACACGAACTTTGGCCATTTACTGTGCAAGTATCCGGAACTTAACTCACAATGCTGATATAGCACCACCCATGGATGTGGCTCAGGATATCATTAATCCCATTGAAGCACTGATTGGTGATCACTGAAGATTGTATACATCAACTCAGTTCCCAAATCCATAGAAATTTGAAATTGGGACTAATACCGACAACAATAGGTTGGTGGAAAACATGCCCAGAGGAGTCAGATCACAAACCACAGTGATTTCTGAGGTGGACAAGATGAAGCTAGCAATCGATCACTATGAGTCTTTAAGCTATTCTTACAGCAAAATAACATCTCCCCGGACAACCAGATGAGGTAGTCAAATCATCAAATCAAAATGGAGAAAAAGACCTGGATAATGGAGAAGTTCAATCTAGACAACATGATTATCACAAGCAAGAAGTCCCCAGAATTCCAAATCGCCAGGCGGCTCCACAGAGGAAACAACCAATCGCAACAAAACTGATCCCTCTAGAGTTGCAAACAAAGTTGCACAGATTGGAAAAGAGGGTAGACAGAGTGGAAGTCGAGATGCCAGAGTTTTGGCCTATCGCAGCTTCACTAATCTGGAACTCCAGCCCTTTGGTCAAGGAACTTAGACATGGAAAAATTCCAGTGGACTTTCAGCAGCCCACTATTGACAAATACAATGGCACCATAGATTCGGTTCAACACTTGTCTATTTTCAACACCTGTCTATTTTCAACACCACATTGGCATTCTATGATTGGGACCAAGTCCTTTTATGCAAAGCCTTCTCCACCACACTCTCCGAGAGAGCTCTCAAATGGTACATGGCATTGCTCGCTTCTATCTCCGCCGTCAATTAGTTAGGTAATGCATTCCTTAACCACTTTGTCGGAAGCAGCCAGCATTCAAAGCCACAGGCCCACCTCCTAAACATGTGGCAAAGGAAAGAGGAAACCCTCAACGAATATTGGACTTGGTTTAACCAAGAAGTGCTGAAAGTCAAGGACTTCTTGGAACCGATTTATGTGGAAGCACTTTACCACGGGCTGAAATAAGGGAGACACTTCGAAAGGCTCATTGCCAATCCGCCAAATACAAGTAAAGATCTTCTACAAAGAGTCAAAACTTTAATTCAGGTGGAAGATTCTGAGAGAAACAAAAGGATGATTCGGCAGGCCGAAATGGGAGAATAATCGAAACCAAATTACGACAACCAAAACAACAAAAAATAGGGATTCAGCCAGTATTAGGGCCAATGCAACTGAAACTTTGGAAACGAGTCGAAACCCGCAGAGCCCGAGGCATAACCTAAAGTCGAAAGTTCTGGCTACAGCCACTGCCAAGCCTATGCAAGATTCAACCAAACCACCTAGAAAACAGTTTCAAGGCAACCCTCATTCCCATAATCAATTCAAAGGAAAGCCGCATATGATGCAGGGGAAGGGGACGTTAAACAACCTAAATTACACCCCGCTGAACACCCCTAGAGTGGCCATTTTGCAAAAAATAGAAAGTTTGGGCATTTTGACACCATTGAAGAATATGAACGCTCCTGTGCAGAAGCAGGATCACTATTGCAATTTTCACTGAGATGTGGACATTACACTGAGGAATGCTACCAACTGAAGTGGGAGATCAAGAGTGTAGTACAATGAGGTTTGCTTTACTCAATTCGTCAGTATGGTACACATCGTCCAACCTAACACATGGCAGCAACAAGCGACACTAAGGGTCATTAAGATGATATCCGATGTCAATTTGGATTGTCCAGAACCTCCAGAGAAAATTTTTAAATCTCTTGGACTGCAATGGTAAAAGATAACATCCCCCTGGTGGTGTCAATGATAATAGCAGATTGCTTGGTTAAGAGAATCCTCATAGATATGAGAAGTTCGGCCAACATGTTGTACTATGAAGCATTCCAGAAGATGGACCTCAAAGATGAGATAATCAACTCAAATCGCATTTCGTTAGTTAGGTTTTTCGGAGAGACCACATATGCATTGGGAATCGCATCTCCTGAGGTTCAATAGGGGCCAGAATCGAAGCCTATGAAGCATATCTGTGAGTTTATCATTGTCGATTAGCCATCGGCATATAACTGCATATGTTGAAGACTGGGTTTCAATTTGATGAGAGCACAAGTCAATACTTTTCAGAATACGATCATCATACCATATGAAGGAACAATTTGTTTTGAAGGAAACCATCAAAGCCGCCCACACTTGTTACAAGGTGGTGATTTCTGGAGCAAAGTCGGAACAAAAGAATAAGGAGAAGGAGACCCGGGATTTGGAGGAGAATTAGATTGAGCCACCAGCAGAGCTGGAAGAGTATCAAATAAATAAGGCTTAGCCTGACCGAAAAGATTTTATCGGGAAGGCATTACCCTTCCGGATGAACCATGAACTCCTCAATCCTTTGACGAAATACCAAAACGTCTTTCCATGGTCCACAAAAGACATGGGGATGATTCCAAGAGAATTTGTTGCCCATCGGCTGGGAATCCCTGAAAGTTGTAGTCTTATATAGCAAGGGAAGAGATTTTACACTCCGAAGAAGAAAAAGGAAATAAAAGCGGAGGTTGCGGATCTACTTTCAGCTGGAATTGTAAGGAGAGTGTAATTCCCCAAATGGTTATCCAATCCTGTAGTAGTCGCGAAACACGATCATTCATGGAGAGTCTACATTGATTTCACGTCACTCAACAAGGCGATTTCGAAGAAACCATTTCTGATTCCCTGAATCGACCAATTGGTGGATGTAACTGCAGGATTCTTATACCTTTGTTTCCTGGATGCATACAAGGGTTATCATCAAATCCAAATGGCGAAGGAAGATTAGGAGAAAACTTATTTCGTAACACCACACAGATTATTCTGCTACAAAAGGATCCCATTTGGGTTAAAGAATGTTGGAGCGGATTTTCAAGACATGATCAATCGGATGTTTTCTCAATAGTTGGGATGCAACATGGAAGCTTACATAGACTACTCCTAAAATCTGCAATCTAGCAAGAATTCTTTGTAGATCTGGGGGAAAGTTTTAAGACAATGACTCGGTATGGGCTGAAACTGAATCAATGAAAAGTGCTCATTCGTGGTAGAAGAAGGGAAATTTTTGGGGTACATGGTCTCTCGAATAGGAATTGAAGCAAATCCTACAAAAATCCAAGCGCTAATGGACATGAAACCACCAACATCTATCAAAGAGGTCCAGAGGTTGACTGGCTGGGTTGCAGCCTTGAACTAATTTTTGTCAAAGGCAGGAGAGAAGTCACTCCGGTTCTATCAGGTAATCCGCAACCCAACAAATTTCGAATGGGCTCCAAAATGTGATGTGGTTTTCACAAAGCTTAAACAATTTTTGGGCTCCCCTCTCCCAATTCTCGTTTCCCATTATGGCCGAAACATTATATACATATTTATCTATATCATCTCATGTGGTGAATTCCATCCTTACAAGGTTCAAGCATAAAATCGGTATACTACATCAACCATGTTCTCCAAGGACCAGAAACGAGATATTCTACTTTAGAAAAGCATGCATTGGCTTTGTAAGTCAAGGCATGAAAGTTAAAACTGTACTTTCAAGCTCATTCTATACAAGCACTAACAAATGCTCCTATTATGCAAATACTTCACAAGCTCGATACGACTGGAAGGCTTATGAAGTGGGCAATAGAACTTTCCAAATATGACATATAATACATGCCCCTGGAAAGCAATAAAAGGTCAGGTTTTCTCAAAATTTGTTCTTGAATGCACAGTGCCGAGATCTGACCAAAATTTCAAACTAAATACTGAAACTCCTTATTAGGATTGTTGGACATTGCACAAGGACGGATCGGCCGAGGGAGCTGGGTTCATGCTGATAAGTCTCAAAAGAACCAGGTTTGCCGATGTATTGACATACAACTTTCCAATAAGCAACAATGAATCTGAATATGAGGCCTTTCTATCAGGATTGAGAGTTGTAGAAAGAATCCAAATCCCGAATCTCATTGCCTAAATCAATTCACATATCCTAGCCAAACATGTCAATGGCGAGTATGAAGCAAGAGAAGAAAACATACAACAATACTATGCCGACGCGCAAAAGTTCTTTCAGAACTTCCGATACATCAAAGTTGAACATGTACCTCGTAAAGACAATGTAGAAGCTGATTTCCTTTTGAAGGTCAAGCAAGGAACACAAATGTAGGGAACATAGATTGAACCCTTGGAAAGGAAGAGCATTGACCTTCCACAGATCATGAATACTGATGTCGAACCAACATGAATGGCATCGATACATCTATACATAATCGAAGGAACTCTGCTCGAAGATCCGGCTAAAGCCAAAAAAGTTCAGACTACTTCATCCCGATACGTCATCATGGATGGATAACTTTTCAGGAGAGCATATTCATGGCCGTTACTTAAATGCATTACATAGTTTAAATTAAACTATGTGTTAAGGGAGGTGCATGAAGGAATTTGTGGTTCTCATATCGGAGCCAGATCACTTGCTCAAAAGGTGATGAGAACAGAATATTTTTAGCCAAGTCTCAAGGAGGATGAGATCAATCTAGTAAAAGCTTGCTGAAAATGCCAAATTTATGGCAACATACACCATCTTCCAATAACTGAGTTGCACTCCTTGAGCAACCTGATTCCATTTCATCAACGGGGGATGGATCACTTGGGACCTTTTCCTAAGGCATCCGGAGGAAGAGAATTTTTAGTGGTTGTGATGGAATATTTTACAAAATGCATTGAAGCATGAGCTTTGGCATCCATTACTACCTGAAAGTTGAAAGATTTTTTCTGGAAAGACTTCATTGTCCGGTTTAGAATACCCCATATACTCATTACAGACAACACAAAAGAATTTCAAGACTTCTGTTCCAAACTGCAAATCGATCACCATTTCACTTCTGTGGGTCACTCGCAATCCAATGGATTAGCAGAAGTATCAAACCAAATCATTCTCCAAGGTTTGAAAAAGAAACTTGAAGATGCAAAGGGAAAGTGGGTGGATGAATTGCACAACGTCCATTGGTCACACCAGACAACGTAGAATGTCCAAACCGAAGAATCACCATTCACCTTATGTTTTGGCATAGATGCTTTAATCCTTATAGAAATTGGAAGCTCTTTCACCCGCATCGATGCATTCAATGCGGAATGGAATGATTAGAAATTGGTTGAAAACTTGAACCTATTAGAAGCAACATAAAATTGAGTTGCTCTCAAAGAGATGGTATACAAGAGGAAATTGGCAAGTTATTACAATAAGAAGGTTTCAAGGAAACAACTCAAAGTTGGTGATTTGGTTATTTGGAAAAATGAAGTAAGTCGACAAGACACAAACCAGAAACTAGATCCGACTTGAGAAGGCTTGTATCTCATTGTAAAGGATAATCAGAATGGAAGTTATAGATTGCGGGACATGGAAGGCAATGATGTAGCTAGAACATGGAAAGCAATGAATCTGGGGAAATTTTTTGTAAAGTTTTTTCATCTTTATAAAATCAGTACATAATTTCAGATACATTCTGTAATGTTACGGTTCGACAATTTGCTTTATTCAATGAAATTAAGTTCTCAAAGTTTTTACTCACATTATTTTAATTAATTTTGTTTATGCCTTGACAGTTATCACAATGAAATTCAAGGCCGAAGCGAAATATTGGTCGGTTCTTAAGCTTAAAGCGCAATACAATACATAGGTCAAACCTAATACATCATAAGCAGATTCTCAAGTATAAGTTTGAGAAAATTTGTCAAGTTTCCACAGAGTGGTTACTCCCATTACTTTAATTAATTTCATTGATGCTTTGGCAATCATCACAATGAAATTGATCTGGAACAAAAAATTCTCATTTGATATATATTAACAAGATATTATAAAAGAATCCAATATACAAAAATACTAAGCTAAACAAGCTCAACACACTATCAAAAGAAAACAAAATAATCCTTAAGTCACATTCAATTCAAATTTTCTGCATCCGGGGGAAGCTGTGATGAAGCTACCAGATTAAGTGTTGCTTCCGAAGTTAAAAACTGGTGGGCTAGCCCTAGTTCCTTCGCCAGCCTCATCAGTATCAAAACCCCGTTTCAAGGAATTACACGTGCTGCATATATCAGGAATTTGAAGCCTGCATCCCAGGGTACAGGATAATCGACTGGATTATTCATGATGCCACTAACATGGTCAGACAGTTCAAATGATATGTCCTTATCCTTCAAATCGTCTGTCACCATCTCAATGGCACCTTTAATTATGGTACAGGACAACCTTGATCACATGTTGTGGAACTTCTCGTGTTTAAAGAAATCTCCCAACACTTCCAATTCCATCAGAGGGTTCAAGTTGCCCTCTCCATCCTCATATCGAATTTTCAAGGCATCCAGCCAACTTCGAGTTTAGCTCTATCCTTGGTTTCGACAGCTAGCTTGGTCGAAACTTCTTTGTTTTTAAGCCTAAGTTGTTGGACCTCTGTACCCTTGCAGCCAACTCAGCCTTTAAGATTCTTACTTTTTCTTTGGCTTCAGCTACCTTTCCCTCAGCAGCCGCAATACTGGCATCTGCATCTTTCCCTTCATGGCCAATGCATCGCATTGGACTTCTACTTCCTCAGTCCGACAATATAACTCAAAGTTGAACATTGTGGATTGAAACAAACAACAAAAGATAATGGCAGATACTTGGAAACTGCGGAGTATTGCATTCTGCTTCATATCCTCCATCGGCGGAGACTGGACATAATCCAGCTCCTTCGGAGGCAACAAATTCCAAAAGACCTCAAAGGCCTTGTGCTGCTAAACATCAAGTCGTTTTCCCGAATGTTCCAGCACGGAATATATTTCAGCCCCTTATCTTTAGCCAAAGGTTCAAACATCACCAAATCAAGCGAAGTGCCCTAGATTCCTTTTTGCTTTTTTAACCTTTCCTCTTCAAGGTGATCCCACTTCCTTTTAAGGGTGGTATCACCTGCTGCAGGAATCACCAGGCCTTTGGCTTCTATGGTTTCAAGCAAGCCTTTCTTCTGTATCAGCTTTGGCTGCAATTACCTATTCTCAGTTGTAGACTGGTTGGCAAGAACCTTCTTTGGGAGAGTAGCCTCTGATCCTCCAACCATACTCCCTAAAGCTTTAGATGCTACTTTTTTCCCTGCATCATCTTTTATGGCTGGATCATCTTTCTTTGCAAATTGATCCGGACCGTAAAATAAACCCTTCATACACTCTATCAATCCGAGAGTGCCCCTTCACCGGATTACATGGAAGTACCCCCTTGTTTCGAGGGCCTTGTGTTTTTGGCCGACAATAAAAGATGCAATCCATAGTTCTAGACTAAGGGTTGCACCACAAATCCTATTGAATAAAGTCAAGGCAACGATGTACCGACAAAATTAGGACTTAATTGACCTAATTGAATCCTTAAAAATATTAAAATGTCTAAAAACAAAGGGTGAAGTGGAAACCTCAACCCTACTCTAAACTATGCACCAAAACATATGACACGACCAGGAGAAGGCAGATGCATCCTACCTTCCTCCCCCGGAACATCAATTCGGAATTCGGCAGGAGGGCCAAAATGCTTACGAATCCATAAAATTACTAACTACTTCTTGATATTGTGGTGTAACTGGGTTTTCTCCCTCCTCACACCCTAGTACTGAAGTATCGATGTGAAAGGCTACCCACAACTGGATTGGACTCTGGTACTCACTAGCCAAGCTATCATCACTCTCATCACACCATTGGAAATTGATACTTATGTCCCCTACCCCACACCGGATGACACAAGTTAATTATCCAGAGGTGGACATATCGCTAAACTCCCCAATCCTAATGACTTTGTTGATGTTAGATGCAGAAGTAGCACCATCAAAAACCTCAACTCTAGGTTCAACCCTATATCGTTGAACAACCATGGCAGAGCTAACCTCTCTCGAAATGGACCCCTCCGATACAATCTAAGATTCAGACATAGCTGCAAAACAGGTATACCTGGAACACAAACGCAAAACAAGAGAAAGGATCAAAGTAAGTACCTACAGCCATAGAAATTAATTTGATGAAGAACATGAAAACTAAATGTCAAAAGTTGGAAACTTTACAGGGAAATTGACACCCAAATACACAAAAAAAGATTCTTTAGGTCAGGTACACAAAGCCCAAATCAAAAATGTAAAAACAATCATAGAAACTCACGCCACGAGAGCAATTTAAGAATTTCACATTACTGCTGCTGTCACAAAAAAAAAAAACAGTAGAAAGAGAAGATGTAAGGAAAGGCTATGAAAGTTGACAAAGGTAAAGTGAAGATGAAAAACTAAAATTACCTTTTTAAAACAAAAGTGAAAAGCCCACCTCTTTTCTAATTCACCTTTCTATCTGTGTCTTTTCAAATCTACCTTTTTGAAATGAAAAGCCTGCGTCTTTTTGCTTGACACAAGCACCAAGGTCATCTTAGCCCTACACGTGGAATTGATAGCTGAACCCACTGACACAGTAATTGACAGCCAATAGTTACATCAAGCTGTCAAATCACTCCCTTTTTCTTGATGGCCGAAACATGGATAAGATCATTGATCCATCCTATTGATGGATAAAACACAGATGTGGCCATAAAGTCAATACCTTTCGGCCATGGCTCTATCTTAATCAATGTTTTCAGAACCGGACCGGTCATTGAACCGGAAAAGTTACTGGTTTAAGGTTTAATGGTTCAACCATAATTGGACCGGTAATTGAACCGGTTAATTTAATAATTAAAAAATATTTATTTTATAGATTAAAATATATCAAAATAATATAATTTATTCTCAAATTAA
>JAOXNR010000022.1:13159939-13177241 GCA_028571225.1 Parsonsia alboflavescens
GTAAATTGATAGAAATAAGAAATTAGTGGAATATAAATCTCTTAGTTTAATGAGATCCTTATTTGAATTTTAAGGTTAAAAAAAAAACATTTATTTCTTGACCGATGTACTATTTCTTATGCTAAAAATATTATTCTTCCTTTGAGAAGTATCTAATCCTCTAAAAACTCTCTAATAGTATAATTTTTAACAAAAAAACATCTATTAGAAATTCATGCAAGCAAGTTTCTAACTTCTAACTACAAAATCATATATAAACGTTGTCGATATATTGAATAAGATCATGAACCTGATCTATATTTCTTACATATGAATCTTGATGTTTATATCATGTTATATAAGTAAATGTAGAATATGAATAATAAAATACTTAAGCACAAAGTACATGTATCATATGAAACTTTTTTTATATGGTTTGATTCAATTTGAATCACGGGGTCTATGTTTTCACATTTGGACCAAGTCCGTATCAGAATTTTCCTTATGTGAGAGTATCTTAACCCATATCAAGAATTGAGTGACACTTTACCAAGTAACACTAGCATTTTTCTATAAAGGAAAATTTTTACATGGACCAAGATCATAGAAGAGGAGCATGAACCTCTTGATCCATATCAAGTATTGAGTAATATTGTATAAAGTAACACTATTAGTTATTCTGTAGAGGAAAAATTTTACATGGGCCATGGTCCATATCAAATCTTCAGTAATACTATCAATTTTCTATTAAAAATTTGTTTTTTTATGTGGATCAAGATTACATAAGCGAGGCATGGACCTCTTGATCCATATCAAATATTGAGTAACACTATCAGTTTTCTATAAAAATAAAATTCTTATATGGACCAAGATTATGTATAGAAACATGAACCTCTTGATCCATGTTAAATTTTATCTGAATTTGTATATTATTTTAATCTACATGCAACATTGATTTCATATTATTCTTATTGAATTGTACAATTTATATCAAATGTATATATAATATTGAGTTCAATTCATATATCCAGAGTCTCCTATATTACGAGGTGATATAAATATATGTATTCAGTATTTGAATCAATTTGCATTCTCATCTTCATATAGCAAACATAAGTCTAGATTCGAAGGTGATAAGTCTGGATTTGAATCAATTCACCTCCACACCTCACACATAATTAAATGTACAATGAATCTAAATTCGATTCACATCTCATCATCCTGATCTTCTCTCTCGATGCTTCCTCCCTTCTATCTTATGTCATTAATAAATAATTTTAACTTAATATTAAGTATTTTTTCAATTACCATAAATGATAATTAATTTTTTTATTATTATCTTTTCTCTTCCTCTCTTATATTAAAAAATAATTTCAAATATATCATTAATTAAATAGGGGAGATTAATTTGAAAAATTATAAATGAATTTTTATAGAAAAGGGATACAAAAACATATGAGAGAGGAGAGAGGGAGAGTACACTATTACGTGTGTAGAACAGAAATGGTGGAGGGAAAAGAAATTAGGTACAGATTGAGAGTGCATTTAGTGCTAAAATAAAACCATGGGGGAGAGGAGAGGAGAAAAAGAAGAGAAATTATGAAGAGAGAGATGAAGAGAGCGAAAGAGTAACCGTTATGGTCCTTATGCTGCTAAATTATGGGATAACGGTAACAAAAGTCAAGCAAATCAAAACCTCAATATTTTCTTTCGTCTTCCCCCCCTCCCTACACCCTCCCCTCCTCCTCTGCTCCCTTCCTCAGTTCCTCCCTCCCTCCCTCCTACTACTACTACCCCTACTCCCTTTCTCAATACATCCAACCACAACTTTTCCCTCCTCCTCCTCCTCCTCCTCCTCCTTTCTCTCCGTCCGTGATCATCTTCTTTTAGCTACCAAGTTTTTTCAGAGATTGATGAAGAGTTTTGGATTTTGAACCTTTTTTGATATATGATGGGAATAGGTGATATTCAAGAACTTGTAATATTTGAGTACAAGTTTTTTCTTCATCATCATCAGTACTATAAGAAAGAGAGAAGCTTTTTGTGAGACTGAGGTTTGGACCGGACAAATTACGGATATTAATTATTATTTGATATATATACACACACACACACACACACACACACATATATATATATATATGGAGTACGGTAGCGGTGGGAGTGGGTCGGGTGGCGACCCTCACGACGCCTCGGATCCTCACCAGAGGAAGAAACGATACCATCGCCACAGTGCTCATCAGATTCAAAGACTCGAAGCGTAAGAATAGTTTAATTATATATTTCAACTGCATTAATTTCATGCACCCTCTTTTTATTTTGGTGTTGATCGTTTGTTTTTTAGTTGCCTTGATTTGTTTGTTTGTTCTTTTTGTTTCCCCCCCCCCATTTTTTTGTTTGGGGGTCATGAATGAATAATGAAGCATGTTCAAGGAATGTCCCCATCCCGATGAGAAGACGAGGCTGCAGTTGAGTAGAGAGTTGCACTTGGCTCCTCGACAGATCAAGTTTTGGTTCCAAAACAGAAGGACTCAGATGAAGGTTTCTGTTTCCGTTTCTTCATCATCTTTTCTATTTTTTTATTTTACTGTTCCTTTGAATAATATTTTATTCTTCATGATTTCACCATCCGAATTTTGTTTTCTGCTACGTTTTGGCCTCACATGTCTTGGATCAATTTTGTTAATTAGGCCCAACATGAAAGGCAAGATAACTGTGCACTGAGGGCAGAAAATGATAAGATTCGTTGCGAGAATATAGCAATCAGAGAGGCACTGAAGAATGTCATCTGTCCTTCTTGTGGAGGTCCTCCTGTTGGGGAAGATTCATATTTTGATGAACAGAAACTTCGAATTGAAAATGCCCAGTTGAAAGAAGAGGTCCTTCTTTCTTTTCTTTAAATTAACTTCTTCTCACTAATTTCATCATAATATTACTATAATTTTTTTTTTCCCATTTTCTTGAATTCTTTTGGCTTAATTATTCCATTTTTCCTCACAGCTTGATAAAGTTTCCAGCATTGCTGCCAAGTATATCGGGAGGCCCATATCACAACTTCCGCCGGTGCAACCCATTCATATATCTTCTTTAGACCTATCCATGTCCAGTTTCGGAGGCCACCAGGGAATGGTTGGCCCTTCCCTCGATCTTGATCTTCTTCCGGGAAGTTCGTCCACCATTCCGCCAAATTACGGCCAAACCATGAGCTTTTCCGACATGGACAAGTCCCTCATGGCTGATATTGCCGGGAATTCAATTAATGAATTGATTAGGCTTTTGCAATCGAACGAGCCCTTGTGGATTAAGTCATCAACGGATGGGAGAGAAGTTCTTAATCTCGAAGCTTATGATAGAATTTTCCCAAGGGCTAATAATCACTTGAAGAATCCTAATGTTCGGATTGAAGCTTCCAGGGATTCAGGTGTGGTGATAATGAATGGTCTGGCGTTGGTGGACATGCTAATGGATGCGGTAATTAGCTCTGGAACTACGACCCCTTTTTTTTTCTTTTTCTTTTTAATTATTATATTATGTTTTCTAAATTTCCGAAATAAATATTTGCCTTAATTTGATTTTATTTTTTGCAGAATAAATGGGTAGAGTTGTTTCCCACAATAGTTTCAAGGGCAAGGACTGTTGAAGTATTATCTACTGGAATCTTAGGCAGCCAAAGTGGTGCACTGCTATTGGTAATTAATTAATTAATTTCTTGTTCAATTACTTGTGCATATAATTAACTCCACTCTTATATATGTTAGAATGATTAATTAATTGTTAGTCTGATATATATATGATTAATTATTTGTTGCAGATGTATGAAGAACTGCAGATTCTTTCGCCATTTGTCCCGACAAGGCAGCTATGTTTCCTTCGATTTTGTCAGCAGATTGAACAAGGTTCCTGGGCCATTGTTGATGTCTCATATGATTTTCCACCGGAAAATCATTTTGGTTCTCCCTGTAAAGTTCACAAGTTCCCTTCCGGATGCTTGATACAAGATATGCCCAATGGCTATTCCAAGGTTAATATTAATTAATTATTCATTTATTTTTAATGTCAAATTTAAAACCACTACATATTAAGTATATGGTTTTGGGTACATGACATGAGCAACAAAAATAATTATTTATAATTATTATGCTGTTGTGTTTCCGAGGTTAGGTTACTTGGGTGGAACATTCAGAAATGGAAGAAAAGGCAACTGTCCATAGGCTTTTTAGAGACCTTATTAACAGCGGAATGGCATTCGGAGCTGAAAGATGGCTTGCAAATCTCCAGAGAATGTGCGAAAGATATGCTTGTCTCATGGTTGCTGGCAATTCCACTCGGGACCTAGGAGGAGGTAATTTTAATTAATCCTTTTAATTTTATGATATTTTATTTTATTTTTTCTGGTTGATGAATATTATTAATTCTGGACATTTTTTATATTTTATGTGTGTAGTAATGCCATCCCCAGAAGGGAAGAGAAGTATGATGAAACTTGCACAGAGAATGGTCAGCACTTTCTGTGCAAGCATTAATCCCTCAAATGGACATCAATGGACCACTCTTTCAGGATTGGATGAATTTGAAGTGCGAGCAACTCTTCACAAAAGCACAGACCCTGGCCAGCCTAATGGAGTCGTTCTTAGTGCGGCTACCACAATTTGGCTCCCAATTCCCCCTCAAAATGTCTTCAACTTTTTCCGCGACGAAAGAACAAGGCATCAAGTAAATTAATTAATACTATATACATACATATATATATATATATATATATATATATATATATATTCTATTATTATTATTCTTATTTATTAATAATTTTTACTTAGATCATTGTTTTAATTCTGCAGTGGGACATTCTCTCCAATCAAAATCCAGTCCAAGAAGTTTTTCACATAGCAAATGGCTCTAATCCAGGGAACTGCATATCTGTTCTAAGGGTACGTACGTATAATAAATAAATAAATTAATTACATGTGTGATTTTTTGGTTTAAATATTAAATATTGATCACGTACGAATTATTGCTATTATTATTATTATTTTCTTTATTTATTGCAGGCCTACAACACAAGCCAGAACAATAGACTGATCTTACAGGAAAGTTGCATAGACTCATCGGGATGTCTAGTAGTATTTTCCTCAGTAGACCTTCCACAGATCAACATCGCAATGAGCGGAGAGGACCCATCCTACATACAATTACTTCCATCGGGATTCACGATCTCCCCCGATGGCAGGCAAGATCAAGGAGGAGGAGGAGTAGGTGGTGGTGACGGAGCATCCACGAGTTCAGATACCATAAGGGGTGGTGGCAGTGGTGCTAGGTCGATAGGAGGAAGTGCCGGTTCACTAATCACAGTAGTTCTACAAATACTAGTGAGCAGTTTGCCATCAGCAAAAATGAGCCCTGAGTCGGTAAACACGGTTAATAACCTTATCGGTAATACTGTCCACCAAATTAAAGCTGCCTTGAATTGCTCTACTACGGCTTCCTGATGACTTCACAATTGATGGATGTTCAGAGTTTGCTGCAAAATATTTTTGCATGTCTCCAGAGAGAACTATAAATACTCTTCTTAAAAGGTACAGTTTACAGATGAGGAAAAAAAAAAAGAAAAAAGAAAAAAGAAAACGCAAAATGAGGAAAGAAAGAAGAAAGTTTCAGAGGAGAGAGTCGAGGAGGGATAGGCATAGAACAGAACAGTCACAGCTAAGGTTTAATTTCTGTGTAGATGTGGGCAATGAATGAATTGGAGAGATGAAGAGAGATTTTTGGGGGTTAGTTGGGGATTATGAATGCAGGGGTATTGGGGCATCATCAATGGGGGCTGAAGCTGACAATATTTGCTGCATGGCATATGCCTACTGCTACTTCTGCTGGTGCTGTTTTAGCTGCCAAGGCTTCATTACATTTCACAACCACTTTTCTTATTTCTCCTTTGGAATATTATTTTAGGCAGCAAATTTTTTTTTTTTTCTTTTTTTTGTGGGTGTGTGTTTTTTTGGATCGGAATCTATAGCTAGGGTTTCTTTTTCCCTTTTTTTTTCTCTCTGGTTGGGTTGGTGTTTGTTTTCTTAAAAGAGGGAGTCAAGAACGCACCATACCATAGAGAGTCTTCTCTCTTCTTGCTGTGTTGTGGGCATCAGTTTCTGTCGCTCTCAATTGTGTGCATGCACAATTATTTCTTGGATTTCTTATCCCCCCCTCCCCTAGATTGTTCCTTAACACAGCAAGAAATATTGTATGGTTCGGGTATTGACTTCTATATGGGATGATCAACTTTTCTCTCGAATATCTAATGAGAATTATCTTCACGGGACTTGTTTTGGTCCCCAAATTCTCCATCCTTGTCAAAAATAGATTAGATTTTCGTGGACTTTCTAATTTTTTATATATTTTACTCCCTTCCATCAAAGATTGAATATTTCATATCACTTTGAAAAATTTATAAATATTTTATATCTCAAAATATATACTATAAATTTTATCATGGTAAAACTTTTAAAAAATATTCAAACGAGATACTATAAAATATTGTCAGATTCAACAAATTATACCAAGAAAAAAAAAAAACAAATCAACAATCTCCATCATTTTCTAATAGAAAATCAACGCTTTTTAATATCTATACCCTGGCTTCTTATTAGTGTTGTCCCTTGTCAGAGAAGGTTGAGGAGTCTTTTTTGTACACTCTACTTATGCACACATTAATGCTTCATTTATAGCATTAAATTTTGACTTTCTTATAGTATGAAAGCATAAAATTTTGATATAAAATGCAATCAACATCTCAGAAGCACCGTCTTTGATCACAAGAAAAACAAAAAGCTTGGACTGAATCTGTGGAATCTGGTGGTCCTCTAGGGGAGGGGGAGGGATGAGAATAATGAAGGCCATGCATGAGTTTCAAAGTCATAAAAATGGGACCAAAAAAAATGACAGATTGGATAGCTTTCCTGGTTAACATCGAGAGAGAGAGAGAGGGATTAAAGTGGTGAAGTTATGAATTTTGAATAATTTGGTTAGTAGATAAAAAAGGCCACATTTATACTTTTTAAAGGCAAGGACAAGAACGGGCTCCATCAATCTTGGGGAGGGGGAGGGGGAGGGGGATGAAATTTTGGACAAAGGCAAACCCTTTATTATGCCCAGTATTTGCTAAATTAGTTCATTTTTTGCCCCTTCTGAGAGAGGTTGATATATGTATTAAGCTTAATTTCTTGTGGATAAATAAACAATTGATGTATAATAGATTTTATCAATTTGAAGTAGGCCCTAAATATATTCTCACAATTTTTCATTTAACATGAAAAATGTATTTTGATATGTTATAGAATGATTGACAATTTCCTTTACAAAGTACATATTACATGATAATCTTATTTAAATATGAAAACATAATTTAAAGCATTCGAGATCCTAATGATTTATCTACGAACGAACTTGATTAAAATTCATCTAAAATTATTAATTTCGGCTAAAAACATTTCTCAAAATTATAAAATCTAACCATCTTTAATTTCTTCAATTAATTTAGAATTTCATAAATCCATAAACAAGAAAATAAAAAGGAAATTTAGAATCAATACATTTACTACCTTAAACCTTCTAGGAAAGTCCAAAACTTAATTCAATTCATTAATAAAACCTATCTTAATTCCGTGTAAGCGAGGACCCAAAAGTTACAATGCATTCACATCACAGAAAACATGTCATCAATTAGCAATAAACCCAAATATATCCATTGATTCGTCCAATATTAAAAACATTTTCCTATCGCAATAATGTTCACAAATCAATTCATAACTGTGAATGCTTATTGAAAATGCTCCTATATAGCTACTTGCAGATATTGAGAAAAGAACATATATAGAAACTTGGGAAAAGAAACAAAAAAAAAAAAAACCTCAAATAATGAATACCCGATTGGGAGTCGATGTTGCTTTCCCAACTTGTGATGCCCTGCAACTCTTTGCAATCGTAGTTAATTGGAGTGAGCACAGTTCTAATTAGTCTTGAAACCAGCTGTTAATCATTACTCTTTGTAATACCAATTATATATATTGAGAGAGGTGAAGTTCCGAAAGCAAAGCTCTCTCGCTAACAGTTTTTTTTTTTGCACAACATCATCTAGAATAATATGGTTTAAACCTAGTTAATAAAGGTTAACAATTTTACTTTTTCAACCTTTGTGAGTGGTTAATATTACACTAAGTCTTTTAAGAATCACGCGTAGCTTAATTAGTGCATTCGGTAAGTGATTGAGAATGATTGAGAAAATCTAATGATCAATTATTTATGTTATAGTTTCCTTGTAGGATCGTGAAAAAAAAAAAAAAAAAGATTAAGGTGAAAATAGAGACAGAAACGATTTCCGAATCTCCTATTACACATTCATGTGGCATTCCCTATATTACACTTATCAAATATTAATAAAAATATTATACATATCTTTAATTGTTATTTTTTAATATATTTTATATACTAAATCTTAAAAAGATAAATTAAATCTTAAAAAAAAATTAAAACCTAAAAATACTTAATCCTTTTAAAATATTTATTAAATTGTGATTAATATAATAAGAAGTGACATACAATGTTTTAGGGGATAGGTGCATAGAAACTGTGTTTCAGTTTTCATGCAATTTCCACCTTTCTTTAATGGCAAACTTGGTCCACTAGGGCCAAATGAACCCAAGAGGATCATCAAACACATTGGGTATTTGGGGTGAAACATTGATCTATATCGATTTTTTTTTTTTTTCTTTTTAACATCATTGGTCCAAATGATAGGAAAATATGCTTTTAAAAGTTTTTCTTAAGCATCAAAGAGGGATAATTTGAAAAATTCACATTTTTAACCTGAATTGAATTGAATCATTATCAATCCAAACTCATCCAGTAAATATCGATTATTATATTTTAAATGGAGAAAGTATTTAAATATCCATCCATGTGAAAAATAATATATAATTGAAGGGAGTGGAAAGGGAAAAATTAGTAGAATGAAAAGACAACTGAAATGTCTTTCTTTCCTTTCATTTCACCGGCAAACAAACACCATCAGATGAGTTGCCATCACTCACTTTCTCCATGTCAAATTCTAATAGAATAGAAGGGGAACTAAAACCAAACCCTTTTGATTTGGCATAGAAAAATCAGGACTCCACTCACCCATTTTCTGTGTTTTGCCACTTCTTTTTCAAGCAAATTATTATGGAACATATTTACTTCTTCAATAACTATACTAAGATTTATAGGTTTTTCATAGATTTAAAGGTGCCTTTGCTCAATCCACATCAAATTTTCCTCACTCAAAATATCTTTAATTTAAAGGTTTTTACATCTAATTACTCTTACTTATGTATGGTTAGTAACTTTTCTTATTTCTTGTATAACTCACAAGTTGAGGAATTGTATTATTTATTATTTTTTAATAGGTTCTATGATCTACTTTAATTATACAGTTCACTTTAAAGAGGAAATAATCTTAACCAAAATAATTTATATTTCAAAGTTTATAATATTTATTAAACGTTTTCAATATTACCCTTATTATTCTTATTTACTATAATTTCATAAATAATTTGCTTTAACAAATTTGACTCAACAAATAAGTTGATCTAGTTGTCAAACTACAAAGAACACTGGCTGGTGGTTCCCCTTTTTTCATTAATTAATTTCCTTTTCCTTTTCTTTTTCTTTTTCAAAGAAAAAAAATCACCCCCCTTTGGGCTTGTGGACCTGTGGCATTGCTTAGGCCCACTGATCTGTTGCTGACCAACTCTAAATTACAATAGCCATTTGACAATGCTACAATTTATGCTAGATTTTTTTTTTTTTTTAAAAGGAAAAGAGACTCCCTGTAAGTCAAAAACACAAGACAGTACTACCACTCCCCAACCCCAAAAAAAACCTAATCTATCATTCAAAACCACTAATTATACTCTCTCTGAATTGGTAAAAATTTCCAATGTAAATGAACTCATTTTTTTTAATAACTTTTTTTTTTATATAGCAGTATACAAATCAAATCAGGTATGCAAGCTACGCCTCTACATCACTTGATTACATCCTTGGATGCCCCTTTTTTTTTCCTTTTCATTTTTATATACCCATCCCTCCACGGAACCTTTCTTATTTCCTTCCCCTCGAAGAACTCATAAAAAAGGAAGATCGATACTTTTCATCTCTCACTTTTTTTTTGTTTTCACGAGTCTAATTCAAAATTTTTTTTGCTTTTGTTTTTTTGATCCTCCTTCAATTTTGTTTTTTTTTTTTTTTTTTTTTTGTATATTTGGTTCATATAGATTTTTTTTTTTTGTCCTCCATCTTTTATTTTGTTATACAATTGATCCAAATGATCGGAAAATATGTTTTGAGAAGTTTTTTGACCAGTCAAAGAAAGGTATTTTAGAAATTTTATACGGAAAATTATCATTTTTTGTAAAAAAAGTCGATGATAAAAAATGATAATTAACCTTATGAAATTCTTAAAATACCCTTCTTTAACCAGTTTAAAAACTTTTCAAAGCATGTTTTCTAGTCATTTGAATCAATTGTGTAAAAAAATAAACTCAAAAGAACGAAAAAAACTAAAATAAATCCATGTGAACCAAAGTCATCAAAAAAAATTGAAGGAAGATCAAAAAAAATTTTTTAAAAAAAAATTGAACCAAATTTATAAAAACAAAAAAGAAAATGAATCAAAATTACCTATCTTCCCCTCAAAAAATAAGTATGCCTTCATCTCCATTGCATATAAAGTATGCCTCCACGTTCATATCTAAAATCCATGATCGATATGCCAAGCTCATGCTGCTTGTCTCAATCTATATAATCCCTTCCTTAATTATGCAAGTGAAACTTTTGCTAGTTAACATATGATATTCAATTCTAAATTGAGATGAGTATTTTTCTAGTAAATAGATAAAAGTTAAATAAAAGTGGTCATAAAACTCTTGATAAAGAAAGTTAAATACTCATTCTGTCTGATATTAAATGTTTCACTTTGACTACCTATACACATTTTAAAAAAAATATTTGACTTTGTTCATTCTTGCATTGCAATATCAATTCTCTTAATGAAATTTTTACTAATTTAATAAATGTGACATTCAATTCAAAACGACTAAAAATGGAATATGAAACATTAATTCCAGACAGAGAGAATAGTATTTTGGAACCCTTTTGCCCAGTACTTGACAAATTTTACAAAGTAATGTAAATTACTTGTTTTTAATCTATAGTATTAACTCTACTCGATTATAATGGCCGGAGTTACACTCAAATCAAGTCCGATTACAATTGACACTCAAATCATCTTTTAGAGGATTAGGTGCTTTCAGGAAGTCTTATCTAACGATCAAGTCAAGAATTCATCGGAAAACTTGAGATAGTAATTTAAGCTCTAGTAATAGAGAATTTGTCAATGAGTTAAAACTTTATTCTATGTCAACTTTTATACTATAGTTTGAGATATAAATAACTAGTTTATTTTGACATTTATGATAAATGATATATGTCACATAGTAATAGGATCAATTATCTATGTGCGTTGACCTCCCATGATAATCAATTTAATTATTGACTCTGTTTATTTAGGCTTTTCTTTAAAAAAAAAAAACATTATTTTTTGAAAAAAAGCACTTAAATTTAATAATAAAAAAAAAATGTTAGTTTGTTCTGGTATATGCAAACAAGTACGAGTTGAAAAATAAATAAAAATTTTACTTAGTTTCTAAGATACAAAAAGTAGTTTTTTTTTTTTTTTTTTGTTTCTGTTGACTTTTTTCCTCTTTCTCCCTTTAAAAATTTTCATTCTTTACCCCCATCCGATCCTAATCCCTAACCCCCTCTGCACAACCCTGTCTATTTATTATTTTCCTCCTCCATTTCTTCCTTTCAAGTGTTCATTTCTTTTTTCTTTTTATGTTTTCATTCATTAACGCTTTCCTTAGCCTCAAGTAAGCTTGTCCACCCCTCCTCGCTCTCTCCACACATCCCTGTCTATTTTTTTTGTTCCCATTTCTTCCTTTCAAGAGTTCATTTTCTTTTTTTCTTTTTTTTTTTATATTTTCATTCATTAACTCTCCCCCCATCCCAAGTAAACCCCCCTCCCTCAACAATCCTGTCCATTTTTTTTTTTTCAATTTCTACCTTTCCAATTTAATTTTTTATTCTTTATGTCTTCATTCGTTAATCCCCTAATCATTGTGCCTCAAATTGTCTTTTTTTTTTTTTTTTCCTCTTCCCCCTTTTTCTTAAGCACTTTTATACAAAACATCAAAATTCAAAAAATTTTAATATTTAAAAAGAATTTATTTTTTAAAAAAATCTATCCAAATGGCCATTGTCTTAATTATTCTTGATTGTACTTTGCAATGGAGCTCATTCTTACTTTCTGGATAGTTTGGACCTCTGCCAAACTAGGACAACCGAACTTAATATCCAGACTACTGATTATGATATAATTTGGCTCGTAAGTAAGAACTATTGAATGAGTCAGATTAAGTTACGAGCTGACTCAACGTTTCACCCTCGACGTGGTATGATAAAGAATGGCCAAATGTTTGTACCAAAAACATAGCAATTCAATTGGTAAAATTTCGCTTCAAACAACGGATAACATAATATATTATCCGCTTTAAATAAAATATCTCTAAAATTTAGTATATTTTTTAAAAATTTTATTAATAAAATTTACCTATAATAGTAACGTGTATATTTATTATTAATATTATAAAAGATCATATAGAAAAAGAATTAAAAAAATCTGTAGCCATGAAATTTTCATTCCAAAAGAGCTCAAGATCTCCTAGGGATTAATTTATTTTTTTAAGAGTTAATATATAAAATATAATAAAAAATAATAATTAAAGATTAAGTATAAAATTTTTATTAACACAAAAATATATAACGGGAGATCAGGAGCTTTCAAAGAAATAAAAAGGAGGATGAAAAAATAAAAAAAAAGAACAAAGGCATCATTTATTTATTCCAAGCAGGACCATGGCTGTGTGTCACAGTCTCAACTCTCACTTGAATTGCCGATTTCTTGAAGAGGGAAAGCAACAGCGGGCCATTGCATTACCATATATAAATATTTCTAAATAGTTTCGTAAAGATCTCTTGTAGTAAACAATGCCGCAGTACTGCTCCCAAATGAGACAAAGGGCTTCCAAGAAACGTTTCTGAGAATCAACAAAAGAGAAAAAAAGTGAAAGATGATACTCAAAGACAAGGGACTTTGAATCCTTTTCTCTCTATCTGTGTTCCTCTCTGTGGGGGTGCCCCTACCATATATATACAAGTACAAAACACGAATGAAAATGATACCAGCTCCATTTCAAAAATCCTAGCTGTGCAAAGTGGCCGAGAGCGACAGGAGGAAGAAGAAGAACAAGAACAAGAAATGGCACCCGTAGGATTACCTCCCGGTTTCCGTTTCCATCCCACCGATGAAGAGCTCGTGAATTACTATCTCAAGAGGAAAATTCATGGCCAAGAGATTGAACTTGATATCATTCCTGAAGTTGATCTCTACAAATGTGAACCATGGGAATTACAAGGTCTCTCTCTCTCTTTATCTTCTTCTGTTTTTTTTTTTCTCCTCTTTAAAATTAAAAATATGTTTATTAATTTACTGCAGAGAAATCATTTTTACCAAGTAGAGATCCAGAATGGTACTTTTTTGGACCAAGAGACAGGAAGTACCCAAACGGATTCAGAACAAATAGAGCAACAAGAGCAGGATACTGGAAATCCACGGGGAAGGACCGGAGAGTTAACTGCCAAAACCGACCCATCGGAATGAAGAAGACGTTGGTTTACTACAGAGGCAGAGCTCCTCAGGGAATCAGAACTGACTGGGTGATGCATGAATATCGCCTCGACGACAAGGAATGTGAAGAAACCTCTGGGATTCAGGTAGTCGTAAACTTTTTCCAGTGAATTTCATTCCATCAGTGCACTATAATTTATACTACCGAGTGTTTTCAAAATACTCTCATTTCCCTAATCTTGAATGCTGCATCAATTAGGATAATGCAACTGCGTGCACTAATACACTTTATATGAAATACATCCATTTACATGATCAATACAAGATCAACTCCACATGAATATTCACACAACAATTAATTTGAGTTTCCTTCAGACTGAATGATGAAAGTAAGCTGGATGTTCATATTTTCCACAGAATAATACAGTTTTCTTGGGAAGTATGTTACTTATACTTTATAATTTCTTTCATTCCCTTTCCTTTTTCTTTCTTCTAGTCTATGATTTCAAACTTTATTTCATAATTTAAAAAATATATATATAATAATATATAAAAAATATAAAGACACGGCTTATGGTTGGCCTTATTAGGGGAAGTCTCTAATCATATTATTACAGATGTCAAGATTTGACTCTGAGGAAAGCTTGGATTTCCAGCCTCACCAGTTTAGTTGGAAAGCACATCCTTCTTGAATTTTTCACCTCTTTTACGCAAAGGATGGATAAAAAGCAAGATGTGCCCCCATTTTTTTCTTTCTTTTAATTTTTGAAACATCCAATCCCAACCCTGATTACACTCCCAAACAACACAAGTTCCCAAATTCTTTTTCAAAAACCGACACATGTACATATTCTTCACCAAGCCATGCTGTAAAGTTACCTCAGAAAAATGCCTAAATCCCACCCTCTCCATGTAAACTAAAGCTAGGATCATCAATCATGAAGGGTAAATTTATATATAAGGAACGTGGTTTGCATGGCCATGCATGGGAAAGTTGGGGCCTTTTGTCATTCTCATGCTAGTCGACTTCTACTTTATCTTTCTTTTTGTTTTTGGGCAAAATAATAATGTAGTATTGTTTAAGTCTTGGCGCAAATGGAGTGCATAAATGGTTTTCTCTAGAAAAAAATAGCTGACAAATATTCTTTACTTGTATTAGCCTCAGATCTCTTGCTGTTCGGCTTCCACTTTGCCATTCTATAATGAGACAAAAGTACAATCCTACCATATGACTGAATCTCTAACAGCCCACATCAAATTCATCTTTTGTTTTGTCAAAAATCATATGATCTGATCTTATAGATTAGATTAGGGAAGCAGATTCTTTTTTGCGAATGAGATCACCTAATTTTTATCTTATTATTTTTGTCCCTCTTTGCAGACCCTTAAAAAGCTGCCCACACCCAACCATTCACTTTCATTTTGTAAGGTGTCGGTTACTTTTTCACTTTATTCCAAATACCTGACTGAACAAGCCAATAGAAAACCCTATTATGCTATGGCCATCATATTCATACATACACTACTCTCTGCACTGCCTATGGCTTCTAGAGAATATCCAAAGACATGATCTTGGCTAGGCACAAAAATATATATATATCACAGACCTTTTTCTTTCTTTACCCCAGAAGTTCTATAGAGTTTAAAGTAATTGTCCAATCTTTGATTGAGAAGATATATTTTTTTACAAAAGATTTTAAAGCCCTTTTCTTTATTAAATACAAAACTGATCATGTGAAGAGAATTGGTAAAAATTTTTTTTAAGGTATTCTTGTGTTTACAAAAGATATTGTACTGGAGAATTTTCTTTTTTTCATATCAAGATCATGTAGTGAAAGACTTAAGCAGAAAAGATCTAAAAAAGAAAAAGAAAACGGCAGACTTAAAACAAGAAAGGGATCAAAGCCTCAAAGCAAAGAGTACTACTGATGCAAAATTTGTATGGTTGAGTGAGGAAGATTTTCAGATGACCTTTTTTCATGGTAATAGAGAGAGAGATCTTCTTTGTACTTTCAAAGCTTCTAAATGAAAACTATGATGTTAGCTTTCCAGTTTCCGTCTCACATCTTTTCCTTCTTTTTCTCCTCTCCCTCAAGTCTAATCCCTCCTTTAGCCACCATTATTGACTGTTCACTATATCTATCACTTCAGATTTAGTTGTCCCCTTTAATAACTAATACACAAACACAGACCACCAAGAAAACAAAATGATTTCAGGCTTGCAGATACCTAAAGTGATTTGCAGACCAGTCTGATCCTTCCTTTATCTCTTTGTTCCAGTGATAATATTAACTCATGCATGCAGGACTCATATGCATTATGTCGAGTGTTCAAGAAAAATGGAATTTGCTCAGAGATAGAAGAACAACAAGGACAAACCAGCAGCTTATCTTTGCTTGACTATCAAGGGTTTCCAAATGAATATGATCAAACACTATCACCAGATGTTCCCTTAGCTTCCTCTTCATGCATGGAAGAAGAAGACAAAGAAGACAAAGAAGACAAAGAAGACAAAGATGATTCATGGATGCAGTTCATTACAGATGATGCATGGTGTTCATCAAGCAACCCTTTCGGGAATGAAGAGGTTGTGGCTCAAATAGCATTTACAAACTAATTGGATCGGTTGATCAAGAATAACTTAATTTTTCAAGTTGATGTTTCAGAAAAAAATAATACACTTGCCATGATCATCAAGAAGATTATAACTCCTTTTCAGTTTAATATTCCTTTTATTTTTTCATTTTTTTTTCCTTTTAATTTTGTTGTGGGGTCGGTCTGTTTTTAAAATGTTCTATCTCTGATGGATCAAATTTGCAATTGTATTTAGTTTATTAGTTGATTTGAGTTACTACAAATTGTAGCCAGTTTCTTGTGGCTTTATAGATTCGGTGTTGCCAATGGAGGCCATTGGGTATGCAACCCATGAAATAAATGGGGTTATTTTTTACTCCTTTTTTTGTTTCATTTTGACTATTACCTACTCAGTAGTTATTATCCTTTTTTCTCTTTCCTTCTCTAACTGAACAATCGTTGGAAAAGCAACAGATAAATGTCCCAATTTTTAGCTCTATTTTCTTAACAATAAAAGCCAACCTAATTTGGGACTCCTAAATCAAAAAAATTAGAACAGCAAGAAGTACAAGATGGTTGTGGCTCCTAATAGTGCAAAAAACAAAGACAGAAATCAACACAAAGTCTCATAACAAGAGGATGTAAACACACTGAATCCAATGTCTACCCCACATGATTTACT
Organism: Parsonsia alboflavescens; assembly: GCA_028571225.1. Classification (NCBI taxonomy): domain Eukaryota; kingdom Viridiplantae; phylum Streptophyta; class Magnoliopsida; order Gentianales; family Apocynaceae; genus Parsonsia; species Parsonsia alboflavescens. The sequence goes on from JAOXNR010000022.1 coordinate 13,176,949, forward strand.
CAAAATGAAGGAATACCGGCAATGATTACCAAATCCTAAACTGGAAACCTTTGTTTTCTGGTCTCAAGAAAAAATCACGATTCAACACAAAGACTTGTTAGAAATTGGTCTAAATACCTAAAGAACATTCCACACTAGGGTCGCTAGTGATCTCTTGCGGCTAAGTGCTAAAACCAATTTACCCTTGTGGCTTTTACAGCATTCTTTGATGTGAACCTTTCGAGGCCAAAAGCTCTCCTTTCTGTCCTTCGTCTAAATCATTATTTTTTAACCTAGAAACAAAAAAGGGGAGG
>JAOXNR010000022.1:13177341-13197960 GCA_028571225.1 Parsonsia alboflavescens
CAGGGGTTTTGCAGGAAGAGTCAGGTGAATAAGGCTGTTGATATTTTAGGGGATATGTTGAACAAGGGATTTGTTCCTGATACTTATAGTTATTCGACTCTGTTGAATAGCTTGTGTAGGAAGAAGCAGCTAAAGGAGGCTTACAAGCTTCTATGCTTGTAAACCTGATATAGTTCATTACAACACAATTATTTTGGGTTTTTGTAGGGAAGTCCGTGCTCTTGATGCTTGCAAGGTTCTTGAGGACATGCCTCCTAATGGTTGCTTACCGAATTTAATATCTTATGGGACAATAATTGGGGGATTATGCAACCAGAGCTTGTATGATAAGGCCAGAAAGTACTTGGGGGAAATGCTGCTGTTGAAAGGGTTTGCTCCACATTTTTCTGTTGTTCATTTATTGGTAAAGGGATTTTGTAATATTGGCAATCTTGAGGAAGCTTGTGGAGTGTTGGAGGAGATTCTTAGGTATGGGCAAACTCCACATACTGACACTTGGATGGAAATTTTACCTAGGATTTCTGATGCAGATGGGAGTGAAAGATTGGAGAATATATTTAATGTAATTCTGAAGATAGACATAAGGCCTGACACTAGAATTGTGGAGATTGGTGCTTGTTTGGAAGAGTACTTGATGAAGAAGAAAGCAAATACACTATGGAACTAAGCGTTCTCCTTGCAATGCTGGAATATGGAAATGTTGGAACTGTTGCTCAGGATGTCTGCAGGTTTGTCAAGGTATTCAATATTTATTGTTACTCATCTGCCATTCATTAATAAATTTTTTTACAAAGCTATTCATGTTAAGCCTTGGATTAATGTCCATTGCCAGTGATTATGTATATGATCAATATCTGTATATGAAGTAGTAATCAAATTAGTCTATAAAGTATAATTTTGGTTATCTTCTTGGTATTAAATGATAGAAGGTATAACAAGTTTACTTGCAGTATGCTATTGGTTTTCACATAGGGAGATTACTCATATCTCTGTTCAGAAGCCTAAATACTTAAAGCACCTAAAGTATGATACAGTGTCATTTACCTTATCAAAGCAGTTTTGGGACCATATCCAATGAATGGGTTAAAAAACCTTCCTTTCTTCACTACTATATTATTTGGAATCCACTTTTTTACATTGAAATAAATGCTTGTTACATTTTTTAGCCAGACTATTTGGATTCAGCTCATATTAACGAAATTATGGCCTGAGAGCGGCAAGACATTCTATATGCAAAAATTTCAGTCACTTGTTTTGAGCCACAGAATCAATTATGCTAAGCACATACACCTTGCTTTTATTTTATTACTTCTTTCCGATTTCCCGCTGCATCCCTCTCCTCTCCATTGCTCAAAGGTTGCAGCTTGTTCTGCTGTCTTTCTTCACTTTTCTCTCTTCCCATCTCCTTCTCCACCCTTTCTTTAGTTCTCCTCTGCTCCTCTTGTTGCCATCATTCTCCATTGAAAATAAAAATTATGAAGAGCAGTGGTGTTTTTGCAATTTTACGTTCATTAATAAGTATATTAGTTTCTCCACCTTTAGAGATTACCCACATCAACCTGTCCACATGTATTTTCAATTTTCTGGAAGTAGAAAAGACCTTTTTTAAAACTTCCATGACAAATGCCTTCTGAAACAGATAATTTGATCAATCTAAATGCTGTACTATTAAGTAATTGATATTCTTCTTTGCAAAGGGCTCTCTGTTCTTATTTTCTTTTTGTATTGCCTTGTGAGGTATTCAAAATTTTCTGTTTGAACAATTCAAAAGAAATATTAGGATTACTGATGAAATTTCAGTCTTTTAGTTACTGGTTGGGACTTAATGTTAAATCAGCATTCTAACGTTTGACACTTTGTACAAAATTAAATGTCTAAACACTGGATGATGCGCCGGATGGTCTTGGGGGAGCATCAAATGGCGCTCTGTCACGCCATCCGGGGCCTTCTCTTGCCATCTCCACTCCACACTCGTTTTGCACTGTGCCATCTTCATTCCAAACCTTCTTAAGCTTCCCAACTTGATTCGTAAGGCTCCTAAGAGCAAGGGCTTGCTCTTCACTTGACACTCCTTCTTCAAGTCCTTGAATCATCAAACAAGAGAAATTCTTTCTTGATTGTTCATCATCCATCAATGATATCTCTTCAAAGATTGATTGAAAATCAGGCATCTCTTCTCTCCTTTGCACAAATGTGATCAATGCTTGTCTCAACTTGGATGCTCTAACTCTTGTAATTCATCTAGTAGCTATCATAGGTGTTGGATCACCATCATGGATTCTGTTAATGCTACTGTGGAGCAAATATCTGTCGACTTATGAAATAGAACAGAACTCAATATATCTAATGAGCAGAGGTAACGGTAATTTTTTTCCCTTAACTTTACTTGGGAAATATTGAATAGACATTGATGTTACATAGTGTGAAATGAAATCGCAGTATGATATGTGTGTATGATACTATAATTCAAGATTCAAAAAATTGTATGTGTGTGTTTCCTTCCAACAGCATTTTAATCTAGCAACCTGTTCTATTTTGAATGAGTTATGACTCCATGTGGAAAGTCTATGCTGTTTCTGTGTGAAACATTGCTTGTTTTACCAGAATACATAAAATGTTCTGATTTTAAAAAGTGTGTATATATATTAAAAAATAGTGTGTAAACGGGAGCACCAGTTTTAGTTTTGAGCATCATCATTAAGTAATTTAATCTTGTGGGCTAGGAATGCATACTCTTTATTGATTTTATCCAATCTTGGAAACCTGTTAGGCACTTCTGATTGTCCAAGAGCTTCAGTTGGTTCAGTTCAAACACAGAGTTGCCAAAAGTATATGTAGAGGAGCAACTGAAATCTGCTTTCTTGTTGACCAATCCTGAAATTTCAGTTAATCCTTCACAAATGGAGATGAACCAATCCACAGTAAGTTATAGTTGTCACAGAAGATATGTTTGACTCTTTCTAACCATTTCCATTCACTTCATGTTTAGATTCCCTTTGCCGATCCATATTTCTGTGGTTTCTTTAATGATTGTGGACCTCAGCCTATTTTAAGTACTCCTATATCATCTTTATGTCTTACAGTAAATATATGTAGCTCCATTTATAGAAGTTCACGGAGTGTAACTGAGCCTTTTACATGAAGTTCATGCAGCAGTTTTTTTGTATGTTTCCTGAGGATGAAAAATCAAACCAGATGGTTTGTGCTTTGATTAGCTATGAAAACCAGATGATTTACTTTGTTAGTGCAAGTTCTCTTTCTTTGATATATAATTCTCTGTCTTGGTTAAGAATGTTTTTTATATAATGCAATGAATGTGTTAGGCTGGGATGTGCAGATGGGAAGAAAAGATAGAAAATCTGCAGCCAATAACACACTATCCCAGCTCCAAATGCTGTATATTGGCTGGCATTGGCTCCAAGAAATGGTATATTTAGAATCTTTATATGGGTTAATCCAAGAGCTAACAGAAGAATTAAATGTCGTTTTTACTTTAATCTTTATATGGGTGAGATAATATGGATTTTGTTTCTTTTTTAGTTCTGTCATAAATAGAAAGAGAGTTTAAATCTACATCGACTGATCCTAGTTCTACGTGTTCAGGGCCTTATTGACCAGTATGCTATTCCAATATTTTGTTCTTAGTTCTTATTGAAGTTTTCTCTTACTTTTGTTGATTCCTCCAATACAGGCTCACTTTTTCTTCCAGCAGCTGATAACGGGTGAGAGCTATTGCTATTCCATGGTATGTACTCCGGTCTATTCTCTTCTAATTTATTTTTTTAATATCCTGATTTTCATGTACTTCGGTTATAGTTTTTATGTGACAGTAGCAGGTCCTGTTACCTTCGCAATTCTTTGTCCGTGAATTATTGAATCATTCAGGCAGAAATTCTCTCTTCCTGAAACAAAATTGGGAGATTTTTTTTTATGCATGAATTCCAATTCTTGATGCTGAAATGTCTTAGCATGAATCCTATAACATGAGTAGGATAGGTTAGAACCCACATTACTGACAATGCCACTGCCTTTATGTCAGGATAGTTCCCTCAACCTGCACAAATGTTCTTGCTAAGAATAGAGGTTCATAAAGAATCAAAAAACTGTTGGAGAATGTGAAGTCCATGGTGAATCAGAATCTTCCCGAGGACTTTCAGTGAGTTACCAATAGCATATTCTGTCCTGAAGCTTTCAAATATTGTCATTACAGAAAGAGAAAAAATTTCAAACCATATTATTTTTTATGTACTAATCTACTCGACTGTGTTGATATTATTTTACCAACACTTTCCATTCTCAAATTCTGCATTAGAATGTTAAAGATTTGGTAATGGTTATTTTTAGAATTTCTCTTACTCTTTGTGGCAATAGAAATTGCCCTATAAAAAATGATAAATAAGAGGGGACTCAATAAATGGATATTTAATTGCAATAGAAATTGTCATCCAAAAATCATAAATATTAGGAACCAATGGATGAATATTTAATGGCAATATTAGTAATTGCCATTAAAGCTTTAGACTTTTAATAGTTTTCCGATCCCATGTACAATGATATTATTGTCATAAAAACAGTTTTTAGTTGCCATCAAAACTGAAATCTGGAATTGTGATAGTGCAAGATACCGATGGGAACTTTTAGATGGACTGGGCTTTACTTCTTTATGCTTTAACCTAATATTGATATGTGACTCTGCTTGATAGATGGGCAAAATGGGAGATTCTCTCTTATAATAACTCCTACAATCAAGTCAGTATGATAAATATTTATATATGTTGCACTAACTCAATAAATTTACAGATAATATCCAAAAAAAAAAAAAAAAAAAAAAGAGAAAAAGAAAATGAAAGGTGTTGGTGGGAAATTATTTATTGGACAAAAGAACATCTCTCCATCTTGATGGGCGGGGACGGCAATGGTGTGGAAACAATTGCATAATTTTTTATATAAGCAAATTCTAATATGACTTTGATCAATATCTCCACACGTGGATCTTATGGTTCATATTACATCAAGAAAATAAGAAAAAAAAAATTTTGGATGATTATTATTTATTTATTCCATTAGAAGGTGCATGTACTTTTGAAACAAATTATATAATGTGGTTCAACGTAAATAATGAAATTTATGTAAGATGTGAATCAAATTTATATAAAAATTTTCCCTTTTTATTTTCTCCTTTCATTTCAAATGAAGTGTCAAGTGTGTGAAATCTCTTTTATTTATTCTTTTTTTTTTTAAGGGCAATTTATTTTAATTTATGAGGACAATATATACACATATAAACTATATATAATGCATAAAACTATTTATTATATAGTCCCAAAAACATCATGTACTTGTTTGCCACCTCGTGCAACGTAACACGAAATATAAAATACTCTCCCTATCATTAAATATAAGTTATCAACGATCATTTTGTAAAAATTAAGATAATTTTATTTTCCCTAAAATGCCCTCTCATCATCCATTCAAATCTATTGAACACCATTTCACTATATATCATTAGAGGAGTAATATAAAAAAAACACTCTCAAATACCTAATTAACTAATAACAATGACTTATAATTAGTGACATGAAAAATTAATTAAAATGACTATATTTAATGATGAAGGGAGTATTAAAAAATGTTCTTGCACAAAGATTAAGTTAAAGAAGTGTTATGTTAAATATCTTCATCCATTTGAGGATATCTCAGTGGAAAGAGTGGAAAGCGTGGAAATCAAAAGTCCTGAGTTTGAACCCTACCAATACTCTCCATAATTAAGCCTCATGCGCATCCAAAGATAGTGGTTGCAGGTTATAAAAAAATAATAATAATAATAAAAAAGTTAAAAGCTAAATATCTCTAAAAAGTTGGACTGAACAATCATTTTGGGATAAGATTGTTTTTTCCCTTCTAAGTGGAGAAATAAAAATGGAACATAGCAATATTGATATTTTAGTGATCAAAATAAATTCTTTAAAAATGTTTAAATGAACAGAATAATTGAAATTAATATTCCTTCTACTTGGAAGTAGACGTTAAATTTAACCGTATACTTCATAGATTTAAGGAATTTTTCTGGCTTTAATTTAACTTATTAAATTATATGTTCTTCTAATAATGAGAGTTATGAGGCCCCTGAATTCAAAATCGATTAGGTGAATTCCTGTTGCCCTTTGATATCCTTTAATCATTAAAAAGATTGTTAATAAATTTTAAATATTTTCAAATAAAAATCTAAATTTTCAATTTTAAATTTAGGATGGAGGGAGAATTTGTTTTAACTTAAAAGTAATCCACAACCTAATGACTCTATTAAATGTAATTAATTTTGGGTTCATATCTTTATTAATGACATTATTAAAAAAAATGCTTTCTTTGATATGATTATGAGAATCACGTATCTTAATTTAGTTATTTTATTTGTAATACATCAAATGACTTTAAATCCGAAACAGAAAATCTTAAGTTTTGATTTTAACGTTCAAAGTTGAATATCTTATTTTTCATTTTTTCTTATCTAAAGTTTTAGGTTAAGCATTATACTGAGTAAAAATTAGATTTTTTAAGCAAAAATATAATCCAATTATAATTGATCTCATCAATAATCTTGGGGGATACCAAATATTCCAATTCTTATTTTTCAAATGAGTTAAAACTCTTACTTCCTCCGTATCTATTTAAATGTCATTGGAGTTTATTTTACTTCTCTTCAATTATAAGTCATTGTTGGTAGTTTAATGAATATTTTATTCTTTTTTTCTCCCAACAAAATATTTTTTTTTGCCTTCTTTCCTAACATTCTTTTCCATTTGAACATTTTAGGAAAAAAGTTTACCTTAATATATACTAACAAAATAAGTTATTTGATGTTGGTTCATCTACCCTTTCTTCTTTCTTTAAATTAATAACATGGGCTTTTAGCCCATTTGATTCAACATGTTTGGATTAAATTATAATATGATTTTACATGGTTTTCCCCCCCCGTTGTTAAGGTCTTTCAATATATTATGGATAGCCATTTTGATCCCAACTATTATCTTTTAGTAAAACACTCGTCGGAATCAGTCATTTTACTGGCACAGGATAATTGTTTAGTACAAAATTGTCAATCCCAACCTTACTACTCGAAATCAAACCAACCCCAAGGGTTGTGAATGAATTGGGGTTATCCAATTAATTTATTTAGGTTCATTAATCCAAATGCATCAAAAATTCTTTCTTTTTTTCTTTTTGAAAGAAAAAATGGATTGGTTGGATTTTGAGTAGAAAGGGATCGAGAATTTTGTCCCTGAAAAATTATCTTTTATCGGTAACACCACTAGTTCTAATGAGTGTTTTGCTGAAAAATAGGACTCCCTGGATCACTATATAAATCATTAATCGTCATTTTATAAAAATGAAGGTAATTTTTTTTTTTTACTTCTAAAATGCTCTCTAATCACCCTTTAAAAAATTTGAATACCATTTCACTATATATCATTAGAGGGTCATATAGAAAAAACATACAGAAATACTTAATTAAATAAAAAAAGTGATTTATAATGAGTGACAATAAAAGTTAGTAATAATGATTTATAATTAGTGACGGAGAGAGTAGTTGGGATCACAACATCTATCCATAATATGTTGAGAGATCATAATGACTCAAAAATAACCCGTGGGATCATATTATCATTTGACCCAAATATTTTGAGATCAAATAAGCTAAAGGCCTAATAATAATGAAGTTTTATTGGCTAAAAACAAAAGGGAAGTGACGAGGGATGAGAAAGTGGAAAGGCCACCCGGTTTAAATTTTATACAATGATGATAATATATCCCTTCATCTAGAATTGAATGTCTCAATTTAAGTTATATTCATTTTAATAAAAAAATTTGACTTATTCTATCATAACATTTTATTATCAATTTTCTTAATAAAATTTTTAATAATTTAGGAAATGAAACATTCAATTCCGAGCAACTAAAAATAAATTATAGGACATTCATTTCCGAACGAAATATGATGGGAAGTTAGATTGTTAAGACTTAATGACATTATTTAAATTGTTTTTTGTTAAAAATAATTTAAATAGATTTAATTCATTAATTCTAATACGTTATTATCTATTAAGTATTATAGTATATTATTACATACATAATAATAATAATAATTAAAGTAAACAGTTGAATCATGAAAACTTTTAACTTTACATTATCTCGATTTAATTAAATACTAGATGTTGAACCTGGGCAATACTTGAAATAGTATAATCTTGTTTGTAATATGTAAAAAGATATGTAATGATTATGTTGTTCATGATTTATAATTTGAGATTGATCAATTTGATACTTAAAGTTATGTCCAAAATCAATATTGATATATTTTTTTTTGACTAACCGAGTATTCAAACAAATTTTGAATATCTAAATAAATATTTCCGATCCCATTCCGACATATTTTTGGCCAAGATAACATATATTAACGATATGGTTAACTTTTTTTTGAAGAGAATCGCTAATTTGAGATCCATTATTTTTTTAGCAAATATTTACGTAAACTTTATCTTTGAATCATCATTATAGGTTACAAAGTTACAGTAATCTATTCACATTAATTTCTTCTTTTTTGAAATTGGAGAATTGTCTTCAATTTCTTCCATCTTTAGAGTTGTTTTATTCGGTATCTTCATCCAGTAAAGTCCTCTTTCCTTTTGCTTTAGCAATGTTTTCTTGTTTTATTTTCCTTAAATATATTTGTAAGTCTTCTTTCTCCAATCTCGATTCTTGTGAAATATTTGAATAAACAACTATTAATTTTTCGAAATCAAATAGTCTTGAAGTAATAATTGAAGTATTTATAAATGTGCTCATCCCAATTTTGATGTTTTGGTTGACCTTTTTCTTTTGAATTTCCTTCAGTAAGAATATCTTGTTTACAGTGTAGTTCTACAAGTCATCATTCAGATTCCGTCCATTCATTTTTGGGGTTTTTAGTTGATTTGGTCCATAAGTTTGGATCAAAATACAATTCGATATCAAAAGTTTTTTTTTCTGTCATAATGGTCCCTCATGTTTTTATATGTGGTCAGAATGGTTCAAACCATCAGTTTTCGATCACTCACACAGCAGAGCCCGTCACGTGCATAACACGTGAGAGATAAAATCATCTTTTCAATTTTTGTCCCACCAAGTCAACCACCACAAAATGAGTTAGACGGTTTGGGGCGGCTTAAAAATAGGTTTAACCCAATTTCATGCGGTTAATTGAAACCACCATATGAGTAAAAACCCAAGTTCACACTTCTCACCCAAATTCAAAAATCATTTTTACCGTAAACCCTAACACATCAAAATCTGACTGCCACAATTTTGAAGATCGTAGAAGCGAAGATTTTGGACCATAGAAGAGGATGGATAAAGGATCCAAATCAGGTATGTGTGTTAAGATTTAAAGTTTTTATTGTTCGTGGGTAGGTTTTGTCCTCTTCATGGGAGGGCTTTTTGAACTAAAACCTTTTATCTAGCTATGATTTGGAATGTTTGAAAGTTCATTATTCTAGAAAATGGGTTAAAAAGGTTTGGGATTTTAGATCGGTTGTTTGCAACACATGGGTCCGGGTTATCTTATCTCTATTTTAAACTATATAAACTATCTTTCTACTTTGCTTTTGGAATAGGATAGGAATGTTTTTGAAATGGGCATTGGTTTATCTTTTTGTTTCGTGTCTATCATGTGATCTCTGGAAGGTGGTTGTGGTTTGTTAGAAGTGCGACAGTGATATTAGTGAATAACACTTTACACGTAATAATTTTTTTTTGTCCCTTCAAAATTATTTATTAGGTAAAAATTTTAATTTGAAAGGACAAAAAGCTTAATGGGTCTTGATTTGTTTGCTTATATGGGTGGAAGGACAGAAAGCTTTAACTACTGCTAAGATGAACTTTGTTCATTATTCTAACTGGATTCTATTTCATTTATTTTATGTGTGAAAGACCCTTTTTTATTGCATTATTGGAAGGTTGGGACGATGAATGCAGGTTTTAGTGTAGATTGTTATTGTGTGACAGTGACTTGGATAAGATGGTCCAATTTGGACAGACAAATGAGGTTGACTAGCTTGTGAAACAGAAGCTTGAAAATGAGGATAATTTTGGCCCTTATTATAATTTAGGACTTGGTAAAAGTATATCATTTCTCATAGCCAAAGTTGCTTGTCCATCTAATGCAGGGAACAAAAACAGTCAAGAAAAAGTTGGAGAGGAATGTCTAGGTTCTATGTGGGTTCCACAAGAAGTCGCCTATGCAACTAGAAGTAATAAAAGTAGACTAAAAAAGAAAGAGGAAACACCAAAAGTTGAAGCACAAGTCTTTTCTACACCTGCAAGTGGGGAAAAGAAAAAGGCTATTGATAAAAGCAATATCAGTAAGGGTAATTCAAAAGCAAGCCTAACTGTTAAAGATAGTAATGCAGATGACTATCTTGGAACATCATGGACTTTTGAATTACCCTTACTGATAGTCATTGATGACATAGTTGGTGATGGTGGTATGGGTGACTTTGCATTTGAAATGAAAAGATAGGTGGAGGAGAGTGAAATAGATCACTATGTGACTGGATTGAATGAGGTAAATGTGGGTGAAACAGAGGGGAGGGTGGAGGAAAATAATGAGACTGGCATCATTAGCTATGCATGCAACAGAAATGCAAAGAACAAGGAATATTTAACTGGATCAAGTAGTGAATTTGATCTTTAGGAAATAGAGGGCTTTCTAAGTGAGCTTCCTACAAGGGAGGAATTTAGCACTGACCAAGACATTGATTTAGACGCTGACTTTGAATCAATAATGGGGGACTTATCAGATGAAGATGTGGAGACAAGATTCGAAAGATACAATTCCAAGAAGAAGTTGAGTGACAGCTATTTCAAATGTGGGTTAGAATTTAGCTCCAAGAATGACCTAAAAAAGGCTACAATACATCATGGGAAAATCTGGAGGTGACCAATTAAGTTCAAGAAGAATGATAATAAGAGAATTCTTGCAGTTTGTATGGGGGCTAACTGTGACTGGACTATCTATGCCTACTACATTGCTAATAAGAGATTATTTCAAGTGAGGACTATGCAACCAAAACATAGGTGTGAAAGAACTTTCTACAATAAGCTTGCATCACACAAGTTCATAGCTACCAACTACTTCGAAGAATTTAGATCTAGTAAGAAGTACGATATGGGGCAAGTACAAGACATGGTGCCTCGGGAATTGAATGCACATATTTCCAGCAACGTGCTTTACAAACAAAGGCTAGCTGCTAGGGAATTGATAGAAGGCAAGTAGAAAGAACAATACAATCAGATCCATGATTATGTTGAGGAGTAGAGAAAGTCCAATCCTAGTTCTACAATTTGTTTAGATGTTTATGAGGATGAAGAAACTGGGATTCATGTGTTTAGAAGGTTCTATATATGCTTTGATGCATTAAGGAAGGCTTTTAAAAATGGATGCAGGAAGATTCTTGGTGTTGATAGATGATTCTTGAAAGGATCCCATCCTGGGGTTCCTTTGACATCTATTGGGCTTGATCCAAACAACAGGGTCTATCATGTCATTTATGCTATAGTTGAGGGTAAGAATAAGGAAATATGGACATGGTTCTTGAATTTAATACAACAGGACTTGGAAATATATGGCACAGAGAATTGGTGTATCATATCAGACCGACAAAAGGTTGTTATATTTCTAACACACAGTTCAATTTTACTTACTTCATATATATAACTAACATTTTTTTTTTGCAGGGTTTATTTACTTGATGCCTGGTATTGAGCATCGATTTTGTGTGAGGCTTTTGCATGCCAATTTTAGGAAAATTTACCCTAGTGAGACCTTTAGACTGAAACTATGGAGCTGCACAAAGGTAACATATGAAAACAACTTTAAGAGTCATATGGATTCAATTAAACAAATAGATGAGGGTGCATGGAAGTGGCTAAATGACAATGACATTCCTAGGCATTGGTGTAGATGTTTCTTTAGGACAAAAGTGTCGTATGATATTTTTCTTAACGATCAGTGTGAGAGTTTTAGCTAATTGAAGCAAGGGAGAAGCCAATCTTAGGCGTGCTAGAAGGGATACGGGTTATGTTGATGAAAAAGTTGAAAGAAAAGAGGGATTGGATAGTTAAGTATGAAGGAAGAATCTGTCATAGGTTGGTTAATAGGATAGAGAGTCTGAAGGAAACGTCAAGAGACTATCCAACTTGGTTTGCTAGAGATACAACATACTAAGTGTCAAAGAATTCAAGTAAGGCATTTGTCGTTGACTTGGCACTAAAGACTTGCAGCCATAGGAAGTTTGAGGTTTGTGGGGTTCTTGCATTCATTCCATTTCATCTTTAACTTTGATTGGAAAAGATCCACTTGATTATGTTTACTGTTGTTATGAAAGAGATGCATACATCAGATCATATGAGAATATCATCTTCCCTGTTAATGGCCCTAACAATTGGAAACCCACTGGAAGATCCACCCCGCAAGCTCCACCAAAGCTAAAACTCCCCGGAAGGCCAAAGAAGAATAGAAGAAAGGAGGAAGGGAAGTCTAAAAAGGATGTTATAGGGAAACATCAGTTATCCAAGGCTAGTTTGGAGTCTCAAAAGTGAGGGATCTATCATAAGATAGGTCACAACAAGAGAAACTGTAACGAGGCTGCTAAAAAAAAGAAGAAAGATGAAGTGGACAATGGTGAAAAAGAAACAGTGGCCGACAATTCTGAGCAACATGAAACTGTTGATGAAGGTGGAGTTCCAATTAATGTTAACGAATGTAGAAAATGTATTGGTCTTAATCATAACAGAAGGACATGCAAAGTTGAGGCATCATTGGTGATTGATGGTAATGACACCGTGTTGCAACATGACTCCACAGCAGCTGTTGGACAACACAGTACATCCTTACCTACTCAAAGTTTTTAGGTAGGTACTTAATTTGATTATAAGGGTAACATTTATTCTTCATTAGTATTATGCAAGATTTGACTAATTTGTGATTATTTACGGGATAACAAGTAGCCATAAAAGGAAGAGAAAATGTGGTACTTGCAATCAAGAAGGACACAACAAGAATACACGTCCAAATGAGGAAGCTAGAAGAAAATTCAAGAAGTCGCTTAGGGAATAGGGGGTTTCATTTGTTAATGAAATGTACCTTGATAGCTTTTAATTATTTTTGGTTTAATTGTTATTTTGGTGCATTGAGGTTTTTGATTGCGTTGTGATTGCAAATGTATACTGGATTAGTGTATTGGTGATTGGTTTAGTTAAAAAAAATGTAGTGGATGGTTTTTTGGATTTTATATGAATGGTTTTTAGATTGTATATCATTGCCTTTATTTGTAGATACAAGTTATTTCTTTTTATAGTCTTTATTCTGTTTTCAATTTTTACATGAGATGAAGGTAACTTGGCCACAATGACATGTTGTGTGGTGTGTATTAAGTAGATCTAGAAGAGTCTGAGTTTAGACCTATAAGTTTTCCATGTAAGTTTAATTTGTCCATCATAAGAATAAATGACCAAATATATTTTATCCATCGGCATGGGCATGTGCAGTTGTTCACCTTTTGTTATTGTTGCCCTGAAGTTATCAATTCACAATATAGGATAGATTAAAGAAGCTAAAACACAAAAATTTGCTCTATATATAGAAGCCTCCTTGACTAACGGAATCCAATTCGAGCAAAATTGGAGAAAAATCTCTAATCATTCAAGTAATATTAATGCAACATTTGATGATTAAGATAAACTAACCTTAATAATACTCAATATTTCTTGATGAGCAAAAAGTATAGCAAGCTAAAACCAAGAATTGGGGGCCAAAAGTGATATACAGATCAATTGAGAAATAATATTCATAATCCATCATAGTTTCAATGTTCTGATACTTCCAAGATTCAAGACTGTTAATAATAACATCTCTGTTCTCCAGAAATTCAAAGATGTCCAATGCATATATCATAGCAATCTACACTCTACTTCTCAATTCATCATCAAGACCCCTTGATTTGTCTTCCAAGAGAAGATTAAAACAACTACTCAAATCACTTAGAGAACCATTCACCCACCGTTATCCTCAATAATATTTTCTTGACTAGAACTATTTCTCATCATGTCCCTACAGAAAAAATTAGGAAACCCAATAGAAGCAGAAACAGAAATAGACCCATTCAGATTCCATGGAAAAAGTAGACATAGATAACCAAACCCAACAACACCTCAAAAAAGTAATGCCGGTAGTATATATTGCATTCCTCCTTGATTCTTCAACTTCAATTTCACACCTCCGAATTGGCCGCAGCAACTCAGGTACGATTGTGGTTGATAAAGCACACATGGGAGGATTGTTCCAAGAAAAAACCCACAGTCGCCTGGATTTTATATTCACAATAACACAACCTAGCTTTAATATAGAGGAACAAAATTGGGCAGCAAAGATCCAAAATCAAGATCTAAACAAAAAAAAGTCTCAAATAAAGATCTTACCCCTACATTTGGCACCTGAGAAACTTTCTACCTGAGTTTAAATCTGTCCAAGATGTTTTCACTGTAGTCCTTTTTCCACAGTATCATCACCCTTTGACTTTCTTTGCCATGGCTAAGTTCAAGTTCAAGAATGGAAGAAAGTTGAAACAGAAATAATGAAACCCAACTATGGGAAAAAAGGTGGTTGACTTAATATGGACAAAACTTGAAAGGACAATTTTACTCCTCACGTGCTGTGCACGTGATAGGCTCCGTCGTGTGAGTGGCTGGAAATTGGTGGTTTGGACTATTCCGACTACCCCTAAAAACATGATTGACCGCTATGGATGAAAGAAAACTTTTGATACCAAACTGTATTTTGGCCTACACTTGTGGGACCAAATCGGCTAAAAGCCTTTCATTGTTATTTCAAATATGAAATTGATATCACAAAGGTTGTAAAGTTGTGTTGGTGTATTTCTTGCATCGCCGTCTTGGACATGTACTAATTCAAATGCAATAGTTGCAAGCAATTTTTGAGCTTCGCTATCAAATATTATGAAAGTTGTTGAAACAATATCATTAGAGACTTTAATGGGCACCTTGAATCTACAATGTTAAATTTGTTTCATGTTGTTGTTGTGGTTAAATAATTGAACAATATTGAATGTTAACATTACCTTGCAGTTGGACACTTTGATTGTCATTTGCAAGCTTTGCATATATAATGATCTCCATCATGCAGAAGCTTTCCCATACAAATTTCACCAAACATAGTTGTCATCAAATCCAATAATTCTTGTCTCAACGATTAAGTTCCTTTTCATTAATTGTGTGAACAAAATTATTCAAAACGTCATTAAATCTCATATAAAAATATGTGTGTGTGTGTGTATATATATATATATTACTTAAATATATGAAGAATATATTATAGCTGAAATTATGAAGAACAATAATTATTGAATAACAATAATGCAAAATATATAAGAATGGATGACTAACTTATCTGGTGATTCCCATTGCATACCTATTATTTCTTGCAAGTATTTTCTATTTGTTGTCGTTCTTCTTTGCATGTCTTTTTTTGTTTGTTCTTGCAATTGGATCTCACCCAAACTAAATATCATTAATAATTGTAAATTCTTATATTGAATTTTAAATATTTTTTAATTATTAGCATTACCTCTGTAATATTTTAGACGTCTTCGGTAATTGCAGATTAATGTTTAGCTTTGTGCTGGTTGTCGAGTTGATGGCAAGTTCATTTGCAAAGTAGATAAGATGATGTTAGACATAAAACATAAAAAATATTTATTTATAATTTAAGTGTGTTTACTTTTGAATTTCTTGATAAGAGATCTAATTATTAACATAGAATGTCCTTCATTGTTTTGATCCACGAGATGTTCAATTTGAAGATCTGTTTTTCTAAATAATGTTACCTTGATAATTTGCTTCTTGTTTTGAGATTTTCTCTATTAGGAATTTTGTTAGAATAATTTTGAAGTAATTCTCATTCTCTAAGCATAATATCTCACTCTTTGAGAAGCATCTCAATTCTCCTCATTTTTGTCATCCTTCCATTTGCCATACATTGTAGAGACTTCGCAAAATATATTTATGAAAAATTTACTTTAATAAATTATATTTTATATTTATATAGGATTCTGCCAAAATAAATCCTTGAATATATACTATATCTTTTGGAGCTTTAATATTTGAGATGATAATAGAATGAAGATAAATATATTTGATTTATTAGGAAACGAAATCATGATTTATAACTATGGATAACTATTGATAGTTGAGAAAAAAATGAAATTATATCAAGTGGCCTATGTTAGCTTGATAATATTTGGTTTAGTTTCTATTATCCATATAAACTATTATGATGCTTTTTAACTACACACAAAATAAATTTTTTTTTTTATAAAATTAAATAATTCGAAATATTAATATTTATAACTTATAGTATATTTAAAGATTTATCTTTGCTGAATAAATTCAAAAGGTATAGAGGCTCACCTAAACTGAAATGTTATAATCCAAGTAACTATGTGTTCTTAAATTTTATTATCTTAAGAACTGTTTTTTAAAAGAATAATCTTATTTAAGGAATTTTGTTATCAATAATTTAATTCCATAATTATTGATCTAAATAAAAAATAAATTTCCCCCCAAAAAATATTACAGCTAATCAACTACATCTTTAGATGAAATTATTTCATAAATCTCTTAAATTTATATTTCTTTGTATATAATGCTTTGTGTAGAAAATTTTTTTTATCTATTCCACTATAGAAATCCTTTATTTATTTTATTCATATTTTTACATATGAATAAATATATAAAGAAAAAAAAAATGTCATCAACTTACCTGATAAAATTGATCTTTCTCCAACTCTTTCTTCTATTTGCTCTATAGAGGCGAATTCGAAGTAGTGACTTGGAATTGCTTTGGAACTTTCTTTTATCTCAACTATTGATGTGATCAAAAGAAACATTGTTTTGGATTTTTCAACAACTGGTTTGTATTGATCATTTGCTAGCATGACTCTAAAACTTTTTATATTGAATATCTTTCCTTCACATAGTAAGGATTTGAATTTATTGATCAAATTCTTTCTTACTATACAATGAATGGCTTTGTTCTAATATTTTGTTGGCAAAAATATTTTAGTTAGGTAACATATAACATTTATAAAATCAAAGCAAGTTATTGAAAATGTAAATTGAGTTTTGTAAAGACGTTACCTTTTTATCAACCAGAATAATTTCGATATAAAATTGATCATCTTCATTAAGCATATTGTAAACATCCCATATCTGAACAATTCAAGTTTGGATGGACTAGTCTTCTTAAGTTTCATTGACGTCTTCTACGGAATTGAGCCTCATATTTGAAGATGAATTAATTTCAAGAGAAATAGAAGATTATTTTTGTGCTATGCTATTGAATTTATAGTAATCTAAATTGTGTTTAATTAGTATTTTTTATTAGCTCTACATTTATTTCAACACATTTAATTTGAGTTTGAATTTTATAATCTATTTTAAGTCCGATGACTATTCATGTGAATGTATGTTTATTTTTTTTAATTATATATGAAATTTGTAATTTTTTTTGTATATTCACGTATAATTCAACTATATGTCTGGATTCATTCTGATTTTAGAGATTAGAAGTTTGAGGATAAGAAGTAAGTGGATGTTGTGCAGTTATTTCTTTTTCTATTTGAATGTGCACACCCTTCTAGATGCAGATATATGTATGGACCATTCATATTCCGATTCCCTTTAGATGGTGATGATCAGTTCTTTTGCTTCCATAGTTAACGAACTATGATTTAAACATGTATTTTTTAGGTAATTGAACTATATTCAATTTTATATTAAGTAAAATAGAGGGAAAAAAGTAAATATTCTCATTCTATATTGCTGCTGAGTGTGATTTTGATCTTAGTCTTACTTTTATGTGAAGAACGGTACATTATTGGTTTCACAAAATCCTATAAGGAAACTTATTATTTATTGAGTTGTAATAGTTATGAACTCAAAAATTTGGATGTTATATTTATTCTTTTGAATAATCAAACTAATTAAACACCAATATTCCACTATTAATAATTGGACCATGCATGCTACCTATGTTTAGGTTCAAAGGGCTTTTTGGTTGATCACCAGCTAAATTTTTTACCTAGATAAATGGAAAAGTATTGGCAATTTGAATTGTGAATCACCTTTAAAAGTGGTTGATCTCTAAAACAAATGCAGATATTCTGTCTTTGTTATTGGGTTGTGCATAGAAGCTAGCATCTATGGAGCAGACTTTATGACTTGAATTTAGGTTGATCTTGTCTCAGAATCTAGAATTCTTTTGTCTATCTTTTTGTGAATTTGAAATGGTAGTCCCAGCTGCGTACTCTTTAGTTAAAAGCATATGACTATCTTGCCTAATTTTTTGAAGTGAATTATTGGCCATAAACTTAACAATTAGAAAGAACTGCACGAAAGGCCTTGCGTGCATGAACATATTTCTTGTCATCCAAGTGAATGGATGAGAGATCTACTTTGGAGATGTGCAAAATCTACATATGAGAAAAAATTGAAGCTTGATTACTTGAAATAAAGGCCTTTGAAGAGGGAGCACATAAATGGTTGGTGAAGCACACAAATCCCAAGTATAGGAGGAGGTCAAAATTCAAAACAACTACTAATTGTGACATTTTGATAAACAACCATAGAGAATCATTCAATAGACAAATCTTAAATGCAAGAACAAGGCCCATTTTGGGACTGTTGGAGAGGATAAGAGTAAAACTCATGTCAAAGCTACAGTCAAGAAGGAATTGGATTAGCAAAACTAAAGGCAACATATTCCTATGAATTATGAAAGTTATAGAAAGGTTGAAAGAAAAATCTGCACATCCAACATAAGCACGAGCAAATTTTTAATGGATTTGGGATTGAGAACATGTTCATGTAGGAAATGGGATCTTACAAGTATACAATGTGTGTATTATATGACAACTCTTAAAGGTGATGACCCTAAAGATGTTGTGGATTCATGCTATAGTGTGGAAGCATATAAGAGAACATACACTCCAGTCATAGTGCTGTGTAATTTGCCTAATAATTGGCCTATTTCTAAGATGAACCCATTGCCAACACCAGCAAAATTAAGACTTCCTGGAAGGCCAAAATTAAAGAGGAGGCCTAAACTTGATGAGAAGGGCAAAAAGGTGACTAAAAGTGGTATGGAATTGATGTCTAAGGATGGATTCTCAAAAAAAAAAAAAGTGTCCAAAGTACAAGAAAATAGGTCATAATGCTAGAAATGTGCTTTTAAAGCTGAAGGTGTGAGAACAAAATGTAAACAAGTGTAGAAAATGTGAGTATTTGGGGGTATAACAAAAGAGGCTGCAAGTCCACTTCTAGATAAGAAGCAACCCAAGCTCAATTTGATCTTATGAGGCTTGAGAATCCTAAGAAAACTTTTTACAAGATTCTGCTAAGGTACATAACAAATTTTAGCATTTTAAATATGTTATGTAATTCACATCCCCCCCCCCCCCTCTCCCCCCCCACAAACTTACAATAAGTTGAATCTTATAAAAAGTCAGAGAAATTTATAGTTAAGAGTAATTTGAATAAAAAAAATCACTTGAAGTATTAAAAATAAAATAAAGAACTTACTAATGATAGAAAGCTTTTCAAAAACTTCTAATTCATCACTTCAATTTGATACACTATGAAAGAGAGAGAGTTCTGAGAGTACGATAGAAGGCTTGAAGATTTTGAGAGCATGGGCGATTTTGGTTGTGCTCTTCTCTATTACATATGAGTTATTTATACTAATTTTTCACAAACTATTTGGACTTCAAATTCTTTATTACAAGCCCTCAATAATGCACAAACAACCTTTTAAAAACTAAAGTACATGAAATAATTCTCGTTTATACTTGTTCAGAAAGTTGCATACCACTTTAATAATGGCCGACAACTTTATACCACTAATTTAGTCTTCTTTTTATCTTGTTTGTTCTTCTTGTCAATTTTCTTTTGATGGTTTCTTCTAGGTGATCGCAGGTAAGCAATAGCTATTCCATGCACCTCATCCTAGTAAAAGATCTTCTTCTTCATCATCATTTACTTCGGCTAATTTGGAGTACAATCTTTCTAATTTTGCTTTACTTCTCCTAGTTTGTGAATCGGTGGAGGTTGTTTCTAATTCTTTCTATTTTTCTCCTTCTTTGTTTTTCTTTGGAGACCATCCTCTAATTTTAATTTCTCTGCAAAAGATATCTTACCATATCAATAACCTCTACTTTCAAACTCCAAACAATAATGAAAATTTTCCTTTTGAAAAAATACTTGTACTTCTGGATATCTTCGAGATAATAATCTATTTTCTCTTCTTTAATAAAGATTTTCAAATCTTGTTTCTTCTCATCTCAGATAATGTCGATTGAAGCTCCAAATTGCTTCCACCATTGATAAAACCAATGGGGAAATTTTGTGATTTCTTGTTTATCATATTTGATGAATCATGTATGACTGGATTCTCTTAAAAATAAGAAATTATTCCTGGCATCTAGGTAGGTCATATAATTTTAAATTGCT
>JAOXNR010000022.1:13207901-13278927 GCA_028571225.1 Parsonsia alboflavescens
CACACAGATCACCTATTTAAATCAATTTGGACCTTATTGCATGTTATGCTAATATGTAAGAATTACTCATTAAGATTATAGTCTTTTACACTTTTTCTCAGAAAATGATAGCCTTTTTGGGCATAAATCCCAACATCATTTTGATTCAATCACGTTGAATCATTAAATTATAAATTAGTAACTTTTTCGATTTCATGATCGATCTGATTATTGCTCGTAACTTTTGAACAAATGCTGATTGCCTCAGTTGGTAGAGAGAGAAACGACATTAGCCGATGAGAAAGAGGGCGTTACATGCTACCCAATGTGCCCCCAACGGGCTTTGCGTGTCCAACGGTCTACCCGTGACTATGTCGATGTAGACTTGCGTTGCTATATTTGCGGAGATTTCAACCATTATAAAAATTGGGTAAAAAATATATGGGATCCCTTGGGTTCGATCATGGGCTCAGGGGTGAGACTGAGCTTTACTATATGCGATTCCTTTACAATTGGATCTAGGTTCTATTTAATCCATTTAGAGTGGACTTAAATGAATTGGGACTGGGATGGAATGGGCTGATCCATATTGATATTGACAGGTATATATCCACATGTACCTTTATTATTGATGATTTAGATTTGGATCTTCAATAATCATTGTTGGCTCTCCAATCATTGTTGCGAGATCAAAGATACAATATTCAAGAAAGTGCATCATAAATACTCCTTGTATTAAAATGAATATCATTTAAGAATTTTTCATCACAATTAAGGTAATCATATCATTATCTTCATGAGACAAGTATGCTCCTCCTTTAATTTTACCCCCACCTTGAATTGCATTCCTTTATTTTCTCTTTCTTTCTCTCTCCTCTCTCCTTTATATGATTGGTTTGTTTAAAAATTGAGTTGAATAAGTGTAGTTAGGTGTCATGAGAAAACGTTAAAAAGACGTTTGTCAAAGAAAGAGTAAAATGGGTAATTCATTTATGCTTTTTTGTCATATAATATGTAAATGACAATCATTTTGAAACAAAAATATATTTTATTAATCAAATATTAAAATGATATACTAAACCCTAAGATATTTGATTTTTTATAAAGTAATATATATTATTTTATTTAATAGTATAGAAGAAGGATTAGAAAATTCAGAACACTTTGTTACTCCTTTTAGGTAATATTTTGCCTGATTTTCTCTTTGTGATTATGATATCTATCTTGATTAGGCATCACATCTCTTAGGGGAATTAGGGCCCATTTGGATGGATTCATAAAAAAAATTGCTTTTCTTTTAAGTGCTTTTTTTTGAAGTGCTTTTTTTAAAAATTAAGTTGTTTTGTGTTTGGATACAGTAATTTATAAGTATTTTTCAAATTTAAAATCAGTTTGGATGAAAAAGCACATTTTTTTGAAATTTTTGTTCAAAACACCCTTCTTTTTTTTTTTAATTCTTGTTTTAAATGTTTTTGAGTAAAAAAAAAAAACAGAACTGGAAAGGGGCACGGGGGCCGGGGTGTCCCCGAAAGAGAAAAGGAAAAGGAAGAAAAGTAACGAAATTAGGTAGAACCAAAACTACTTAAAAATAAGTTCTTTTCGGCTTAAAATTTAAATAGATATTTGATTTTCTTTTTTATAATTTCGACTTTTCCTAAAAAGCCAAAATGAACAACTTTAATTTTCATTTAAATGTTTTTTTTTTTTTTAAGAAAAGTTGTAACAAAGAAGCCCTGAATCTCCTTATCCTAATACACCTTATGTTTTTATTAGATTTTTGAATTTACATGAGGTTAGTCTTTTAGGGATTTTTGGATTAGATATAACTTTATCGATCTATTATATAAAAATAAAAAAAATTAGACTCCATCCATCCATCCATTATTATTATTATTATTATTATTATTACATGTAACCTTCTAATATGAATATGAATTGTTATTTAATATTTTTGTCTGATGAAGTATGTATATATGAAGAAAAGAAAACGGAAGAAGGTGTTGTTTTGATTTTAGCGATGTTTTGAAAAGCAAAATTGGACAAGATTTCAATTTACACCGATTCGCATCCTCTTCTAGTTAGTTTGAGAATTTCGGGGGCAAGGGAAAGAAGGGAAACTTTACTCCAAGAAATATAAAGCAATGGGGCAACGATAATAATGTCATTTGAGAATCTTGTAAAAGAAAAGGAAAAAAAGAATTGAACATTTTTTTTCCATTTGAAAGTAAGAAAGAAAGAGATAGAAGATTGTAATTTTACTAAAATAGTTCTTTTTTTCCTAAGATTGTAAAAAGGAATAAAATAGGTATTTAACGTTAAAGGATCCCTTCTCCTCTTTCCAAATTATCCAAAATTTACAACTTCATTTCTAGTTTGCTTCTCTTCAATGAAAACTCTAAGTAAAAGAATTATCCTTTCCTTCTCTCTATAACTTCTCTTCTTTTCCTTGCAATCTAGTTGTTAATGTATATAAGGGATAAAATTAACTTATCTACGACTATTAATCTTTACATGTTATACCTCTATTTTCCAAAATTGAATGTCTCTATCTATATTTTGAGATGTCTCATTTTCTAAATTAGTTAAAATTTTCTAATGAATTGATATTGAAATATTCAAAATTAACTAAGTCAACTCTTTCAATAAAATTTATGAAAATCAAAATAAAATATTTAATTTTTAACAGAAATAACATTTTTACCTCTACTATTCTTGACACATTCAACCTAGAATCTCAACAAGATTAAGGACATGTTTATTTTGACTTAACTCAAAAAAAAAAAAAAACACTTATTTTATCTTACTAAGCACTTAAGTAAATAAAAGATATATATTGTTTGTTTAGACTTATACAAAAAATCAAAAGTTGACAAAAAAAACCCAAAATTTGACATATTTTTTAGGCTACAAAAAATGCCTTATAAAAAAGTAGTTGCTCTTCAATTTTCATATTTGCATTTTTTAAACTTTTTTCCTCCATTTTTAATTTCCATTTTTTAAAAAAAATTTTTTTTCCTTCTTATATTTTTCATTTTTTCTGTGCTTTCCTTTTCAATTCAATTTCTGTCCTTTTTCTTTCTCATTGGTCCTTTTACATTTATTATTATTTTTTTTTAACGAGTATTCTTTCATCTTTCTTTAACTTCTTTTCTTTTTTCTTTTTCGAGTTTATTTCTATTTCTCTCAAAAAACTCAATTTTTTTTTTTAAACTCATATATATATCTTTATACTTTATGGAGAATAAAGAAAGTCCATAAATGCAAACAATTTTATTAATTTTTTTAGAGCTTCCAAGATTAAATTAAATATCATTTATTTATATATTATCTCGATCTATCTCGAGTTCATGATATTTTATAAAATAAAAAGTTCAATATTTAATATATTGTATTAAAAAATAATTTAGTTTTACTTAAATATATTAAATATTTGCATTTAATATATTATAATTTATGAAAGATAATAATTGTATTAAATCTAAAAAATTATAATAAAAACAAAAAAAATAAACAAAAGTTAAAAATGTTTTTTCATCTAAATAAGTTTTAATTTTGAAAAGTACTTATAAATAACTGTACCCAAACTTAAAATAACGTAACTTAAGAAAAAAAATATTATTATTATAAAAATTAAGAGTTATTGTACAATTCAATCCTTAAATTTTAACCTTTTGGATGATTTGGTCCTTTTTTTTTTTAACCTTTATCATCCATAAATAATATAGAATTGGATATTTTGATCATTTCGATCGGATTTTTTTAAAAAATAATCGAATTTTGAAATCAACTTCATGGATGATAAAAGTTAAAAAAAAAAAAAAACACTTTAAGGATGGTAAAGGCCAAAAAAAATACTTTAAAGATTAAAGCATCCAAAAGTTTAAAGTTTAAAAACTGAATTATACAATAACTCTAAATAGTAATATTAAAAAAGAACCTTTCCATAAACTCATTCAAACATAGTCTAGCTCAAATAAACAAATAAAGCAATTTCATTTATAACTAAAATGTCATGAGTTTTAATGGTGAATGCAAATTTTCTTTTATCAAACAAATAATTGAGTATGTCAGATATAAAAATGTCACACTATATTTTAAATAAGTTTTAAAAAAAAATGAAAACCACAATTCAACCTTATTTGATATTAGATCCAGTTTTAGTGGTGGGCCTATCCTCTCATCTGTCCTCAAGACTTTGAATTTTCCTATGCTACGGCAGCTCCATGGGGATGCGAAAGCAGGTGCGTAAGGGTGATTAGGAGAGGAGCAGGTGAGAGAAATTAATGGAGAGATAAAAGATGAGATGTCTGAAATGATGATAAATGGATCAAGAAAAAAGATATGCTTATGCAAGCACCCAAGAAAATAAGAAAGAGAGTTGTTTTCTTGGGTGATGGAGACATATGGATCCCACATATGTTATGGTTTTTTTTTTTTTTTCAAGGAGAGAGAGGGATTTGGTTTTAATTGTTAAAAAAAATTAAATATTAGATAGGTTGACAAGTGGAATCCACTTCAGATGATATAAGAATGTGAATTATTGGAGGATGGGGTCAATTCGGAGACATCACAATGGGTGAAGTGATGAGGGTGCAGACCATAGATCTCGAGTTCGAATCTTATTAACATCCTTTTAGATAAATGGAACGTCGAGAAGCGTGAAAATTAACCCGAACACCCCTTAATAAAAAAAAATAAAAAAAATAACTATTGGAGGATAAGGGAGAAAAAAAGTAAGGATGTGACATGATAATCTCACTTTAGGCACCCCATTATGCATCTCCCTATTGGAGATGAGCGGTCAAAATATCCTCTCTAACTATTTTAAACACCATTTTAATATATCATGAAAGATATGATATAAAAAAAAACATTCAAATATCTAATTAAATAACAATGACTTATAAAGAATTATTTATATTTAATAACGAAGAGAGTAATTCTTTTATGGCAGTAAGTTCAATATCGGGAAACCAAAAAGAAAAAATGAAGGGATAATGGATGTGTGGCAAGAAAGCTCTCGTGATGTTTCAACTTTCAT
Organism: Parsonsia alboflavescens; assembly: GCA_028571225.1. Lineage (NCBI taxonomy): Eukaryota > Viridiplantae > Streptophyta > Magnoliopsida > Gentianales > Apocynaceae > Parsonsia > Parsonsia alboflavescens. The sequence continues at coordinate 13,212,922 of JAOXNR010000022.1, forward strand.
TCACTTTTATGCAATTGATGTTTCAACCATTTCTCCCACTTTCCTTATTCCATTTCACCATACATGGTACAACCAAAGCTGCAAAGGTAGAAAGTTAGTTTAGCTTAAAACTGATTATTACTCCTTCCTCGTTCTGCCATTAAATATAAGACATCAATTGTCTTTTTATAAAAATTAATGTAACTTTTTTTTTTCTTCTAAAATATCTTTTAGTCACACATTCAAAAGCTTGAACAATATTTCATGAGTACATAATTAAAAGGGTAATATGGAAAAGATACATTCAAATATTTAATTAAATAATCACAATGACTTATAATTAGTGAAAAGAAAAAATAATTAAAATGACTTATATTTAGTGACGGAAGGAATATATATATATATTTTATAAAAAAAAAATCATTTAAATCTTAAAATCAACTTATGAATTGAATATTAAAATCATATTGCAATTAAATGTTCCATTTTGATTTTGATAAATTTTAAAGGAAGAGTTTGATTTAATTCATTTTGATATAAAAACATCAATTCTTTTGTAAAATTTTAATTAATTTAGAAAATGAGATATTCCATCCGTCACTAAATATAAATCATTACTGATTAGATGTTAATTTTAAAAAATCAAGGTAATTTTTTTTCCTTAAAATGTCGATACTTATTGTGCTAATCAGACAAATAACAATATTTAGAGAAAAGAAAAAAAGATAAGGATAATATGGTAAATCATAAGTAAAATACCTAATAAACAGCTAATAACAATAATTTATATTTAATGATAAAAAAAATTGGTTTAAATTATTTATAAATAATTATAAAGAGCATATTTAATTTCAAATGATGTAAAATAAAAATAAACATATTTAATCTCATATCGATTATTATACACTTCCATTTCCTAAAGAATAGGGAGTATGACACCTCTTCCACGTGGAATACAGCGCAAAGGCATTCTCAATCTGGATGACTACAAAAAGGATTATTACCAAAATAAAAAGTATCTCACTTTCTCTCTCTTGTAGAATTATATGTATTCACACGTGAGTCTTTTATTGAGTCACATGATTTAATAAATTAGATTAATTTTTGGATTCTCCAGAAAAATTTAAACATGTAAATTTAAAAATTTCAGCCATCGATGTCAAATATCGTAGTCGATTGAAAGGGGACAAAAATAATTACTGTAAAATTTGATTGGATTGAAAGGGAATAAAAAATTATATTAAAATGTGCAGAAAGGAAAATAAATTCAATTTACGTACGGAATCAATTATGAAGCTGAATGATTTTTGTTTTGCAACGTGGCCAGTGACTCTTTCGTTTTCTTCTTATATACGGCATGTGGTGTTGTCTACGGTCTAGGCCCTATATGTTTTGTCTCCTAGGGCTACTTTCAATTTCAGGGATCAAAATGCCGATCATCATTTTTCTTTTCTACAAAAATCATTGTGCGGACATCATTAATCTTTGAACATTAGGTAACATCGATTTGATGCATCCCATAACTTTTTTTATACTTTGAACTATGGGAAAATTACCTATTTAATCCTATAACTTTTATTCCTTAATTATGCAGGTTTAAATTTTTTTTTTCTTTTTTCATCGAAGATCCTCTAATTGTTCATGGGGAGATCATTTAGGTCCTTTTTATCAAAAAATTATTTTATTTTAAAATATTGAGAGCATTTTTGGTATTTTAATGTTTAATAGTGCTATAAAAATTATTTCTTGATCTTGTAGGTCTAAATCTCTTTTTTTTTTTTTCCATTGATGTCCATTAACTTTTTATGGGCAACCTTCTAGATCTTTTTCACCCGAAAAGTACATTTTCTAAACACTTTTAAATAAAAAAAAAATTTACTTTAAAATATCGAGAGGCAACATTATCTTTCATTACTAATCACCTATCCAAATGACTATATCTACCTTACAAAAAAAAAAAAAGGGTATGATTCAAAATTAATTTTTTAAAACAATCTTTTTATATACATATGCATTGAAAAATTTTTATCTAATAAATGTCAATTAATTAACTTGATGTTAGTTCATTTACAAAGCAGTTTCCAATACAGTTAAAAAACACATTTCAAAAATTCCCTAGCTCTCAAATTTTTTTGCTGAAAATCCACAATTTACTAACAGTTTGACAAAATATAAAACAAAATTTAGAAAGAAAAACTTGCAAAACCAGGCAAAAAAAAAAAAGATTTATCCAGCCAAGAAATAAAAGATTTTGCGTATAAATTTTGTCTCCTAGAGCTACTTTCAATTTCGGTGATCAAAATGCCTTTGATTAACTTTATATCATTTGTTATCTAATTAGTCATCAATAAAAAGTTATGGGACTTAAAAAGATTAAAAAAAATATATATAGACCTATATAGTGCAAACAAAAAAAAGTTATGGAAGTTTAAAAGATTAAAAAAAAAAATAAATGAATTGAAATGTTTTCAAAAATTGGATAAAATTAAAATACCCATTTCAATTTGGGTATATTTGAAAATTTCTTCATTTTTTCCCCGGCCTTCTCCCTCTCTGGGAATCTCCCTATAAAACTTCAAGATCAGGCCTATATTTTGATCATCACTTGCTGAATATTTCACTTCTTCTGCAACAGGTGAGAGTAGAGAGAAGGAAAAAAACAAGAAAGAAAGAATGACGATCACACCAATTATTGACAGAGGAGAGCACTTGCACCACGCTTTTGCTTCTAGATATGCCAGGGAACCACTTCCCAGGTTTGTTTCCTTTTTTTCCAATTTGATTTTCTTACCTCTTGAACATAACTAACTATGCAATCACTCAACTTATCAATTTTTTTTTTATTTTAAATTTAGCCATTAAACTATAAAATAAGATGTTTTAAAGCAATTTAGCTATTCTACTTTGGATTAGTAGACCAGCTAATTAAATGTCATGTGATTTTCTTTCTATGTCATTACAATTTTTCACATTGACTTAAAAAATCTTTGTCATTTGATCAATTTCTTCTTCTATAGAACTTTTTTAATGAACGCATCATTTAGACAACATGGAGAAAAAAAAATTTATATGAGAAAAATTCAATGACCTGTAAACCACGTGGCTAAATTGTCTAAAAAGGTCGTAATTTTTTAGTTTAATAGTCAATCTAAAAAGTATCAACTCATTATTCTTTGAGTTTAGCAGCATCCTTTGAAATTTTGTTTATTTATTTAGTTGGTTGCTTGAAGTAATCTCTCTTTTTTTTTATATTTATTTTATTTAAATTACCAGATATAATCTGATCACTAGAACTATAATTATGCTTAAGAAAGTGTTGTGTTGCGTAGGTTTAAGTTGCCAAAAAGGTCTATGCCTAAGGAAGCAGCTTATCAAATCGTGAGTGATGAGTTGCAGTTGGATGGGAAACCAAGACTGAACTTGGCTTCATTTGTCACCACTTGGATGGAACCCGAGTGTGATAATCTCATGTTGGCTTCGATTAACAAGAATTATGTTGACATGGATGAGTACCCTATCACCACTGAACTTCAGGTACAACGTAGATCCATGATTCTTCATCTTATAATTAAGGTCCATATATATTCTACGTTGATTCCTAATGTCACTTAATAGTTTTTTTGCAGAACCGATGCGTAAATATGATAGCCCATCTTTTCAATGCCCCCGTCGGTGATACTGAAACAGCAGTTGGAACAGGTACCGTTGGATCCTCAGAGGCAATAATGCTTGCAGGCCTGGCTTTGAAGAGAAAATGGCAGGCCAGGAGACAGGCAGAAGGCAAACCTTATGATAAACCTAACATTGTTACCGGAGCTAATGTTCAGGTAATGACATTCAATTCCGAATTTCTTTGGCAGTAAAAGAGTAGAAAACATGGGGTTCTCATATTTTTTTTTCCATTTTTTGAAGGTATGCTGGGAGAAATTCTCTAGATACTTTGAAGTGGAGTTAAAGGAAGTGAAATTGACGGAAGATTATCTTGTGATGGATCCTGTTAAAGCCGTTGAGATGGTAGATGAGAATACCATTTGCGTAGCAGCTATTTTGGGCTCGACGATGAACGGAGAATTTGAGGATGTTAAGCTGCTGAATGATCTTCTTACCAAGAAGAACCAGGAAACAGGGTGGAACACCCCAATCCATGTTGATGCTGCCAGTGGTGGCTTTGTTGCGCCATTCATTTACCCAGATCTCGTGTGGGATTTTCGTTTGCCACTGGTGAAGAGCATTAATGTGAGTGGTCATAAGTATGGCCTGGTTTATGCCGGTGTTGGTTGGGTAATCTGGAGAAGCAAGGAAGACTTGCCAGAGGATCTCATCTTTCACATCAATTATCTGGGCTCTGATCAGCCTACATTTACTCTCAATTTCTCCAAAGGTAAAATTTATTTTATTTGTCTATATTTTTAATGAACTAATTTCCAATCTACATTTGATCTTCATATAATTGGGATCTGATTTTTCAGGGTCCAGTCAAATAATTGCTCAGTACTATCAGTTAGTAAGGCTCGGCTTTGAGGTAATTCCTCTTTATCACCTAAAAGGGTATCGCCATATATATGGAGTGCGTGCACATGTCCTCAAACTCTTCTAAATGGTGCATTTTCTTTGATAGAATGATGATATCTCATTAATTACTCTATTGAAATATTGATAATAAAATGGCATTGATGAAGCAACTTTATATTTACTAATTAATAATTAATTTTCAGGGGTACAAACTCATCATGGAAAACTGCACGTCGAATGCGAAGGTGCTGAGAGAAGAACTAGAAAAGACGGGGCTTTTCAATATTCTGTCGAAAGATGTTGGGGTACCCGTGGTTGCATTCTCACTCAGGGACAGCAGTAAGTACACAGTTTTTCAAATTGCAGATTTGCTGAGAAAGTATGGATGGATTGTTCCGGCATACACATTGCCACCAGATGCTGAGAAAATTGCGATTCTGAGGGTTGTTATAAGAGAAGACTTCAGTAATACTCTTGCTGAAAGTCTGGTTGAAGACATAGGAAGAGTTATCAAGGAACTGGGGGGTGCTGAAGAATCTGAAACTGCTGCTAAAGGAAAGGCCAAAGAACTGAAAAAGACAACTAAAGCAAAAAGCAATGGAGTTTGCTAGATATGTGTATCCATGCATTTTGTCTTGTGGGTTGGTAATTTACTGATCTTCCTGCCACAATAATCTCCAGTCTGTATAATTTCAACAAAATAAGATTTCACCGCTCTATCATTTGAAGAGTTGTTGGTTCAAGTAATGAAAATCAGATTATACCAAGTTTGCCTGAGTCTAAATGACCTTAAGTGTGATAATTAATATTTGTTCCGAGTGTTATCACAGGAGACTCAAATTTACGTGTATAATTTATATCAAAAATTTTCCCGTCAGAAATTTTTTGAGAATTAAAGTCCGACAATTTTCGGATGTGACAATTATCTGAAATATAAAAGCTGTCTTTTCAAGGAGGTAAGAAAATGTCCTCGCCGACTATTCCTTCATCTTATCCGTAAGTAGCTTTTCCCATCACATGGCTAATCTGACACCACCTGACAAATGACAATGATTGGAGCCAGGTAAGATAACTCGCACGCGTGACTGCTGTTATTGAGGTATGAATATCTTTTTAATATAATAAATTAATTTATAATAAAAGAGGAAAAAAGTTACATTCAAATTTCCAAAATCTCTGTAACAGGGTAAAATTTTTTTAGAGTTAATTTTAAAAAATAAATAAATCAGGTGATGAATGTAATCGACTATCTTGTTAGAATAATTTGGAGAGAGTTTTTCAACACTTAAAATCTGCAGAAGCAGAGAAAAGAGAAGAAAAATGAATTAAAGTTTGGGGAATCAATTTTGAAGTTTTTTTCATTATTTTCTGCAACGTGGCCTGTTAAGACACTTTTGTTTTCAATTTACGGTGGCATATTTTCTTGTCCCCTTATCTCCAAGGAACAGAAGTCTTTTTCCTTTTAATTTTAGGAAAATTCTATTACCTCGTCCATAAAGATAAGCTCATATCCTTTTTTTTACATAGATTAAAAAATATAATTAATACAGTTAATCTAATCATTTTTAATGATAATTTTACTTTTATACCTTACATTCAATTCATATGAATATTTAATGGAATATATTGGAATCTAAAATAATAGATATCAAGAAGGAATTAATGAGGTTAATTTAATCTTTTAACTCATATCTATCTCTCTTCAAAAAGAAATTAGGCTATAATTTAGAATAGCCTAAAAAATAAACTTGAACTATTTTTACACGACTGAAGTTGTATTATGGAACAGATCTATTGAACTTTGTGGCTTATGTTGAGTCGTGTCATGTATTTTCTTGATAAAATAATGGTATTTTGTGGTGAACAAAAAAAAAAAAAAAGACTCCTTGAGTTGATATAAACCATAAGGCATATATAGGGATATAGATCAGATTCATATAAGAATTTTTCTTAATTTTTTCTCTGCATGTTTAAACCAATTTGTTCCTTTCATTTTGGCCGACTCATTGTTGAGCTTTTCATACCCTCTCCATCACTAAATATAAATAAAAATAAAGTTATCTTAATTTTATAAGAGTCGTTTTGTAAAAATTAATTTAACTTGTTTTGATTTATATTTAGTGAGGATGAGAATACTTATTTTTAACCACTTGCGTCTTTCTCTTGTGTAGCAGTTATAACTAATTAACTAAAAGCCCAAATCACTTAATTTTAAAGAAACCCACGGTGGAAATACTCACTTATTAAGCACATGCTAAATGAATAGGAATAAAATTGCAAAATCAAATACTACTTCCATTGCTAAATATAAATTATTTGAGCTAATTTTATTTACCAATAAATATTAATCACGGTTGTTTATTAGATATTTTATTAATTTTTTATTATATTACCTCTGTCTTTTCTTTTCTTTTTTTCTAGATATTTGTTATTAGTTTGATTAGAATATATATAGGGACATTTTAAGAAATATATAAATATATATATATATATATAACCTTAATTTTTTCAAAATAACAGATAGTGACTTATAAATAGTAACAAATTAGTTGAATTAGTTCCTAATAAAAAAATTTCATCCTATTTGGTCTCTAATGCTTTTATCTTAACTAATTTAGTCCCTTATCTAATTACAATTAACTAAATTGATCCAACTCTTACAAAATCCATAGTTGCGAAAATAATCAAATCTCTTTCATAAATTCTTGTGCAATTTATACAATTTTGATGGGTAAAATGGGTATGGTCCACGCAACTTGATTGGAATACTCTTTATACTGGATCCGATCATCGGGAACTCGATCCGTGTCTTCACAAACTGATCAAGAAATTCTCGATCTATAAACAAAGTCGCATTAAGAGCTTAGGAAAGGCCTTCTAGGTTGTAACCTTCAACCTAGAGACCTCTGACCTATCTTAGACATTCTTGATGCCACTTACTGTGACTTATGGTTCATCTCAAGGCTTAATGACCTATGGTTTGTCATCTACGACCTCTGAATAGACTTCCCGAGATACTCTAGGTCTCTCCGAAGGTTGAGACACGGTCTAAAAGTCTCGCCCGATCTCGTAGGTCTCTCCCAAGAGTTGTTCATGGTAGAAACACACTTCTACAAGGAAAATCCTTAATTCCAGGAACAATTGGTTGGATATTGTCTCACAATTGATAAGATTTACCTACTTTCACCTAATTGATATCTATACAAATAAGGTAACTTCACCTAAAAGGATGGATTATTGATTTTTGTATACACGATTGATGAAGCACGATCGAACACAAAAGAATTTCAGTCTATCTTTCTCTTACGCGAACTGACTTAGGCATCAGAGATTTCCTCAGGGCAACAACCTACTCCGGTGACCTCTTTCTTTTTATTCTTATAAGCTCTTTGGCAGTCAGGGTAACCCGGAGATCATTTTTGAGCTCTATCACTTTTGGTGCCATCTGTGGGAAGAACAACTGAATTGAAGTTGCCTTTCAAAACACTTTATAAAAATCACACTACCATGGCAAAAGAACAACCAACCCACCGCTGACTACCATGCCGAACTCAATTACATACTGAAGAGATGGTACCTACAGATCCCATAAATGGTGGAGTAAACAATGATATTGTAAATCTTGCGGTTCAAACAGGTCCCCCGGAATCAACATGTTTGGGGCCTTGCAGAACGAATCCAAAAATTGTTCCTCTAGGGTAAGGAGCAATAGACTAGGGCCAGTAAACTTCAGGGCGTAATAATAATACATAAAACCACAAGGGGTCTAGGGGAAGTCACATTATAGTCCCAAGCTCCTGGAACGTATGGACTTGGCCCTGGAAAGTCTCTTGGACAAAAGAGACCTCACCTCAACTGGGAGAAGTCCATCTCTATCTCGAAGAGATGATCAACAACTTGGAGGACTAGAATAGGAAAATGGAGAGCTACATGACCCACCACCACCTCCAAGATCGAGAGAAGACCCTCCAGGTAGACGTCCTGAGGGCAGAGAAAAATGGAGACAAGATCCTTCAAATGGAGTGACTCGCGGAGTTCAGATCCAGGAAGAAGGGACTGTAAGAAGAGGTCCCCCATTAACAAACCTTAGAGATATTCTTCGAAATGGGTGTGACTTTGACCTTCGAGACATGCTCACCAGAACAGCAATATCCATGACTCGATGACGTGAAATAGGCCAAGATGAATACAAAAGCTAGCTAAGAACTCCTTTTAAGGGAAAGGATCCTCCAAGACCTAGCCAGATTGAAAGATCAAGTAGTAGGAATCATGGAGCAGCCCCTGAACCTTTTAGGAGAAATGCTCCAAGTATAAATCTTGTTGAAGATGATGGACTTGAGATGCAAAACACTATCGACCTTTCATAGCCATCACCCTTCGTGCATAGCATAAGAACTGCAGGGATGCCTCCTGGATTTAAACCACTATAGGTCGCAGCAAAGTATGATGGGGAATTACAGAGCCACAGCTCCACGTGGACGAATATGTCTCATACATGGAGATGTTTGAGTTCCTTGATCATGTCAAATGCAGGGCCTTTTGTTCCACGTTAACAAGAAAGCTCAATCTTGGTTCAAAAGCCTGCTGGAAGTAAGTATCTCGAACTGGACTCAACTCAAAGAACCATTTTTGAAAAACCATCAGAGTAGCAAAAAATGCGAAAGGATATTAATCACCTTTTCAACATCAAGCATAAAGTTGGTGAGAGCACAAGAAGTTACTACAGTCGCTTCAATGATAAAGCTGTGGAGATAGAGTAAAGGAACGATACCATTTATATCACAACCTTCAAGCATGGCTTGCTTGGGGGTATGTGGCTCTTCGACTTGCTGAGGAGGAAGTGAAGACCATCTAGGAGCTCCAAATGCTCTTTGAGAGACTTATCAAAATAGAAGAAACTGCCATTCAAAAGAAAATTCCTGGCTTTTTACTCAAGCCATAGAGGAATCAAAGGGGTGCCCCAAGAGCCTCCAATCAAACAAGAGAGACATGAATGACTTAATTTCCAAAGGAAGACCTTCTAAAAAGAAGAGAAGATCAATTCCCAACCTAGAGACTACCCCTTTGACAAATTCGCAAGCTAAGATTCTTGTAGCAATAGAGAGGAAAAGAATTTTCAGGCCTCCAAGACCTCTTAGGTCTATGATTGCAAAGAGAGACATGACCAAGTTCTATTATTACCACAAAGACTATGACATTGTCACAAAAGACTATTTCGATATCAAGAGAGGGATTGAAAGACTGATCAAAGAAGGTCAATTGCAAGAGTTTCTCTCAAAGGCTGTAGGTCAATTGGAAGATATCTATTTCAGATGAGCCAAACCAATAGGATGAACCAAATTAGTTCTATATCATGAAATTTGACTTTGTACCACCCATATTACTTAAAAAAAAGATTCTCCCCTCTTCCCAGCCATTTCAATTTCGAGTTAAGAAGATGTGAAGTCACGTTTATCTCTATAAGAGGTGCATTCCAAGGTGTCAAGTGGGAGAGAAGGGATGTCATAATTGCTGTTTTGAATAAGACGACCTTTTTATTTTTCATTTTTTAGTTAAGACCTCATATCCAGACTCCAATAAATTTTCAAAGAATTTGAATTTGAAAATCGAAAGATTTTTCTCCTATTTTGACCAAAAGAAAAATAGTTCTTTGAATTTTGAGTCAGTCTATATATTCATGGAAGAAGTGATGGTCCAAAGGTTTGTACTCGGGGAATCCTTGACTTAACTTAGCATTTTTTTATGGAATCATCGTAGATCTAGTATGAATTTGAGGTTCTTTCATTTTTTTAGTCAATTAATATTTTGAATATTTATAGGGTTCTTAACAAGAGAATTCCTATCAATACAAAAAGAAACAATAAAAGCCATATTATTATACATAAAAACAAATAACAAATAAATAGGAAAATAGAGGAATCAAGAGGCCTGTATGGATCAACATAAAGACGGCTGAGTTGACTTGATATTTTGGTATTATCGCCACAAACAAAAAAGAGCTTTTAGATTTTTCTTCTTTCATAGCTTCAAAGAAGATTGAATCTTTGATTCAAAATAAAAAAGTTTCAAACTTTTCATTACATATTCAATTAGTATTGGGGTGTTTTTGCTTGAGCTGTATGAGATGAAAATCTCATATACGGTTCTTAGAGGGGGAGTTCCACCTACCTCAATAAAGTTTATGATTGGTTCGAAGAACGTCTCTAGATTTAAGCGATTGCAGATGATATAACTAGTAAATACGTTCCTCCCCACATCAATATATTTTATTGTTTAGGGGGAATTACGGTTACTTGTTTTTTAGTACAAGTAGCTATAGGATTTGCTATGACTTTTTACTATCGTCCAACTGTTACTGAAGCTTTTGCTTTCCGTTCAATACATAATAACTGAAGTTAACTTTGGTTGGTTAATCTGATCAGTTCATAGATGGTCGGCAAGTATGATGGTCCTAATGATGATTCTACATGTATTTCGTGTGTATTTTATCGGTGGATTTAAAAAACCTCACAAAGTGACTTGGGTTACAGGTGTGGTTCTAGCTGTATTGACCACGTCTTTTGGTGTAATTAGTTGTTCCTTACCTTGGGACCAAATTGGTTATTGGGCAGTGAAAATTATAACATACCTGAAGCTATTCCTGTTATAGGATCCTCTTTGGTAGAATTATTGCGTGGAAGTGCTAATGTGGGACAATCCACCTTGACTCATTTTTATAGTTTACACATTTTTGTATTGCCCCTTCTTACTGTCGTATTTATGTCAATGCACTTTCCAATGATACGTAAATAGGGTATTTCTGGTCCTTTATAGAGAAGATATTTCATCGATATTTGGAGTCTATCATTTATCACTTGGGGAAGGAATAATAATATTTCATTGGTATAAATATGGATTATTAAAAAAAGAAGAAGACATATATTTGGATATTTCCCTTCAACTGTTCCTGTCAAATAAATAATATTAGGGAGTTGAGGTGAAATCTCTGAACAGAAAACGGATTATGGGAGTGTGTGATTTGAATTATTGATTAGTCTGTGTAGCTATATGCCTGCCATATTGGGATTGGAATTTACAAACCAAATGTGTCTTTGTTCGAACCGTCATGTAAACCTTATACAGAGGATAGGCTGGGTTGCTTGAAGGGATAGATTGGGGTTACCATTATTGTTTTGTAGTGATGAATCTTCTATGTGTTCCTAGGAAAAGGAATTTGTCCATTTTTTGGGGTCTCAAAGGAGTGTGGAAACACATAAGAACTCTTGAATGGAAATGGAAATTTGGAAACAGTAATTGAGTCTATAAATCTATATCAATGGGATTTTCGAAGTAAATTATTTATCTTATTATTAATCAAGGATTTTGTATTCTTAAATTATTATTATTGTTAAGAATTAATTGGATTGAAGATCTATAACGCACTAGAACGCCCTTGTTGATGATCCTTTACTTCGACAACATCTAGGGTTCCTCGAACAATGTGATATTTCACACTGGGTGAATCTTTAACCCGTCCCCCTCGAAATAAGACTATAGAATTGTGATAAATAAGGCATCTGTACTCCTGTGGATCTCTCCGTAATTTCATAAAACAGACTTTCTAGAGACCCCCAATGACCAATCCTCACATTAATTGACAAGGATCCAATAAGTCCAACATTGATTCCTTCGGATGTGTCGATTGGACAAATACGCCCATAGTGACTAGGATGGATATCTCGTATCCGAAAACTAGCAGTTCGCCCTGTTACTCCTCCAGGGCCCAAATAACTCAATTTTCTCCCATGAACTATTTGTGTCAACGGATTAGTTCGATCCAAAACTTGAGATAATGGGTGTAAACGGAAAAAAGATTCATAAGTAGTTGTTAATGATAGTATTTAGATGATGGACTAGCTAGTAGTTGATGCCCCCAGGACGTACAATGTAATCTTGGGAAGAAAGGGAGTAATCGACCTGAGAGCGGAAATATCTCTATTGCATTAATGCATGAGGATACAGGTTAGAGAAGCTTGGATTGCACTGTTACCTAACAAAAGGAGATGCAAGAAGCCCTACTGATGACATAGAGACCTCAAAGGTTGACTTCATCGACCTGCCCTTGGAAGATGATAAGTCTAGAATTCAAGTAGTTGGAAAAAAGAGAAAAGGTTTACCTCAACCCGAAGTTTTTAGAAAAAGGCATTAAGATTGGAGAGCTATTTCCAACCAAGGTCAAAGGGAAATTGTTTGACTCTCTGCGAGAGTAGCTCAAAGTCTTTGCATGAAAGCCCACAGACCTTGAAGGAGTTGATAGAAGCATCGCAGTTGAAAAGAAACATAAAATTTTATGTGGATGACATGGTCATCAAATCAAAGACTTGATTGAGGATATAAGAGAGACCTATTGAAACATTGAAATGTGCACACATGAAGTTGAATCCAAAAAAGTGTACTTTTGGGATATTAGTTGGAAAATTTTTGGGTTGTATGATTTTAGATAGGGGAATTGATGCAAATCCGGACAAGGTAAAACCACTCTTCGACATGGAACCTCCCCGAAGCATCAAAGAGGTCCAGGGTCTTACTAGTAAAATGGTAGCTCTAAGTCATTTTATTAGTAAAATGATGGACAAGAGAGAAAAGTTTTATGTTGTATTGAAGAAACCAAGTGGTTTTTAACGGTGAGAAGATTGCCAAACAGCTTTTGTGAGATTGAAAGAATTCTTGGAAAAATCTCCACAGCTCATTTCACCAAGACTTGGAGAAGAACTTTTAATGTATCTCATGTTAACTAAAAGAGTTGTAAGTTCAAAGCTCTTAATAGAAATGTTAGATCCCTAATTTCTTCATTAAATTTTTAACGATCAAAATTATAAATTTTTTTATCACTATATATAAATCATCGATCGTTCTTTTGTAAAATTAAATTAATTTTTTTTCCTCCTAAATTACCTTCTAATAATCCTTTCAAAACTCTTTCACCATTTTACTTAAAAAAAAAAACCTTATGATACTAACGACAATTTACTTATATTATTACCCTCCTTAGCCTAGTCCGCGTATAAAAATATACGTACCGTTCCCGCCTTGACAGCTCTACTGGCAGTGATCAAGGACAGCGTCGGTCGGCCGCAGAAGTCTAGAACTTCTGGAAGCTCCTGCTACAGTTGACTGTAGGGCGCAACCATTAGCGACTCTGATTTCATTTCATTTCAGTGTCAACAGAGTCAAGTGTCAACGTGTCATCATCCTAGGCGCCCTTTATGGACACCGCATTTTTTTCTCCTCCTACTTTCTCACTCTGGGAGTCTCGCACTAAAACTTCGAGAATCACTGAATCAGACCCATATTTTGATCACTCACTGATTTGGCAACCAGAGGGAGCAGAGAAAAAATGGCGATCACTCCAGCTGTTATAGACAAAGGCGAGCACTTGCACTACACTTTTGCTTCCAGATATTCCACTGAACCACTTCCCAGGTTTGCTTCGGTGTTTTCAATTGATTTTCTACCCTATTGGGAATTTCGATGATCCTATTTTTTTGATTCGACCATTTACAGTCGGGGAATTTTTTTTCCCACAATTAAATTCATGGGTTATTCTTCGAGTTTAGCTGCGATCGAGGAATTATTATTTAGTTGGCTGCTTGAAGTAATAATTATTTGTTTTTTACCAAATATAATAGGATCAAATTATGTAATATAATTCTGACTGCCTGGTGTTTGCCTAAGGATCTAGTACTGTTATTATGCATAAAAAAGCTTCGGCGCTGAAAATCTCTTATGTTCTGCGTTTCTGCCTGTAGGTTTAAGTTGCCAAAAAAGTCTATGCCCAAGGACGCAGCTTATCAAATAGTGAATGATGAGCTGATGTTGGATGGAAACCCGAGATTGAACTTGGCTTCATTTGTCACCACTTGGATGGAGCCCGAGTGTGATAATCTCATCATGTCTTCGATTAACAAGAATTATGTTGACATGGATGAGTACCCTGTCACCACTGAACTTCAGGTAGATCTGGATTCTTGATCTCTTTTAACAGATACATGGTGATTGTTTTGTCTCTCTTGTCTCGGAAGTTGGGGGTCAAATTTCTAACTATTTCTTTTCAAATGGCACAATTTTTCCTTTTACCATCCATTCCTGTCGAATTTGATCATGTTTGTCCTGATCTCCCCAAATATTTCTGTAGAAGTTTAGGTGATACCCATTCTGTACTTCAGATTTTGTCAATTTTACCATTTCAATTTTGTTTCTTGACTGAAAATTATTGCCTCTTTCAACTGTGGGATGGGCATAATTCTTGGAGGTTAGGAGTTTTCTGAGAGGCAGCGTGCTTACCTTTTTCACTCCCTTAACTTGTGCTCAATACAGGTAGAGATGTTAAGCAAATATTCTTTTGAAGACTCTACTTTTCTTGTTCTTAACTATCTGCAACACTTTGAAAGGTATTTCTGGTTTTTCTCCATTAATCAACGAGAAGTATCCTTGGGAAGAGTTGAAATGGATGAAATGTCATATTAGTGATAGGAAAATATGAAATTAACTCCTGCATTTTACTTAGTAGGAACAAATTTTGCTCTTGTTCTTGTTCTTAGTATTTAAACTTAAACTAATCTTATATAAGGTCCATATTGTACAATTCCTAATATCATCACTAATTTTGCAGAACCGATGCGTAAATATGATTGCCCATCTTTTCAATGCTCCCGTTGGTGATACTGAAACGGCAATTGGAGTAGGTACTGTTGGATCGTCAGAGGCAATAATGCTTGCAGGGCTTGCTCTTAAGAGAAAATGGCAGGCTAGGAGAAAGGCAGAAGGCAAACCGTATGATAAACCTAACATTGTAACTGGAGCTAATGTTCAGGTAATGACATACATTCTTTGGTAGTAAAGTAGCAAACATTGGGTTCTCAAATCTCAGGTCTTACTTTCTTTTACTATTAAAGAACATGGACTGGCTCCAACGAACTCTTGAGTAATATTTTTCAGTGTCTAAATGTCTATAAAAATGTGAATTACTTCATTCAAAAAATAGAAGTCAAGACATTCAACTGCAGAGGAGGTATATAACTAGTTGCAGTTGTTCATCTTTCTTATACTGTTGTTGTTGCAGGATAAGCAAAATTCATGCTACAATGACCTGACCTAGAAAAACATCATACTATGGAGAACGTTGTTGGCTGTTTCTCCTTTCTTCGTATTTCCCACTTTCTGTGAGGTTCACATTAATCATCATTAGGGTCTCTTGGTTTTGAGGATGTTATAAGCAACAGATTTTGGTTTTCTGAAATTCCAGCAATATAGTTTTTTTTTTTTTTTGAAAACGAAGGAGGATCCAATATTGTCCTCAACATTGACAGGTCTTTGTGAACTCTTCACGATTCCCAATTTTTTACTTAAATGTCTGCATATTTAGTTCCAGATTAGCTGATGTTTATTGTCTGGTTTTGACGGTATGCCACACTTGTTATGCTTTTCCTTGATGAAAAAAAATTATAAAGAGAAATAAAGTAGTAGTTTATTTGCCAAACTCTTGTCATTCTGTTATCCTGAAGATCTCATAGATCTTCATCTTTTGTAGGTATGCTGGGAGAAATTTGCTAGATACTTTGAAGTCGAGTTAAAGGAGGTGAAATTGAGAGAAGGTTATTATGTAATGGATCCTGTTAAAGCTGTTGAGATGGTAGATGAGAATACTATATGTGTAGCAGCTATTTTGGGTTCAACACTTACAGGAGAATTTGAAGATGTTAAGCTACTTAATGATCTTCTTTCTAAGAAGAATCAGGAAACTGGGTGGAACACCCCAATTCATGTTGATGCTGCCAGTGGAGGGTTTATTGCACCATTCCTTTTCCCAGATATCGAGTGGGATTTTCGTTTGCCCCTGGTGAAAAGCATTAATGTTAGTGGTCATAAGTATGGCCTTGTTTATGCAGGTGTTGGATGGGTAATTTGGCGAAGCAATGATGACTTGCCAGAGGAGCTCGTCTTTCACATCAATTATCTGGGGTCTGATCAACCTACATTCACCCTCAATTTCTCGAAAGGTAATCTATTTACTTCTGTTTGTTACTGATATTCATTCTATCAATCACTGGTAAAACAAGAATTCTGATGGTTTTAATGAATTAACTTTCCATGATTAAATTATTGCATTGTCCCCCCAAGAGAATTAATTTCCATTCTATATTTGATCTTCATTTTTGCTTCTGATTTTGCAGGGTCCAGTCAAATAATTGCTCAGTACTATCAGTTCATAAGACTTGGCTTTGAGGTAACCTCTTATCACATAAAATATCTCATTACTCTGGAACAATGCAACCCAGAAAAACATAAGTCCCAATATTTTGTTAATCCCACTTTTGTTAATGTCTTGCCTTGGATGCTAAAACCAAAGGCTTAGAGAGTAACTGCATAGGGTAATTCAAACTTTCAGAGTTTTGGTTGGCTTCTAAGTTTTCCATGGTCACCATGGAGAATGGTGGTAAATCCAAGTAGTTGTTTGAGACTTATGGTTAGAGAGTATTGTAAAAGACTGGTTAAGTCTCAAAAACAAATGACACTATGACAACGTTGCTGGGGATTTTGAAGAGAAAAGCCTCACTATCTTTTAGGATCTTTTGTCCTTTTAATACTCAATCTGGAGATATTCAGTTTTGGATTGCTGCGTCTGAAGCTTATTGCTCATTGATAATGCATATTTATCTCTCCTTAAGAAACTGTGAGTGTGGATCCTATCATTTTCTTGTCTAGATGAATGCTTTAGTTTGAGACAATAAAACAGCTTGAAGGCGTGGTCCTCATTGCACCACATCCTATTGTTGTATTTTCAGTTTTTATTTTGGTGATAGTTTCTCAGGGTAAAGGAAATTATGAATCAGGTTAAAAGTTTGTTAAGAGTGCACAAGACTTATTTTCAGTTTTCCTTTTGACATAAAATGTTGATCCAGTTTCTCTGTTTATTTTTTCTAATTATTTTTCAGGGGTACAAAAACATCATGGAAAACTGCATGGCGAATGCAAAGGTGCTCAAAGAAGGACTAGAAAAGACTGGGCGTTTCGAGATTCTATCGAAAGATGTTGGGGTCCCCTTGGTTGCATTCTCACTCAAGGACAGCAGTAAGTACACGGTTTTTCAAATTGCAGAATCACTGAGAAGGTTTGGATGGATAGTTCCAGCATACACTATGCCTCCAGATGCCGAGAAAATTGCTATTCTCCGAGTTGTTCTTAGAGAAGATTTCAGTGACACACTTGCTGAAAGGCTTATTTCAGACATCGGAAGAGTTGTCGGGGAACTTGATGAATTACCTCCTCAAGCATCCATTAAAAGTGCTCATGTTACTGCTGCCGTTGCAGATGAAACTGGTAGTGGAAAGGCCAAAGACCACCACCTGAAAAGGAGTGTCACTCAGATTCAAAGAGAAGTGACCAGCTATTGGAGAAGGATAGCAAATGAAAAAGGCAGTGGAGTATGCTAGAATTAGATCCTTGCATTTTGTGGGGTTGTGATTTCCAGCTGTTGTGTGTGGTAAAATTACTTGCTTGTAGGTTGGAACTGTGTGTGAAAATGACTGAGCAATAAACGGATGTGAAAATGCTGTAGAAAATGTGCTTTGCTTGCTTATGCCTGTCCACCACCGTCATTATTGTAAATTTCCCTTCAGATTTGTTAGGGTCTTCCTTGAAGTGAGTCTATGAAATTTCCCTTCACATTTTATGCCATTCCCTTTCCTGTACTGTAATTCATCGACTGAAAGTGAGCGAGCTTTTTGGTAATATTGTTCCTAGGCAAACGGATCTTCCTTCCCACACCGCATTTTAACTTCTCAAATGCTTTCTCAGTTGCAGCAATTTACATTATGGTATGCTCATACTGATCCCCTGTTGGTTTTTGACAAACCTGCTCATCTATGATAGGAATTGGCAACTTAATTTAAGAATTCAAGATTTTTTTTTTTTCCGATGAATGTAGCGGAGTCTAAATTCTTTTTCTGGTGATTTTATGGGATTATTTACGATAAAGTTAACCAGCAAATTATTTTTAAACTTCATATGAAACGTGGATTCTTTTTAATGAAAAATGAACCAGACTTCCAAGGGTCAACTGTTTTTCAGACATTTCCGGATTATTTCCCTCCCCGCTTCGACCCGGTTCGGTCTAAGTGCAGCCGCCCTCCGTTTCCCGCCATTTTCCCTCGTATATACGCAAAGAGGATGAAGACTCAACTACTCTTTGGACAAATCTTGGGAACTTCAAGAACAGAGTTCGAAGATGAGCCGAGTGTTGAGGAACAGAGTTCAAAGAAAATTTAGAATGAGAGGTTACACTTTAAAAGTGGAAGCCCTAACTGAAATTCTCTCTTTCGTGGAACGTTTTCCGGACGCCGCCGTAGACGAAGCCGTGGACCTGCTCCTTGACGAACTACATCACCTCTCTTGTATATTTTCTTCTTAGCTTTTCTTTTCTGTTAATCATTTTGAATATCAGGAAAAAAAAGGGAAGATTCTTTATTGTTTATCCTTTTGCAGTGAAGTCTTCGATTTTGGATAAGGAGGCTGTGAGTCAAGTAGTAAGTAGTTTACTGGAAGCCGATGCAGCCGCCGAGGAAAACCCTAGTAGTACTTCTGTCGGATTTGGGGGTTCTGCTCTTCGCATTATTAATACTTTTGACGTTCTGAAATTTCGATATGATCCGGTTAAGAAAACCTTTTACGAGTAAGGAAATTTCCGGAATCTCCTACTGTTAATTTCTCGTAATTATTCTTCAAGGTTTGCCTGTCAATTTATGTGTTACAATGTGGATGTCCACCAGGCTATGCAGTTGGAAACTGATAAATTGTGGAAGTTGTTGAAAACAAACTTCTTTCCCATTTTTTGGATTTTCTATGATGATCTCTATTTATGTAATTTGCTATGATGCTTGATTAGATAGTACTTTTCTTTTCAAATAAATGATTGACAAGAAATATGAGTTTAATATTTGACTATTAATTAAGATTGCTGCCATTTTTCCCTTTTTGTCAGCGAAACGTTTACGGGCTAATTACATGGCATTTTCTTTTTTTAAACTAAATTTACAATCCAAATACCTCTTGTACTATGGTTGAAAGTAACATGATGCTTCTTTCTGCTTTTTAAAATGTAGATATACAGGTAGACTTCCTCTTCATGGTGATGCCTCATCAAAAGCCACTCTGTATAGAGATAGGTTTCTCTTATTATATCAAAGGCTCTCTCGTCAACCAGAATTCTCTAGACCTGCTTTTGATTCTGACTTCTATGAGTATGGAACCTGTGAGGTACCTTGTTTTTCTCCCTCACAATAAATCATGTATGAATAAACATGAATCAACTTTAGTAAATCTATTGCTTTTCTGTTTCATGTTTTGCTTTTAATTTTTTTGCCAAAATTTAACTCTTGGCAGATATCTCCCATACAATCTTTGGTTGGCCAAAATGGAAAAAGATGGATCATGGGTTTAATATCTCAGTTGGAAGATGGTCACTTCTACCTGGAAGATTTATCTGCTAATGTGAAATTTGATTTCAAAGATGCAATATCCTTTAGAATTAGTTACCCTATTATCTTACGAAGTTAAAGTTTCATCAATAGAACAAGGGTGCTATATTGAATTTCAAAGGTTCCTTGTTGAAGATGTCATTTCTGATTTTGTTCTGGACTTTCACAACTATCAGTTTTTTTAATTAGATAAATTTTGTACATATGAGGACATATTCTTTTCTATGTTAAATACGTGTTACTTTCTGGTGATTCATTCCCTTTCTCTCCGAGTCTTCATTTTTACACATTTTCATTTGAATTTTTATCAATTTCATAGATATAGATTGCATCATATGATATTATGTTGTTGTTCTTCATGAAGATATCTACATTTTCTTGCTTAATCTGTATATCTCAATATTTATTTGTACTGTACTTAATATATTCTAAGATATTACAAAATTTTAATCTTGAGTAGATCTGCTGAAACCTATTGCAACACATTAAAGTTACAGCTGTTAATTTGTTGCTCTTCCCTGATTCCTTTTAGTTGACTTATTTGTGCAGAAAGCTGCTGAGTGAGTTATGGAGTTCAAAATGTGTTTTAGCTGAATAATGAATGTTATTGTTTTCTTTGACATCAAGTACAAAATAACATCAGGATTCTTTTTGGAAAACACAATAGTTGTAGCAGAAGGGGAGATGAGCCCAAATGGTGTTTTTAAGGTTTGCAAACATTTTTCTTCAATATCTTTATGTAATTAAATAGTTCTGCATGAAATTACTTATTACATATTGATTCGTGTAATGTTGCTTTCTTCTGGTTCCAGAGAATTAAGAAAAAGAAAGAAAAGATCAAGTGAAATTTGTTAATGAGCTTTGGACATGACAACCGTATGCTCTTCCTCACTTTATGAAAATGAAAAATATAGTATAACTCATCTATCATATCAACTGAGTCACATCTGATGAGCAATCAAAAGAAATACATTTATGTTTATATTATTGGCATCAGTCACAAAACAAAGAAATTGAATTTCCCAAAGAAATTTTGACTTTAGTTGGTTTTTTAAGACATTTTAGTTAAGTTAAAAATATAACTAGGGGCACCCTTCCGTCTTTCACTAATCCCAATGCATTTCTTCATCTTTTGTTATTGCAGTCTTTCTGGGTGTGAATAATCTAGTTACCAACTAGTATTCTAGTTGCTTGTAGTTATCCTTTTCTGGTAATTAAGGATTTATTAGGGTATTTGAAATGTTGAATATCAATTTGGGAGTAGTTGCTTGTGGATTATAGGAAATACAAACAAAAGGAAATCAATGTTGCGTTGCTCAGACTGCAAATGTGCAACTTGAGTCATACGAATCATCCTTTTGCTCCTTTTTTAACCAGCATGGGTACTTACATGTGAAGACTGAGTTTAGCTACTCTTTTGATTGGACCACTGAATTATATCAGTAACCAATTCTCACTAATATGTTCTGAAGGCTAGAACATGTGGATTTCCTCCACTAGAGGACAGAGAAAAGTCAGTCACCTTTTGCACTGGTCTGGATTTTTTTGGTGGTGGTACATTCACAAAAGAGGAAACTGTATCCTTTTATGGTTCTAAGTGTTATCAAACTGTTATGAATTCTCTTTTCTTTATATTAGATAATTAATTTTTAGAGCTTGCAACGTTTCCTTGATTATGACTATAGCTGAGACTCCTGGAGATGGAGAGAAGGGCCGTGAAGGACATGTTTGTTATACTTTCTGACATTTGGCTCGACAATGAAGAGGTATGATGCTTTTTACTCTTGTTTCTTTCATGTTACTAAATAGGATGTCACCTCTTAATCCTGTTATTTTCTTATCTTAGTAAAGACTATGAGAAATTTGGAGACAGTCCTCAATGGTTATGAGAATGTTGATGTGGTTCCTTCTCTATTTGTTTTCATGGGAAACTTTTGCTCCCGTCCATGCAATCTTGCTTTCAATTCATACTCAGAACTCAGGTGAGGTTCCAGCTTGAATTTTCAGACTTACTATGGTTATTAAAATGCATAACAAGTGTTTCATTGTGCAGGTTGCAATTTGAAAAGCTTGGACAAATAATTTCCTCGCACCACAGACTAATGGAGCAATCTAGATTTCTTTTTATTCCTGGTCCTCATGATGTAGGTGAGTTCATTTGATCATTCCTTCGTTCTAATTTTCTAGGATTTTTGTTATATTATGAGATTAACATTGCTTGTTTCAGGTCCTTCCACTGTTCTACCAAGATGTCCTTTGCCAAAATACATAACTGAAGAAATTCAAAAGCATGTTCCGCATGCTATATTCTCTAGTAACCCTTGCAGGTAAGATATAGAATTTTGCTTTGTGGCAAGCTGTATTACTTTTACTGCTTTTATTTCACTTACGTTTGATGACCAAATTATACGAGTTTACTAGTTTTTCATGAGCTTAATTTTACATCTCTAGATCCACTGCTTACACTGAATTTCATTTTCATGTAACTATTCCATTCAGGGTCAAATTCTACACACAAGAAATTGTGTTTTTTCGTCAAGATCTGCTCTACAGAATGCGGAGATCTTGCCTTATTCCCTGTTCAAAAGAGGAAGCCGATGATCCTTTTCAACATGTATATTTCTCTTCCTCGTTACTGTATCTTTTTGTCCAACTTTAGCTGATTTCTCTTCCTTTAGAAGCTCAAAATTGTTTTCTTATTGCATTTTTCATTTTCATTTTTTTGTTGGCAGTTGGTTGCTACTATAATACATCAAAGTCATCTTTGCCCTCTCCCACTCAGTGTACAACCGATCATCTGGAACTATGACCACTGTCTTCATCTCTATCCGACTCCACATACGGTATTGTTCATTCTTTACCCTGATTTTCAGATAACGTCAGATTTTTGCATCATGTGAATGTAAGAAAGTGTCAAAGTGCTTACCTACCTAATGGATCGAATCTAAGGGGTGTGGTCAATAGCTTTTACAGCCAAGCAAGCTTTTTCCTTTGTAAATAATGAGTATAAGTGGTATCTTTTAACATTGTTTGAGGATTTGCACCAATACAAACAGTAACAACCTGGCTGTGACAGGAAACTGTCTGACTGTACTCTACATTCCGAGAAGCAGAATAAAAGACAGCACAAAATGTTAGGGATGATTTTTGTTCACTGGTATTGAAACCCTAATAATAGAACTATATTGTTGAGAGGAAAATTTAGATATGGAAAATCTTTCAAAGTTGCAGGCTTAGTTTTCCATCTTTTGAAACCTTGATTTTTGTTTATAGGGAAGTGTTGTTCTATACATCATCCTTTTATGCCTGTTTCGCTGCAGATAGTTTTAGGGGATAAAAGTGAGCAGAAGGAATTCGCCTACCGAGGAGTTACGTGCTTAAATCCTGGTTCTTTCTCAAATGATGGCACATTCGTGGCTTATCGGCCCTGCACTCGTGAGGCTGAACTGTCAAGTGTATAGGGCCATCTCAATTCTCAAGTATAACAACCTGTATCATCAGCTTTAATTATAATTCCTCCAATGCTTTTCTTGTGTAAGAATTGTATTCTTACCTGAGCTTGTATCCTGTGAAAAATTTAATCTTTATTCCTTAAGGTACGTTTAATCTGGGAAAATATCTGTAGAGTATATAACACCAAAAGAAAAAAAGAGAAAAAACCCCTTCAATCTCAGTGATACTCAAATGGTGAAGAGCAAAGATACCGATCACATATGTGCTTCCCTTTGTGTAGCTTGGTTTTCTGTTACTTTTAAATAGTTGGTTTTTTCATATCCATTGCTGCGGTCTACACCATACCAGTGTCTTCCTGGTTTAATGTTATAGCGGTTTCTAACCCTCTCTGGATCCAGCTACGGCTGGGAATCTCTTGAGGGATAATGAAGCCAGGTTCTTACATCTTCTCATTGTTGCCTAAATCTGCCACGGCAGGTTCCGACTGTTTTTTCAGGACCATTGGATCACCGCATCTTATTGTTTCCTTCGGCATTTTGTCAAGCTCAGGGTCATCTCTGCTTCGTGCAATTGCAGATGACTTCTCTTTCTCACCTTTTAATTCCTCGTCTGGCTTCCAGCTTTCTTTTCTGAATCGACCCCATGCCCATTCCAATTTTACTTTCTATTCAGTCAAAAGTTTGATAAGAAGAACAAAAATCCTCTCGATAGTCAATAAATAGAAATATGTAAGAATCGTCTTTACGTAGGGCCATCGACCAGATTTATATGGTAGTAATAATCCTATTAGAAACAGGAAGTAAGATCCTAATTTGATTATAGAATCTTAATGGGAAAGAAACCATGTAGTTAGAAACCTTAAGGATTAGGAAATATTGAAATCTTTAGGATTACGAAATCGTGAAAGCATATTGGTTTCCTAAACCATTACAGATTCAAAATTAATTTTAAGTTGTTTGGGTCTCTCCAAAGTTTTCTTGTGGACTTGAATTTGTTTGGGATTTTGTAATTGACAAACTTGGAATAATTCAAATTTGTATATCTTCATCTAACTCTAGATATTTTAGCATCCATTTATTACATTCTCCATTTCCTCAATGAAAAATTGATATTCATCATTATAAATCAAGTACCTGACAGTAATACTTTAATATATATTTATTATATTTTCCGTTACGTCAATGAAAATTTGATATATATCCTTATAAATCAAGTACCTGACAAGAATGTTTTAGCATACATTACCTCAATAAAAAATTGATATGCATCCTTATAAATCAAGTACTTGATAGATATCAAGGAGCCAAATAAACTTTGATCGGAACAATTTAGATGCTATTAAAGGAAGATTATTTTAAGGATGATGCTTATGTAAGAAAGAAGACTTATAAGGATATGTATTTCAAGTATGAGATTTCTTGGATGTTTTCAAGTGATAGTTTTGCAAATGATAACCTAAAGGAATACATAATCTATGTAATGAAGTTCATTTATAAAGACTTGTATTTCAAACATAAGCATGGAGTTTTAAGGATTAAGAAGATATTGATGACATGTGTACAAGACAGAGAAGGACAAAGTGAATTCAATGTCATCTTTGAAAGGAAATCAATGAATGATGATGAGCCATTAAGGAGATGTTACAATATTCATTTGGTTCAAGGATTAAGAAGATATTGAGAAGGACAAAGTGAATTCAATGTCATCTTTGAAAGGAAATCAATGAATGATGAAGAGCCATTAAGGAGATGTTACAATATTCATTTGGTTCAAAGAATTCAGAGGGATTCAAGTGAAGTTCAAGGCCTTAGAATGATATAGAATCAAGGGGAGAGAATCCAAGGAAGAAGGGATCAAGAAGGACCAAAAGTAAACTTGAGAAATAAACTTGGAACAAGCTGAAAATTTCCAGCTTTGGGAAGTGGACAACCGGTTGAAGTTGACACTTGAGCAGCTTGTTTGGCGCACCGGCTGAAGTCTATTGAACAACTGGCTTTTGTTTCAATTCAACTTCAATTCTTGTGCAGCTTGTCATCCACCGGGTGCTGTCAAGTCAGCAGGCCGCTTCGTCCATATCTAATTCAATTTTGCCCCACTAACATTTGTTACAATTTCAATTCCATTTCGGCCCATGTCCAAAGAAACTGACCCAACAAATTGAATCCACCAGCCCATCAAGTGATCCTTGTCCACCTCTGAATTGGAATGGGATGGCATTGATTGCCATGCTCCATCCATTGTCCAGCCACACCGACCCAGAACCACTTGACTTCAATTCTTTTCTTTGACCTGTCTTCCATTTTTCTAGTCATTTAAATTTAAATTATTGACTTGTCTTTCACTTTTTAATCGTTTAATTGTTTTAAAGGGATTCTTTAGTATTTAGTAAATTCTAAGACTCATTTTAAGGCTTCTTAATGGATAGTATAAATAGTTTCCTATTGTAATTCCTATAATCAATTTTCCTACAAACATATGAACATTTTGAGTGATGAATTTTAAAGATCAAAGTGGATCTTTTTTATGTGTTCTTATGATTTCTTCTTAGGGTTTTTAGCTGTCTACACCTAGGGTAATGAATTACTTTGGCTTAAAGTATTGATTAATCCACTGAATCAAGAGATTTCCTAATTAGTCTCAAACTTTATGATGAGTCCTCATATTTTATTGATAGGTTTTGAAGAACATAAACCCTTAAAACCTTTATCCTTTTCAAAAAATTATATCAATACCTGACCGATAGAATGTAATATGTAAATTATTTAATTAAAGATTTGAAGCCTTTCATTTAAATTGTATAAAATTGGATCTTTATACAAATAACTCGTGGAGCCTCTTAAATTTCAAGTTGTATCATCTTGCTCTTTATTATTCTCCCCTTCCTCAAAAGTACTTGAAACTACAGAACTGGTTCATGAAGAACTTTTTTCCCCCCTTTTTCTTCACAAATACATTACCTCATCATTCCCTAAAATTTAATAACATAACATATTCTTATTAAAAAGCACTACATAATAATAACACTCCCTCTATCCGATTTGTTTTTGTTTTGAGTTATCTAAAAATAAATGTTCTACTTCCTAAATTAGTTAACATTTTGTTAAGAAATTGATAAAATTAAGGGGGAAAAAAAAACTTGTTCTTAAAATTTATAAAAGTCAAAATCGAATTTTTAATTTTGAATCGAGAGAATAATAATTATAATAATAATACTCTAGATGTGAATCATTTCATTTTTAAAAAATTAAAATAATTATTGTCACACCCACATGATCTGACGCTCCGTATATTAAATTAATCGAACACGCAAGGCTACGTAATTCATAATTATACACTCAAGAAAATAAAAACAATCTCCTATTCAAAGTAGTGATCCGCAAAATAAAAATTAATATTTATAAAAGTCTTCGAAACAAAATACAATTCCAATAATATCTTACAATCAAATCAATTACAAATCTTCAATTGCCTTTCTAATTCAATCAAAACATATTAAATCACCTTACAAAAGTAGAGAAAAAGAGGAAAAAAGGTGATGAGTGTACATGGGCTCAATAAGTAATTCCAATCTCATTTTAGGTAAAAAACAATTATTTATAAAAAAACATTTTAACGTTATTCACTCAATCACATGCATAATCCTTTCAATAAAAAGGAGAGTATGTTTCATAAGTTTGCATAAATACATAAAACTTTCGTAGATAACTTTTGAATGCAGGAACTCATATTGGATATCTAGTCTAACTTTTTTCCTGGTTAAACGGGTTATAAAAACTTGCTCAAATGACCTGTCTACTCACTGACAGGTCGAGAACTAGTTCTCTGGTATACATAGAATCACAAGAGCTATACATACATATCATGCAATCACACATTATACCATTTATGCAAATCAATACATAATATATCCCAAAACATTATCATATTTAATATCACGAAAATATTTATAAGAAAACTATAGAGAAAAGAGCTTTATAAGAATTAAGAAAGGATAGGAACCACTCACCTTAAATTTTGAAATGCCAAAGATAATCAAAACCTAAACAAAATGAAATTTCAACTTAATCCAAATTTTATAAATCTTTTAAAACATTAATCCAAACTCTACCCCCTCTAAAATATTATAAAATCAAACAAATATTGAAAAAAATTACTTCATGAAATATATTCAGGAAATTCATTATATTAAACCTAATATAATTTAATTTTTAAAACAATCATAAATATAATATATAACAAAATTTGAACATAAGATAATAAAATATATAATAATAATACTAAAAGTAGTAACAGTGAAAACAAAAGTCACCATTTTCGGTGACCGTAATCTGGCCATACACAAACGGCCGAAATCAAGGATGATAATAATAATGATGATGAAGCAACGAAATCAGTTTGGTGATTGGTCGGAAATTCTTTTAACGAAAACAGTAAAAATTCTTTATTTTTTATTTTTTTATTATTGAAATTTCAAAAAGCTTGGAACCTTGAACATGTAAGAAAGTTTGATTTACATTATATAATTTAATATAACAACATAATGAAAACCCCAAATCCTAAAATGCAAATCTAAAACTCATAAATCAAACTTAAAATACGATCTAAAAGATTGAATCGAACAAACCTCATCCTCCAATTTTCTCTCTCAAGAAAAGTGGCTAGAGTTGAAAGAATAAGAAAAGCCAAACCCTCCAATTTCCTCTCTCAAGAAAGGCAACTAAGATTGAAAGAATAAGAAAAGACGTAAAGAGAATTAGGGATGGGCTTGGATCGGTTTCGGTTCGGTTTCGATTTTTAAAGTTGATTTTTTTCGATTTTTTTTCTCAAAGGAGAAAATCCAAAACCAACCCTACCTATAGTTGGTTCGGTTTCGATTTTTCATGTTCGGTTTCGATTTTTATTCGGTTATCCAATGGATAATCGAAATTACCCAACGTCTAGATGAACTAAAATCCAAATGTCCCAAACTTCAAACTATAACAAAAACTTACAATAATTACATAAAAAATAACTCTGAATGGTCTAATCTCCCAAAAGTTCACAAAAAATAACTTTGGGGAATTGTAATGCCTTAGTACTTTTTAAACAAGCCATAAATAGTATCATTTATCAAGGTTAAAAAAATAGGATAATTTCAGAGGAAAAATAAAAATTGTAAAAAATTTTGGGAAAAAGGGTTAAATTCATAAGCTATCAATAAAAATGAAAAAAATTAAGATGAAATATTAAGAGTTAGAAGAAAAATTAAAATTAAAATTAAAAGAATTATTATTTCAAAAAATGCAAATACAAATTACAAATAATAGAGAAAAAAATGTATTGGTGCTGAGAAGAAAGCGATAGTTGAATGAAAAGAATAGTTTTAGAAGAAAAAAAATAAAAAAAAAAATTCAAAATGATACCTTATGGGTATCGAACCTAGGATCACCTAAACTAAAAACCAGGCATTCTACCACGGAGCTAAGACAGCATATTCTAATGTTTTACACCTGTAATAGTAAAAAAACCGTCGGTTAACCGATGGTTTTTTTCCAATCATAAAACCTAATCAAACCGAATCCAACTGTAAATCGATTCAGTTTCAAACCGATCCATTAACCAAATAACCCAACCCATCTCAATCCATTTGAGATCGGGTCAGGTCGGGCCGGGCGATTAACCGACCGCTGCTCACCCCTAAAGAAAATTTGTCATAAACCTATCCCTTGAAATCCAAGAAAATAATCTAAATTTATTAAGAAGTCTTTAATATTTCTAAAATATCTCCAAGATTCCCAAATAGATCCATCAATAATAAATAGATCCCTAAATTTTATGGACATTATAATTACAAGCAAATTAAACAAAATTTATATAGAAGAATATATTCACCTGATCTGAAATTGAATGTCTACATTTCTATTTTAAATTGTTAAAAAATAAATGTCTCATTTATTAAATTAGTTAAATTTTTTTTAAAAAAATTAATATGATTAAATATAAAATAAACTAAGTTAACTAATTTCCTTAAAATTTATGCATGTCAAAATGAGACATTTAATTCCGGACGGATGGAGTATATACATCACTGACTATACGTCACTAGTCGTTATTTTACAAAAATTAAATTAACTTTTTTTTCCCTTAAAATATCCTCTCATTATAATTTCAAAAATTTGAATATCATTTCACTTTATATCATTAAAGAGATAACATTAAAAAAAATGTCATCAAATACCTAATTAACTAACATCAATGACTTCTAATTAGTAACAAGAAAAGTTAGTTAAAATAACTTATATTTAGCTTCCAAGGGTGTATGAAAATTTGCCAATCTCATGCATGAACGACTTTGTTTCGAATAAAACTAAAGAAGACATGCAAGTACTGCAGATGGATCAAAAGGGCTTTGCCTTGAGTTAGAACACCTGCCATGGTAAGAAGCAAGAGTTCTCTGTCACTAATACATCTTGCCGTTATCCTCCTTCCTGGGGATGGATTATTGAATGTTCATTTTTTATGCCAGTTGCCCACCAACTATCCGCTCTGTTTTGCCATACAGACCTAGTAGGCCACCTGTATGTATAAAGAGGATCTTTCGTCCTTCCCATTTCTTTGGATTCTTGGTCATGTCCTTCATTATTCCATAGGCAGCTTTTCCAATACACACCCCAAACACAGAGAACAATGTCAATAAAAGAAAATGTTATCAGCTGCAAAAAGTCAATTTCTGCAAGAGTGGAGCTTAAAGGACATCAATCAATAATACTCAGAAACAAAATCCCAGAAGAAAACTTCAAACCAGAAGAAAACTAATGTTGCTATGCATTAAAGCTAATACCAATAGATAGGGTCTAGAATTACACCCGTGGTTTCAGCTATTTCCTTGACCAATTTAAGCTCTTCGGCCATGTTCATAGCGTATCCAAAACCCGTAGCCTGTACAGAAGCAAAAATCATCATATAACTTATGAGGAACATGTAGTCCAGAGCTGCAAACAAGACTACATCACTGAATGGAAGACAAATCAAGCAAATAAAAAAAACCAAAAGAATCTTTGAATGAGGATTCATCTAGTTTAGATTGTAATTGCCAGCATACATTGTTGGCTGACAAACAGAAAAGAAGCAAATTAATAAACAGGCAAATACTTAAAACAGAAGTGTTTGTTTGCAGACACCTCAGTAATTGAATAGAGTATGCTTACATTTTGAATGATAGCAATATCATGAGAGCTGACACCAGCTTCAAACCCATCAAGGATACCTTGAGTGCACTCATAGAAGTTCTCAGGATCATCAATAATACAATATGCAATAACCAAAACCAAAATTGTGGGTCAAAGGACAGTTGTCTAGAACATTATGCAGAAACAGAGAAAATGGGAAAGAGAACAAGTACTTTTGATTTCAAGTTGCTCAATGAGGACCCAATTGACAAGCCTGCAACTGTACCCCCACTGGGAATTAAATCAAAAATCAATCTTGACATATGCGCAATGGATGATTCCATAGGTTTATTATAATTGTGGTCTCATGCAAATCATGAGAACTTTGATTCTGAGTAGCATGGCAAGGTGTCTTCTGTGAAATCCCCCGGTTTGCTTCTATGCCATATAATAGCTTTCAATTTCCTCCCCGCAATTATACGTTATTAGAAACCATGGCCTTATTGAGGTTGAGAACTGAGTACAAAAGCATTAAGATTTCTATCTGAACAACTATTTCAGTCCCCATCATAAAAATCAAATAAGAAACTAAAATAAGATAAAATGATTAGATTGGTGAAACTCCATGCATCAAGAAAGAAACAAAAACTGTTTTCCCTTCAAAACTGAATTATAAAAGTGAGCAAACATTTAAAAGATGGAAAAGGTTACTGATTAGAAATCAACCAGCATATAGATGTTTATTTCCATCAAGAGGAGCTGCTGGATCAAAGTGGGAATTTATATCTGGCAGGTGCAGCAAGTCAAATGAAAGCAGAACTGAAGGCAGATATATGAAGGCATACTAGAAAGTATTCCAAGGAGTAAAATTCTCATTTAAACCTTTCACACAGCTAAGATCATTGTTTTTATCTCATAGATTACAGATAGGAATCGTCATTTGTTTGTGGATTACATATTTAATCGCCTAATCATTCATATTTATGGTTACTACTAAAATTGGCAACATAGTAAAATCCTCTCAACATTGCTAGTATGGGACTATAACCTAACAAGATGAAGCTTTCAATGAATTCATAAATCCCCTAATATTTATGGGAAAGTGAGTGTACTAAGATCATTAAATAAAGTTACCTGCCTCAGTATCACCAAGGTAGATAATTACAGTTATAAAGAAGCAAATATCTGATGATAATAATAATAATGAAGATGGCGACTTATTTTGTTACTCTGTGCTCTGAACTGGAAAATAAATGTATTGGTTGCTGAAATGGGCATTACATGCAGGCATGATAAAATTAAAAAAAGAAAAAGGGTTGCTCATTTCTAAAAGCTTAGGAAACTAAGTAGTGACAAGACCTGCCACATGCTACAACAATATAATCAAATTTTGATTCACCCTTTGCATCCAAGAGCTGCTGCTCTAGGTCCTGAATTGCTTCAATATAACCCCTGAAAAGTAAAGAAGATTATGTAAATGCATCCATGCCCATGACTTAGTACCTCTGTTCTAAGCAAAAGACTTATTTTTGTTTGTCTTTACTTTCATAAAACGAATATCATATACAGATCAAACTGAACAAACCAGAGATTGCCCCACTGAAAACATCCCAATTTGATGAACTTTTACTTATCATTCCCTCTTCTTTATTTGTTTACTCAACAATGTTGCAAGTCACCTGGATGACTTTTGTTTAATATGTTTATAGATATTTCGACTCAATCCGCAGTCCGGCCAAAAAGCAGTCAGAAGAAATACAATATATCGTAAAGGAACCTCACCAGGTTCCTAAAGGATTGGATCCACCGGTAGGAATAACAAATGGCCTTCTCCCTTCTCTTGATAGTTTTTCTTTCAGAATATCAGTAAGCCCCTGAGTTTGAATGCAAGGGGAAAACAAAAATGTATTAATTGCTTGTTCAATAGCAATATTGTGTATTCTCACTCTCAAATAGATGCATCACAAGTAATGGAGGGAAAGGGAAGGGGCAGGGAGGAAACAGGTGAAATTGAAATAAATCTTAAAATAGAATTCTCAAATACATAATTTCGAAAGATGCACAAGCAGAACAATATCCTATGGATCTGTAGTCAAGATTACCCAACCATAAGATGTCTAACATTTAAAAACAACTTCCTTTGAAATTCCTTGAAGGACAATTTGATTTCTTTCTATCTTATTGTAGTCTAACTTAAGTTCCCAACAATTGAACTATGCCCGCAATATCTATTATCGTCCAAATTAAGAAGAAAGAAACCTTCAAGAGAAGCCTAAACACCATGAGACATGTGCTAACACAAAAGACATAAACAGGAGAAGTTGGCATACCACAGCTCCAACACTTTCATACTCTTCTTTCAAAACAAGATCAATGTGGGCTCCGACTAAAAGCTCAACAAGGAGATTCCCTGTCAATCCAGGATCTTTATCTACAAAAACCTACAGCCTAATAGATGTTACTGCAAAAGATATCTAACATTTGCAAGCTGACCAAGACGTAATAAGAAGGATAAACAACTACACACCTTTGGAGTAAATAGTATGAGATAACAGTCAAGATTTAAACAACTACACACCTTTGCAGCTACAGCAGTAGCTCGACAATGGTTACTTTGGATGGGTCCAAGAGTCACAACACAGTCCGCCCCCTGAGCCACGGCATCAGCTAACAAAAATTCAAGTTTCCTGACCTTGTTACCACTAATTTGCACTTTTGAAAGATCTTCACGATATAAAATATAAAATTTCCATCAGAATGAGAGTTCAAATTGGACTCAATGCATTTTAATCTTTTGTTAACTAAATTCATTTGAGGATAGTGTTTAATCACAAACACGTTGGAGCCTTTATTGAAGTTCACTAACCAAAGGAATGCCCCCCTTTTTTTTTTCAGTTCTTGAATCTTCAGTTTATTTAGAAATAGGCCAAAAGAATGATAGGAAGGTGAAGGAATACAAAAGTTAATTAGTATTAGCTTTATCGTGTTATTGGGCAAATTCGGAAGATTCCACTTGTGAATTGGAGTCGGAAACTGGCACAAAGGGAAGAAAAATTCTCAAGAAAAGGAATTGATCCAGAAAATTTTGAAAATCATAGAAAACTCAAATAAATTTTACAGTTCCTTACCTGTCCAAATGAGTATCCCTGGGAAGGTACTGGGCTGAGATGTGAGGCCCAAGCAGCGGGTTTATACGTATTCTTTGTGAGGAAACTGAAAGCTGATTGTTGATTCTTGTCTGCTTCCACATTGATAAGAGAGGAATCAGAAGAGCAATGCACTCGCTTTCTATAACTGTAAACGGGGGTGATGGAAAAAACCGGAAGCGTCAAAGGTGGTGGCGGAGTCGTGTTGGACGCTCCAAGTGGAAGTGTAGCACAGCATTCTCATTCTCTATGCAGGGAAAATATTTTGGAATAAAATGATTAGATATTGCAATTTTCCGTAATTAGACCAATTTTGCAAACATAGTTAGTGTGTGAATACTGTACACCTAATGAATGTAATCGTTAATCAAAGCTAACGATCAATTAACTTATTTTTTAAAAAATAATTAATTAAAATTTAATTAAGTACTTTTATGATTTAATTTATTTTTTCTTAACGATTAACTAATGCACTAATGGTTACCAATGTTTTTTGAACCCAAGTGGACATTGAATAGGATTGATAGAGGGGTTAAGATCGACTTGATTTTTTATTTTTTCTAATTATTTATTATAAGCTAGAGAAAAATATATATATAAAAATGAAATTAATTTTTCATAATATAATTAACATATAAATATTTATTTTCAATTATTTTTATCATAAAATGAATGAAAAGTATTTAAAAAGAAAAAAAAGTGTTATTAGGTAAAATAATCAGAATATATACATAAAAATGATAAAAAATAATTAAATTGTGTATACAAAAATGATATATCATATTCACAAAATCTTATTTAGTATGCAATTGGAAACGTTAGTTAGATAACTATTGTTATTGAATTAATTATTTATGTTTTCATTCAAAATACTCATAATCTTTAATTTCCCTTTTTTTTTTTTTTTTTTTTAAGGAGAAAGAAAGCAGTTTTGTATTTGAGGAATTGCAGGTGCAGGAAGTAAAATGAAATGAAAATTTTAAAGCAATTTTTAAAATCTTAAGGAATAGAATTCTCAATTAAACTTTTCATACACCTAACCTAATAATGATGATGAATTTTGGGTACTTTTTATTCTAAACTGGAAAATTAATGTGTTCGTTGCTGAAGTGAACAAAATTTGGGTACTTTTGACTTGTTGCACATACTTCTCCTACAAGTCTATTTTCTGATAACTTGATCAAATGGTTCAATTGGAACTGTAAGAAACTAACAATGTTTTATCAAGTAGCCAGTCAGATTCCTTAAGTACTTCTTCATGCAACATTAATTTCAGATCCTTTATATGATATAAAATTTATCAAGAACAGTCCAGTTGCAACTAACTTGGAGAAATGTTGGTACTGTCGGATCCCAACCCTTTGCATACTTGAATAAAAAGTACAAGAGAGGACTAACTAGGAAGAAAGTAGATTGATACCTGTTATCATCCGAAACTCTCCCTCTACCTCCCTAGAGGCATAATTGAGAGACAAATAAATCTCTGGTACCAAAGCATGATTGAGGCAGTAGCTCCATGGACATTAAAGGAAATTTCACCACCTTTCAAGATTTTTTCAAATTATAAATTGCCTCACAGATTACTCCTAGTTAGGAAGGTATTGTGATAATATCAAGATTACTTAAGCAGGACAGGATCAGAGTTCGTTAGAATGTCTGTGCAAACCTGTTATCAGATGGTTCACTTCCCAATTTCATATCATTTATTATCTTTTTCACCTTTAATACATTGTAGACCACGAAGAGTAATGTGCTTTGACAAGGAATCATGTGATAGACACTGAAGAAAACTGGAGGACATTATGTACAAGGTAAGTATAGCCAACAGACATAGTTGATGATGGAAACCACGGTCTCATATCTATCTCTAGGTGTGCGCACACACACAAATAGAAATAAAAATGAAAAAGAAAAGAGAAACCAACCAAACAAAAGGGGATGAGGGAAAAATTTACCTGTTTTCATGACAGTTGACAGTAGAGGTGATGGTGGTTGGTATTTCAGCCACGTGCAAAGACAGTTTTGTAATACCATGACTGTAATATTGCAACCTACAATAGGTAAACTACATCAAGTTTAGAAGAAGCTCCTGGCATTTCAAGGTAAGCAATCCCTTGACAGTTATTTATTGAACACTGAATCAAGAATCTGAGGTTAAAAAGACTGAAAAATAAGTAAATAAAAAATTAGATTACAGATAAAAGGACCTCACATTAGAAACTGAAATGTAGCATATACATGTAAATCGTACAATGATAGCTTGCAATGTCAAAGCTAATCCTCAATACATATAATCTGGAAGAAGAATAAGAAAAAAAATCAGTATCAACAACTAGAAAGTTTTTGCTTCTTCCAGTTATATGCAGCTTCCAAAATCTTGACATTTGCTTCTTCCGGAAATATGTAATCAAAATCTGCTCTTCTCCTCTTTTTCAGTTTCCTGGGCGGCTTAACACACAAGCAATTCTCTGGTGACCATTTCAAGTACTGCTCATGCAATATCCTACAGCGTTCAACTTGGCCTAATTTTAGCTCCATCTGGATATACTCCATGAAAATTTTATCTTTCGGAGCCATTCCAATGGCATTTCCAAGAATTGATCTTGCTCCTGGCAGATTTAACTGACGGATCTCAAACATGGCAGCCAACAACCAAACCTTTGAGAATGAAAATTTATGGTGAGGAATCAACTTGATGCATGATTGGTAAACATCCCTGGCTCTTTTCATGTCCTGAGCATCAATCTCCTCATATACTGCATAATTGATCCACAAATAAATGTACCTCTTCCAAAACTGCTTCTCCTCAGCCGGAGGAACATTTGCGATGGCTCTTTCGTACACTTCTCTGATCCTCTCTTTGCTCCCCAAACTTTCTTCCAACCCGATGTACTCAAACCATGCGTCATAGTTGAAAGGGTTCTTTCTAACCTCATTCTCATACTCAAATCTTGTCTTCCCCATCATAGCATCCTCAATGCCTTCCCTAACTCCCAACCGTTTCTCAAAATTCACAAACTTTCCATACAAATATTCCACTCCCCCTTTGTGAATATGATCTAAGGCAAATTTATAAATTGTTCTAGCTCTCTCAATTTCTCGTTGATCCTCTTCAAACTGGGCAAAAGCAGAGAACAACTCCAGAGCATCTTCATCATCATCATCATCGGTCAACTTGTCTACAGCCCTCTCATAACACTTTCTTGCTCCCGTGACATTACCATACTTCATCTCAAATTTAGAGTATCTAATCCAACCATTAACTGTCGGGTGACACTGTAAAAACCTCTCAAAAATGTCCCTCACTCTCCCTACCTCAGAATATCTCATCTCAAACTTAATATAAGACAGCCAACCTTGTTCATCCGGCTGCCATGTCATCCATCTTTCAAAAATTTGTCTTGCACCAGCAACATTCCCCTGTATCTCCTCCATATGGATGTATTTGTACCACAGTTGATCCACTCGTGGCAAAATCATCACAGCCCTGTGCCAGACATTCCCAGCATGATTGAGGAATTTATGTTTCATTTCAAATTCGGCATATTTCAACCAAATAGAAGGGTCCCGATTATTTAATTCGAGAACACGCTCCCAAACGGATCGAGCACGATTGAATTCTCCCTGGGACTCTTCCCACTTGGCATATTTTACCCAAACTGCTGGATTCCAAGAAACCCTACGAACAAGATCTTCAAATCCTTTTCTTTTCCGGATACAGTATTCCGAAAATTCGGCTGCATCAGAAATCTCTTGAGTTACCGGAAGAAATTCGTTCGTTTCTTGATGCTGGCGTGCTTCGAACAAGAGTTGTTCCGCCGTTACTTGAACGGAGGAAGAATTCTTTATCTTCGCTCTCTTCGTTAAAGCCATTCTATAATTTTGAATGAACGCAATGGAAATAACCCACACAACGTAAGTATATCGAGTAAACAAGAAAATATCACAAGCATAGTTTTCACCGGAATTCCGTTTAATAGGACTCCGAACTAAATCCAAAACCTAATGGGAAATACAATTAGAAATCCAGGGAAACTTCGGAAAACTACTGAATCTAAAACCAAATTGGAAATAGAATTAGAAATCCCAGGAAACTTCGGAAACTACTAAAAGTAACAATTTGCGTGATCTTTCCTTAACTGAAAAGGAATTGGTTTAATATTCCAAAATTAAGTATAAATTATGTAATCTTATTATTTCCTTGACCTAGGAGGAATCAAATCTGAAGGCTATTAGATTTAGGAAATTATCATAAACGTATTAGGAAACTAGAAAAGTCAAAGCCAATTACGAACAATTTCAAAAAACGGTAAACCTTTCCCTATCCTAAACTGAATAGGAATTGTATTGATATCCAAAATTTATAAATTATGTATGGTAATTTTTTATTAGTTAATTTTCAAATTATTTTTGATTTATATGGTAGGTTCTTAATATATAAATATAAACATTTTTATATATTTTATATTAAGTTCTTAATTTTTTCTCTCCTATAAACAATAATAAAAGCCCTTTTATTGGAAAAAAAAAAAGACTTTTTTTTCTTTTTAACAATTAAAGATAAAAGGTAAATATAGTATTCCTTAAAAAATGAAGTCTCTAATATGGATTCAGTTCACGTTCAAGAAAGGTAGTGGTGTCATTATTTTGAGCCACCCTTTCATTTATTAAGCTTTACAAATGGAGAACCCAAAATGCATAGAAAAGTAGTAGATAAAGCTATATGTCTAATCTACGTAATTGTTTTCCCATTAGTGTAATTATTTGAGTAGCAAATTGTAATTACATTCCATCTCCAGCATTTTTCAGTTTTCAAAATAGGTCTTAGTTAATCTTTTATCTCAACCTTTTGATCCCTAATCTACTCTCAGATCAGAAAAAATCACTTTTTCGATAATTTTTTCCTACAAAGTCGACTTTTTTAACATTTATTTATCATGGGCTTAATTTTGGTAGTTAAATATTATAAAGAAAAAAAAATCGAGAGAAAAAATAGATCCTCTCTCTAACTTCATTCCATATACTTCTTTCTAAGGATTATTGGTTTTAATTGGATGGATAGTAAAAGTCTACGGACTCAATTAAATTGGATGACTAGGAAAACTATCTAATTCAATCAATTATTTGGACGATAACTGAATCAAACTCATCCTAATTGAATAATATAAATTTTTATAAAATCCTAAATAATTATTTTTTATCAAATATAAAATTATTTAAACTCAATACTAATAAAAAAAAAACAAATATCTTACAATTCTTTTTTTAGAAAGAAATTACATAATATCCATGTAGCCAAACTTCATAAATAATTTATAACTTATCCAAATATAAAACATTCTCCCTCTCAAAAAAAATTGCATATAATAATTAAAAGAAAAAACAAATCAAATCACATGTTTATCTGGTATCTTTAAAAGTAAATTAAAAACCTGATAACTAGCTTGGAAGGGAGGATTTGAAGAGAAGATTAGGGGATTGGGAAAAAAGATGAAGAAACCATTATATTTGTTAGTTTTTTTGAGATTTGGAAAGGAGATATCAATTCAGGGAGGGATTCTATTAAGTGAGGCTTGCCCTAGTGGCATATTTGCTTGATATTCACTGTCAGAGGTCTCGGGTTTGAGTTCCCTTGACAGTAGGGACAGTGCTCCCTCCCCACAACTATAAAAAATTAAAAATTAAAAAAAAAAACACTATGAGGGATTCTCAATCCATCCAAAATGGGGAAGAAACGGACGGATGGCTAGAGACTCAAATTGCTTTTTCTTTTTCTTTTTTTTTGTTTTTTTTGTTTTGGTTAAATTCCAATTGTATCCTCCAAATGATATTTTATTTACAATCTTTTCATGTGTCCAAATAAATTCATCACCTCCCTTGAATATGACTATTATTGTAAAAAGTAACTTAAAAATAAATCATACTTCTATTCATTTCTAAACTCCCAAATCAAAAAAATACATTTGTCTTATTTTCACTCCTAAAACTCCCAAATAATAGATCCAATTTCTCTTGTTAAGCTTGTCTAGTTTAATAGTGAGCAGCAATACTTAAAACTTGGAGGTCTCGAGTTTGAGATATAATAGGTATAGGTGGAGTGCTATTAATAATTCTCGAAGAGATGGTTACAAAAAATAATAAAAATAAAAAATACAACTTCTCTTTTTTCTTCTTCTTTTTTGTTCTCTAATGACTTAAACTTTTTCTTCTTTTTTCTCCCCCTTAGAAGTCTCAAACTAGCTCTTATAAATTTGTAAAAGATTTCCTCTCACTTTCAATCTTTTTTAACTTAATTATCTCATGATCTTCAGTCATGGAAACCAATTTTTCCATAACCAAACTAAATATCAAATTCAAAAATTTACGAATTCATGTTTTAATGATCCAATCATAATTAAAAAATAATTAAAAGGTAATTCAACAAAACAAATTAATTAGAAATAAATATTTTATTTATTGCAGAAAATAAATATTTATTAACAATAAAATGTAACTTGATTAGTGAATATGAACTTTAATGATTAATAGCTATCTATTAGTTTTTAGCATTTATTTAATATGAAAATTTTTATT
Source organism: Parsonsia alboflavescens (assembly GCA_028571225.1). Taxonomy (NCBI): domain Eukaryota; kingdom Viridiplantae; phylum Streptophyta; class Magnoliopsida; order Gentianales; family Apocynaceae; genus Parsonsia; species Parsonsia alboflavescens. Next base: position 13,253,248 of record JAOXNR010000022.1, read on the forward strand.
TTCAAATAATTTAATAAGTAAATCTACAGTTTGATTGAAATAAGATCAAATGTTAAAATATATTTTATGATTTTTGTTAAAATTTGGAATATTTTGATCTTATTGTGTGATAGTTTTATGTGGATGGCTGAAGATACATCACAGATTTAATGGGTTAAAATAACAGCTAAAGAGCTTAATAGGGTAAAATAAAGGTCCAGAGGGCTCACTAAGCCTATTAGTAAACCAGAAATTACATAAATACTTAATGTAGAGATCAAATCTTTAACAAGAACAATATCTCATAACCCATAAAAATATGAATTATTTAATGTTCTTGCTAACAAAGATATCTATTTGCGAGGCAAATTAACAAATAAAATACGAGAGATAAAAGAGGGTAAAGAAGAATTTATATGATATTATTTATTAGCATATGTGAATTTCTTTTCTATGATAATCCTTACTCTAGAGATTGATATCCATAGTTTAGGGATGATATCCCTACTTTACGTGATTCATAAATTTTGAAAAATAACTTTTTAAAAAAAGGCTAGATATTAATGAGTATTACAGCCTCCTTATTCTCTATTTCCGATCCTAAAAGGATTACAAACAATTACTAATCCAATAGAAAAAATAAAATAGAAATTACTAATTCCTATTTATTATAGAATTGGAATTCAAATTACAAACAAATATTCTTTTCCTGCACAAATATGAAAATAAATTATTTAGAAAACATCATAACTAGATTAGAATTATCTTGAATAAATATACTATAATACATGAAAACTAGTCAAATTATGTACTAATCACATATCTTGAAATAATACGAAGAATAAACCACCTTAATGTTCTGGATCTTTTATTAGATATGTATGTCATTTCTTGTTATATCAGTATATGCATTTAAATATGTTGTTCGATTATTGAAAATATGACATTTTTTATTTATTCATTTGGATATTTTATTTGCACAATTTATTGAAATAAAAAAAAATTATAGATCAAATGAAATTGAAGCAATGATTTGAGGCTAATGGTGTTTTTGTTTTAGTTTTTTGTTGAGGTCAGAAGTTTATTGGCCTAAACTATTCCAAGTTGCAATTGAAGTTGCAACTACAGCCGGTGCTACAATTGGTGAGAAACGACACAGTTTTGGCTTAGCAAAATATCTTAGCGAAGCTTATCCAGACATTATCTTATTTGAGTTTGAATTATTGTTAACACAAGTTACATCGACTGATCCTATATCTCACAAAGACATTACAATCGTTAAAGATCAAGTTCGTGATAGACAAACATCACCATTGATCATCAACATCAATTCAAGAGAAGAATTCTTAGGAGAAAGAACATCAATCAAATAAGGAGGATCTATCATTGGAGGGGGTCCAAGTTCGAAGAATTACAAGGGGACATATGATTTATTGTTGTTGATTGAATTAAGATTATTCAATCAAGTTTTTTAAATCCTCATTGCAAACTTGCAGTGGATTTGAAAGTGGAGATTAAGGTGGGTGAGGACCCCTCAAGAATAGGCATAACCGAACTACGTTAACAAACTTCTTGTGTTAAGTACTCTTTTCTATTTCTGCACTATTTTATTCTTAACTAACAAATTATAATTATAAGTGAAATTACAATAGAGAAAAGAGTTACAACTAGTAAATAGTGTCTAACTCCCAAGCACTCAGCTTCAATTTTCTCAAATCAAAGTAATGGGTTTGCCTCAAAAAAATCTTCAAAACCAAACCAAATCAAACTATGAACACCCCATCTTGAAAGATCATCATGTAATAATTTCATATTATGTTCACTTCAGTAGTCAAAGAAACCAAAAAAGTAATAGTAGCAATAGGAATATAAAAGGTGAAAAGGGATGTGTTTAGTGATTGTATAAACTATATTATTGATTTATATATGTATTGCAAATCATATCTCAATTAATGCAGATGAGAAAGTTATCATCTCAACTTAAATATGAGGATTTTTTTCAAGAAGATTTGGCCCTACTTAATACCTTGGGTATTGTTGAATAAGTCAAGTTTGTTTATGTCTTTAATAAGCTAGTAATTGTCCCAATCTTTAGTAAGTTAGTGAGTAAGTTGATAATTGTCCTGGTTTTTAGAAAGTTAGTGCAGCTTGTAGCACAAGTTTAGAGTAAGTTGGTTTCTATTTTTAGTAAGTTTCTATTGCTGTAAAGCCTATATAAAGGCTTAATTATTGAATAATATGTGAGGTAGTACTTTCATCCTTGTGTACACATTATCATTCTTGTGTGCTTTATGTTTTTTTATCAGTGGCATCAAAACCTAGTTAAAAGTGAGACTTGAGTACTCAAAAAGAGACTTGAGAGTACAAACACGAAAGAAAAGAGAGTTCTTAACAATAGCTTTAATTGCTACAACAACTTGTGAATGTGCAAGTTTTTTTTTTTTTTTTTTTTTTGGGGCAGCAATAGCAATAGTGATTCTTTCGTTTGCATGAGCACTAGTGGTTATTCTTTCTTGCAGCAAATGTCCGAGAGAAACCATTCTTAATTTGCAATAGCAGTGATGGCTTCAAAAACATTTGTACAACTAGCTATTCCACACTTTGATAGTCATTATGATCATCGGAGCATGCTGATTTAGAATTTTCTCAAGTCCAAAGAATATTGGGACTTCGTCATGACTGGTATTGTCGAATCAGAAGAAGAAGCTAAGTTGACTGCTGCTCAATGAACAGCATTAGAAGTAGTAAGGTTGAAGGATTTGAAAGTTCAAAACTACCTTTTTCAAGCTATTGACAGGTCCATCTTGAAGACCATTCTTAGCAAAGATACCTCCAAGCAAATATAGGATTCCATGAAGAAGTATCAAAGATCTATCAAAGCAAAGTGGCAGCAACTTCAAACCCTTCGTTCGGAGTTCAAAATGCTTCAAATGAAGTCAGGAGAGACAATCACAGTTTTCTTTTCTCACACAATGGCAATTGCCAATAAGTTGAGAATTCATGGAGACAAGACTGAAGATGTCACAATAGTTGAGAAGATTCTTCGATCTTTGACACCAAAGTTCAACTATGTTGTTTGTTTCATACAAAAAGCCATCGATATTGAAAGTCTCTCAATTGATGAATTGCAAGGGTCTCTGTTGGTTCATGAACAAAAGCTTCTACAACAAGATATGGAAGAACAGGCCTTAAAACCTTTACTAATTTTCGTCATTCTTCAGCAATAAGAATGAATAATGTTCGAGGGAGAGGAAAAGGATTCTACAAACGCAACTGCAACATCAATCCAAAAATTGAAGACTCTTCTTCTGATGGTGCACGAAGTAGAGGTCGAGGACTGTATCCAACTAGTTTCAAACCTAAGTCAACAAAAAAATTCAAAGTGGAATGCTTTTGATGCCACAGGTATGGACATTACAAATCTAAATGTCGCACGAATTTGAATAAAGCAAGCATGGAGAGGTCTAACTTTGCAGAAAAGGAAGAAGAGATGTCTCTTTTAATGATGTGTCATGAAAAAGAAGAGACTCAACCTAACATGTGGTATTTAGATACTGGATGCAGTAACCACATGTGTGGAGATAAGATTCATAAAAGGGTATTCTAATCCTTAGACGAATCACTTTGTAATAATGTGAAATTTGGAGACAATTTTTCTATGTTGGTTATTGAAAGAGGGATGATGGAAATCAATTCACAAGGAATTTTGGTGCAAACCATCAAAGATGTGCTTTGTGTTCCTGAATTAAAAACTAATCTTCTAAGTGTCGGCCAATTGCAAGAGAAAGACTATGAAATCACAATCAAAGGAGGGATATGCAAAATCCAAGATAAGAAATTAGGTTTGATTGCCCAAGTCAAGATGACTAAAAATCAGATGTTTCCATTGTATCTTCACAATTATACAAATTCAGGTCTCTCTGTGAGATTAAAGGAGGAGGCTTGGCTATGGCATCTTTGCTGTGGGCATTTAAGCTTTGGTGGCTTGCGAACATTATATCAAAAGAAGATGGTGGAGGTACTCCTTCTAAAGTTTGTGAAGAATATGTTGTTAGCAAGTAACACCGGAACCAATTTCCACAAGGTAAATCTTGGAGAGCAAAGAAATAGTTGGAACTGGTCCATTCGAACATTTACGGACCACTCACCCCAACTTCTAATGGTGGTAAACAATATATAATTACCTTCATTGATGATTACAGTTAGAAGATTTGTGTCTATTTTTCACAGGAAAAATCTGAAGCATTTGCAGCTTTCAAGAGCTTCAAAGCACTTGTTGAAAAAGAAGGTGGAAATCAAATAAAGGTCTTTCACACGGATCTTGGTAGAAAGTACAATCTATTTGAGTTTGAAGATGTCTTGGGCAAAGTATGGGATCAAGAGACAACTCACAACTGCCTACTAACCACAACAAAATGGCATTTGTGAAAGGAAGAATTTTATGATTATGAATATGGTGAGAAGTCTCTTAAAGACAAGTGGAATACCAATGAATTTCTCGTCTAAAGTAGTTAATTGGAACATTTACATTTTGAACAAAAGCTCCATAGTAACTGTTCAAAATATGACACTTGAATAAGCTTGGAGCGGCCAACTACCTATAGTATATCATTTTAGAATTTTTGGATGTATTGTCTATGCTCATATTCCAAATCAAAGAAGGAAGAAGTTGGATGACAAAGGGAAAAAAAGTGTTTTTCTTCGCATTAGTGATCAGTCAAAGGCTTACAAGCTTTATGATCCTATAACCAAAAAAATCATCATCAGTTGTGATGTGATTTTTTATGAAGAACAAACCTGGCCATGGGATGAACAAATTCCAATGAGTTTTGGTGGAGCAGATGAGTTGGTGCAACAGCCCATCCGAAACACCATAGAAAGTGTTGAACGGTCAGGAGCAATTACAGCACATGATGATTGGCCAAAACATGTTAGATGAAGGACTACATGGATGAACGATTATGAAGTATCAGCTGTTGATCAATCTGAAAACCCACTAACTCACCTTGTTTTATTTTCAGATTGTGATCCAATAACCTCTAAAGAAGCAGTACAAAAGGAACATTGGAGGACTGCAGTGGATGAAGAAATTGTAGCCATTGAGAAGCATTACACCTAGGAACGGACAAATCTCCCAAAAGGACACAAAACCATCAGTGTCAAGTGGGTGTACAAGACTAAGTTGAACAAGAGTGGTGAAGTCAACAAGTATAAAGCTTGCTTGGTGGCGAAAGGCTACAAACAAGAATTTGGAGTGGATTACAAAGAAGTATTTGCACCTGTAGTAAGACTTGACACAATCAAAATGGTAATAACACTAGCACCACAAAATTCTTAGCCCATTTTTCAATTCGATGTGAAGTCAGCATTCTTGCATGGTGATCCCCAAGAAAAGGTATTTTTTGATCAACATACAGGATATGTGAAAGTTGGAAGTAAATATATAGTGTTTAAATTGAAAAAGACATTATATGAGCTAAAACAAACTTCTTAATCTTGATATAGTTGCATTGATGTTTATTTTTTGAAGGAAGGGTTTAGAAAATATCCATATAGACATACACTTTTCATGAAAATTGATGAAGAAGGGAAATGGTTCATTGTGCTCCTCTATGTGGATGACATTGTTTTTATGGGGAATGATATTGTCTTGCTTGAAAATTTTAAGAAGTCTACAATAGATGGATTTGAAATGATTGATCTTGGTTTAATGTATTATTTCTTAGGCATTGAAATGGTTCAGTCAGCTATTGGAATTTTTATTTCTCAAAGAAAATATATTTAAAAAAATTTAGATAGATTTCAAATGAAGAATTGCAATCCCGTGACTATTCCAACCGAGCTTGGACTAAAGCTTGCAAAGGATTCGGATGGAAGAAGGATGGATAGCTCTCTCTATAAACATATTGTGGGTAGCTTAATGTATTTTAAAGCAACAAGGCTTGATATCACGCATGCTGTGAGCCTTATAAGTAGGTACATGGTACGCTCAATAGAAATGCATTTGGATGCTGCAGAAAGGATTTTTTGTTATTTGCAAGGAACAAAAAAATTTTGGACTATTTTATAAGCAATTGGAAAGACTAGATTTGTTTGGATTCATAGATAGCAATTATGTTGGAGATGTTGATGATAGGCGGAGTACTTCTAGGTATGTCTTCATGCTTGGTTCAATGGCAATTTCATGGTTTTCAAAGAAACAATCAATTGTTACGTTATTAACAACTAAGACAGAGTTTGTTACTGCCACTTCATGTGCTTGTCAGGCTATATGATTACGAAAAATTGTTGAAGAACTTCAGTTCAAACAGCAAACTACTATCTACTATAACAACAGCTCAACTATCAAACTTTCAAAAATTCTGGTTCTATATGGGAGAGTAAGCACATAGATGTAAAGTATCACTTCTTGAGGGATCTTACAAAGGATGATTTGATTGAGCTAGTTTTCTATAGAATTGAAGGTCAAGTAGCTGATATATTCAGCAAGCCTCTCAAATTGCTCACATTTCAAAAGTTGAGAAAGCTCCTTGGTGTATGTTCAATTGATATTTTAGATTGAGATCTTTAGTCTTTTAAATTAATGAGTTAGTAATTGTCCTATTCTTTAGGAAGTTGGTGAGTAAGTTGGTAATTGTCCTGATTTTTAGGAAGCTCGTACAGCATGTCGCACACGTTTAGAGTAAGTTGGTAGCTATTTTTAGTAAGTTTCAGTTGTTGTAAATTATATATAAAGACTCGCTAGTTATTGAATAATATGTGAGGTAGCATTTTCATCCTTGTGTATGCATTATCATTCTTGTGTACTTTATTATCATTTTTTTATCAGGTATATACCAACATTTAGAAAAATATATAAAATGGATGAAGAAAGAAATAGTAAATTTTAATGCTAAGAGTGAAAAAAATAATAATAATAAAAGCCTTTTAAATTTTGTATCTTTGCTATTTAACTTAAATAATCCATCTAAATTCTTTATTATATAAAATGAAGAAGTTATATTTTTTAATTGGGAAGAAAATACAAAGTACACCATGATCGTCTATTTGTTAATTTAACTTATATTACTTATAATATATATGTTTTTAATTTTATTATTATATTACTTTGCATAACTTATCCATGAAGCATTCTTTCATTCCGAACCCACTCTCACGAATTTACCTTTAGATGCCCCGAAATCAATATAAAACTTTCACACCAACTTCGACGTATTCTGTGCAGGTTGTTCCATTTCATATATGTCTTTGAGGAGTTGTGTTTTAATTTTTAAGATTTTATATATATCATTTTTTTTTATATCGTATAATTTTTAAAATTTCTTCATACCCGTTACCGTCCTATACTTATACAAAATTGCACACAAATGATATTTAGCGATAAAATGGATTTAGTGAAATCCTCACAACCGTTCAAATGGATCTTAAGTTTGGTCATTCACTTTGTGACTTAATTTTAAAGGCTTTTTATAGGAATCTTAACAGTAAATCTTGTATTAACTAATTTATTTTAGGATTGTGCTTAAACTTAATAAAAAAAATAAAAAGAAAATCAGTATCTCCAAATAGGACAAACAGTTCACCTTACCTATTGTACTTGCCGTAATTGAAGGTGATGACAGGGTAGTGGAATGCTCTGCATAAGCGTCTTGTGAAAGTATTTTGTCATTTCTCATTTCTGCCACACAGCAGCCAAAAAAAAATCGTTAATGTCTTTTTAGGTTTTAGTTTATAAAATAGGTTTAGAAAAGAAAACAAACTTTTTTATTGGAGATTTTATTTTATTTTATTTTATTTTTAAAAAAAGATGATTGACTTAGAAATTTAATTATATATATATATATATATTTATATGGTAATACTATGTGGTGCACTCCATATAGAATGTATAGTTAAGTCTTTAATTTTCAAAAACTAACGGTCAATATTCAATTTTATATTTTTTTTAAAATAATCTTTAATTAAAAAAATATTTTTTTAGATATATTTTATATATTATATGTCATAAAATATATTATATATTATATGTAGAATTGGACACACTCGATTCCACGACTGTCTGTTTACTAATTCGTACCAACCGGAGCCACCCAAACTACAAAACAATAGTCCTGTAAATCCACATCAGGTGGTGACTAATTTGCCATAAAGAAGAGCGAAGAAAAAGTGAATTCTTCCTCGAGAATTTATTCCCCGATTTAGGATTTACTGTCGTTACCTCACAACCACCATCAACTAGTAAAGACTGTGTCGATGGAGAGGAAAGGATCATTTACCACTACAAATTTCTCAATAACAGCTTTGTCGGTAAATTGCATAATGAGTGCACTCTTAACTTCTTATAGGGTGCACAACTAAATTTTTAACGACCAACATATAATTTTTTTTTTTAAAAAAAAAAAATCTTCAATAAAAAAATTATTTTTCACATATTATATTCTAAAGGGATAAACTAAATCCTAAAAATACTGAATCAAATTTATTTTTTTATAAAAAAAATGGTTAATTTTGACAATTAAAAACTTAATAATACGTTTTATATTCTATAGTATTTTCTTATACATATTTATATAATCATTAGATTTCAATGCGATCTCAACTCTGTTGCTGTATCCAAAAGCCAAATTACTTTTTAACTGTTCCATTGGCCTCACCACTTGATTCTGTATCTTCCTTTTCAAAATTGCGTCCGTTTCCCGTTTTCGTTGATTTGCTGTTTCTCATATTGATGTGTGTACTATTATTAAAACGATTCACATGGACACACTGGCGTTCCGCTAATTGATTCTTCATAGACATTTGTTTTGTGGTCGAAAATTTTGGTGATTGGCATAAGAATAAATAACCCATGAAGCCAAAATAAACAGCAAATGGGGCAAATGAGAATAACGATGTCGAGTTTTTCCACAGAATACGAGCTCCAATAACTGTTGATGTGGTAACATGCTCATTGACTAAGAGCACAAGTTGCATTAACGTAAGAAGACAGATTCATTTGCATCTCTTTAGTGCATCATTCTATTCTGTACAGTAAATTGCTTCAACATAAGAAGACATTCATTTGCATCTCTTTGGTGCTTCATTGTATACAGTACTAAGTGCCTGAGCTTGCAATGTATATCGCAAGAGACTTACAGGATATCATCACTAAGTGATAACAGAATCCAAAATCTCGACCTCAAAGTTCCAAAGTGGTCTACCAAAAATTTGCACGAGGTAGATCCTGTAAAGTTTAATTGCATTAGTAAGGAATATATAAAAAATACAAAAAGAAATTATGGAATATTATACTCACTGGCAATAGAATAGGTCATCTAGTTTCTTCTGAACTAGCCCAGACAATTCAATTTCAATGAAACCTCCTATGCATAGAACTGGATTTGGAAGCTTAAGTTTTATCGGGCCCCCCTTCATTTAAAAAATTTAATTGAGCTATTAAAATTGCATAATAATAAAAGAAAAGGACTGCATGCATAAATTATACTTGCTGAGAATAACGAAATTACTCTAAATTCCATTTAGTAGAAAGTAGAATGCAAAGGTAACATGTAATTAATCAAAAGACAATAACGTAAATTTAAGATTATTTAGGCATGTCTTTTACAAAAAAATTTAACGGTCTGTACAATGAATGAAGGGCATTCCTCTGCAAGAGCAAGTATATCACATATGCATAATAATATCTAAATGTGGTCTCCATATGGCACACTGAGTGAATGCAAATTCTCTATATCCCATCAACTGAACTGATGGTATCATAGTTGTAATAACTATGCTTATAGTGAGTTAGAAGGATATGAATTTGAAGTGAGTCCGATGATGCAGCCATATGATAGTGCAGAGGGCACTGCAGCTTCCTGTCCTGTTTGATTCATATCTCTAGCCTTATCTCTAGGTGATTCATTATTCTCCACAAGGCAGCCAAACGAGGACCCTGTTGTCCAAGTTAGTTTACTGTATGTCTTGAATGCGACTGTATTACCATCTGCAATTCTGAGTATCTAGAGATGATAATCTCAAGCAACAAGTATCTTTTCCTTGCAGTCAACCTCAAAATGCTTAAGAAACCATTAACCTTACTCCAGGCTTCTAACAAAACATCTAATGCACACTGTTCCACTAACAGCATCATTCTGCCCCCAAACCATCTAACTATTGTACAGAGCAGATGAAGTTAACAATATATTTTTTATTTTATGGATTGGTTGCCAAAATCAGATCTCAAGAACTAATTTCGAAAAAGATTCTGCAAATCAATCTTTGAAAAATGACAAGAATGTTAAAGCCTTGAATAGAAAGATTTATTTATGAATAGACCTCAGTAGCCAGATCAGCAAAGAAACTGATTATCAAGTGAGATAATTTAGATAAAAGGGAAAATAAAATTGACAGCAAATTGAAGAATTTTTTTAACGACTTCTGATATGTCTCCGAAGAGTGCATTTCCAAATTATATTCAGTTCCCAAAATGCATTTTTTACTCAACTCAGTTATTAGAACACAAAGATGTTAGAAAGACCTAGATCTCATCCGAGTATCCACCATAAAAACAGAACATGTCAAAGGAGTTGACAAGTCATGAACCTAAACTTGCACAGTGAATTCTGGACTTCTTGAACTTGCATACCTGTGGGTGGATACACTCCCCTCCATGTATCTGCAACTTTTCAGCAGATAAACCATATTGAAAATCCTTCTTTGTTTGAGACAGGTAGACCACTCAACTTAAACAATTGAACATAGTCATCACATTTATTAGAGTTCCTAATCATTAGTTTTTTTTTTTGTTTTTCCTTGCAGTGTCTTTTTCATGACCATGACATTATGTAATGATGATTTTTTAACAATGCATATCTTTTTAACATTACTGCTTGTAAATAATCTCCAAAATACCCAGGAAACCTTACCAAAATTGATTGTACTGGTACCAGAAAACACAGGTATCCACCCAGTCTAGAAGCTTGCCTTCCTTTATCAACTTGTGTTTTACCGTCATTTGTAATCTAGTTTTGAACACATTTTGACCAACCACTCCCCTTATCTAAAATCAAAGGTCCAATTTTGGTCTTAATATAAAAGTGAGTTAGAATTTCTTATCAGAAGCCAATTACCACATAAAACTTCACTATTATAATAGTTTAGTGGTGGGAACAGCAGTTTTAATGAGATACAGGTCCCTCAAGTTAAGGAGAGTATTTAATAGAACTTTAGATGGACCAAATATTAAGTAAAGGAAGGTGGACATTCGATTTCAAACATCCCATATAAAAATGTGGACATTTGATTCTAGAAAAGAGTTATTGAACTATAAAAGGATGAAAAGCATTATTTATCAGAAGAAAATATCTGTAAACTGGGAGAAAGATACTTACTCCACTCACTATGAAAGCCTCAGATGCATGTATCCATTCGAATTCATCATGCAAGTCCTTTTTGGAGGGTAAACATACATCATGATGTGGGATCCTCTCATAGCCCATCCTCAGGATTATTGTTGCACCTGGATAATGACTGTCTTCCACATTCTCTGTTCCAAGCAAATAAACAACCAAACTAGAAGAGCACAAAGGGTACAAGTTGAGAAAGGTTTTAAAAAATACTACCAGAAAAGGGTTCAATGAGGAGTTCCTCAATGAGGCATAATTGCGTGCACAGCTGATATATCAAAGTCACAGGTGTTCCCGGATCCTTTTGACCCTTACTCGACCAAAAGCCAGCATTTGGAAGTGGAAGCTTTGGCCCTAAAGTCTTCCAAACACTGTTATCCGGGAACACACTCGTACTCAACGCACAAACCCCCTCTGCAATACAGTCCATGACACTGGCATTGCGCATGCATCCTAGCAATAGTCTGTATAATCGAGCTTCGGCGCCAATGTTGTGTTTCTTCAGTCGACATTTTCCGATCTCTGGAAAATGTCTAAGGCAGAGTGCCTTATACATATTGCTGCTCACCACTGAAAAAATAAGTTATCATATCATTAATATCCATGCATAGAGAAAAAGGAAAAGGTAATGAAATGTCACAAAAGCATTAAATACCTAAATGTTGAAATTTTTTTGAAACAGCTTCCATTCGGATGATATCACGTGGATCATCGAATAAAGATATAATATCAATCCAAATATCGAAGCAAGTTGTGAAATCCTATTTCATGACAAATATAAGAAAAATAAATAGAAGTTAGCAAATAGTGTAATATAAGAGAAAATTCTAAACTAAAATTTCCAATTCTGATACAAACATGCTCAATATCCGAGTCAGTATCTTCTCCAATTTGAATCAGATGGAGTCTCTCAATCACATGGTCTAGTTCATCTGCCATGCAATTTACCTGCAAACCAATTGCATGATTAGTATACTTTTGCATATAAAATGAATTGACGAGTTTCAATTTTCATTTTTAACATCAACCACCTCCTCAATTCACAAAATTAACAAATAATGTACCAAACAAACATAGGCCAAAGCAAAAAACAAACAATCCTAGAAAAGGTATAAAAGAATATATGTTTTGGTCATCAGGCAAAAAAGCTTATCACAGAAATCAATTTACAGTTTCATAAAATAGAAGCATCACAATCAATCAGCAAGGACGGTATTTCACCAACCATCCAATCCAAACATAGTGGCAGCTTGTATAGCTATATAAACTAAACAGAAGAGCCTTTTATCGTTCAAATATAACTTTCTTGAAAATTTCATTTCATTTGCTTTAGTTAGATAGATCCATACCATAGAGGACAAGTCTTTAAACCACACACTTTGGCTTATATAGCAGAGATTTCAGGGCCAGGGAAGGCATATGAAAGCAATTGGGAATGGCTTTATTTCATGCTTCATTGAAATTCTCTCCATTTTAATCATGACAAAAGACTGTTCCCCTACAACACTGAGAAATAATAGATATATGCAGAAGTTGCCTTGATTTGTCACAAGCTGAAATTTTAATCATGCATTTCACTTCCAACAAAGCTTTATGAATGTCATTATCTCAAGAAAAAACTCTTTTAAAGATATATACCAATTCTAGAAGAACGGCAGAACTTTTTCATGATTGAGATCCAAAGAGGATTAGTACACATGCTGAGTATTCAGGAATCTAATGAATCAAAAGCAGCTGCTAGGAAATGACTAAAATCCTTCTCCAACTTATGAAACCAAGTTGTGTGTTACTAAAAAGATGATCTCCTTTTCTCTTAAAAGGTGACTGACTGACTATCTTCTTGATATGACAATGTCTGAAGTAGCTTAAGCAATGATGTCGCCGGATAATGTTGAGCTTGATTAGAATTTCCCAATATCTTCATAATTGAAACAGGTAATTAATGAAGAAATTAACATCAGAAGAAAATCTCATTAAATAAGTAAATTATTCTATTTTCTTTCAAGATACGAAACATCATGACCATAATAAATAATAAAGGAAATTCAAGATCTCTTAAAAACTAGAGTATTCAAGAAATAAAGAAATTAATTCGGATCTCAAAATGTAATATGGTCAATAATAAGAATAATAACAATAGTGAAAATAAGAGTACTAATTCTATTATTTTAATGAATTAATCAAAACTAATCTTATGAAGAATTTGAGATTATAAGATGAAAGGAGAGTGAAGGTTAAAACCATGCAGATATTTAAAATAGAGGTACCTTAAAGAAATGAGTTTAAGGAGCTTATAACTCCATGCAAGAAAACTGATAAGTAACTAAAAGGAACTAAGACTTTGTATGGCTTTCAAGGTTAGGATAAGGCTTCCCAAATGTATGTATCAAAACCCCATGCATGTCCAGTCCCAAACTGACAATCAAAATTCCATGCCAAGATTCTAATTCTTAACATCATGTAAAATTTCCACACTACTTCTTAGTTCTATAGAAAGAAAAATAAACAGACCAAGAAAAATAAATCATAAAGCTAAATTCGACATTTCAGTCAGTTTTGCGAGACTTTAGTAAATTAATCATATCTTGTTGTAGAAAACTCCAAATCACTAATTGTTTGTTGCATAATAAACTAGATTCATAGGGCTTTCTAACGGTACAAAGATCACAAGTCAAATCAATCTATATTGGTACAGTTTATCCTTCAAAGTTGACAAAAAATCAAACTCAGCAGCCTTTTGTTTTGGAAGCCCAATCATTGGAATGTGTTCTATAGCATATCTTGGAATCTTCAGGTTTGAGGGTCTAACTAAAGCTAACTAGCTACACATCCATGATTTATTTTATTGTTTATTTTAATATTTTATTTCAAATAAAAAAAAACAAATCTTCAAAATAGATTATATAATTATTGTAATATTTTTTTTTTACCCATTTAAACTTTATAATTGCATTATTATTCAAATGAAGAATGGAACAAAATAATGTATTTTGTCAATTGTGTAAAAAATGGAAAAGAGTACTATAATAAAAAAGAGCAATTAAAACCATAGAGAGGCTACACAGATGGTTAACGAAAAAACGCAAAATTGTGTGTTCATGGGAAGCAGTAAAAAGGAGACTTTATTGCTTCCTAAGGCAAAGTCTGATTTTTCAAACAGCAACTTTAACGCTTTTTGCAAAGTCGAGGTAGTTTAGTAGGCTAAAATCGACTTCCGAAACTGTGATTTGACTGATTGATGTCCAATCACGATTCACAATTGCTCAAATCGTGATTTCAATAATGTCGTTTTTCTGGTGCGAAACTCCCCAAACAATTCTTATCCATCCACAGAGACCGCAGAAAATTCACATTTTTATGGGACACTCCGAAACAGGCAAAAAACTCATGGCTCGCAGTAAAGTAAAAGTTTCCTCAAAAGAATACTTCATACAACAGCAACCAAAAGCCTAGCTAATTCATGGTTTCCTATTAGCACATCAATATGGAAGAATAATTAAAGTCATTTTATTATGGTGGGCTTCACCATGAATTCACAGAACTACATAACACGTGAACAAAAGTTTCATAGGACATCCAGTAAAAACCTCTGAAGCTCTATAAGTCAGAGAGAGGGAAAAATAGTTATCGGAGTAGAACCAGAGCGTATTGGTGCATAACTCAACATGAAAACTGAAAAACTGAAGGGAAATTCCACTCACCTTGAACGAATTGAACGTCAAACTAATCCTAAAGGCTTCTCAAAACTCGATCTATGGCAGCTGCTACTCCGTGGCCGCTCCATGAGTTAGAGAGAGGAAAAAATAGTTATCGGAGTAGAAACAGAGCATATTGGTGCATAATTCAACATGAAAACTGAAAAAATGAAGGGAAATTCCCCTCACCTTGAACGAATTGAACTTCAAACTACTCCTAAAGTCTTCTCAAAACTCTATCTATGGCAGCTGCTTCTCCGTGGAAGCTCTATGAGTTAGAGAGAGCGAAAAATAGTCATCGGAGTAGAAACAGAGCATGATGGTGCATAATTCAACATGAAAACTGAGAAAAACAAGGAAAATTCAACTTACGAATTGAACTTCAAACTACTCAAAAGGATTCTAAGAACTCAATCTATGGCAGCTTCCCCGTGATGATCATTCTTTTTTCCGCATTCTTTCTCTCCCCCGATTAGAAGTGCAACCTCTCTCTCTAGTCTCCTCCCCGTTCCAATCCTACTCTTTCTTTTTCCCCTCTTTTTTCTTAACGACAACCTCTCTACTCTTTCCATATTTAACTTCCAGTCCCACAATTATCTTAGTTCTATAATTTCACCCTCCTAAAATCCCATTAAATCCAAAATAAATAAAAAGTTATAATAAAATTCATTTTTTTCATGTTTTGAAAATTCATAATTTGTTTAACAAAATAAATTACCCAATTTTAAGAAAATAGTCAAATAAATAAATAAATAAAATTTCAAATTAAAATATAAAAAATTATGAAATAAATAAATGAATTCTTAAAAATAATTATTTACAACCCACGTAGAAGATCTTAATCTAATTCAATGTAATAAATATTATTATTTGTAATAATATATACTTTTTACATATTCCCTCCGTCTCTATTTATAACTCAATTAAGAATGATTTTGTCAATAATAAAGTAAAGTTTGTTTTCTTTCAAAATGTACCATGGACGAAAACATTAACAAAAAAGAGAGAGAAAAATGTTTTTATGAAAAGAATTTTGTAGTATTGAAAAAAAATAAATAAAATATCTATTAAACTACTAACAATTACTTATATTAAGGACAAAAAAGTAAGCTTATATAACTTTGGATTGAAGGGGAAAGTCCCTTACGGGCGAAACCCCTTCCACTAGTCACGACAAGGCCCCTTGTGTCAGCGGGATGTAAATCAGGGATGTGCACGAATTGACAGAGGATTGACGGAGAGGACGCAACGGATGACAATTTAATGCCCATGTGCTACGCCCAACAGGTTTCAAACCTCTGCCTGCAGTTGGAGTTAACCAAACGTCACGTCAGTCTTACCAGCTCGCCTATACCCCTGGGGGCAAAAGCTTATATAACTTATAAATATGGACGGAGGATTGCTAATTAAGTTATAAATTAATAGTCATACTTATTTATTGATGTTGAACTCGTTTATTTTTAAAAAATTTTTTTAAAAAAGGACAATTTGTGGCCAAATTTTTTAAATATATTTTAATATTAAATCATTCTTAATCAAATTGTAAATTGAGTGATATAAATATTTTAAATTTTGCACAAAATACAGGCCATTATTAAATATTTCATAAATAAATAAAATATCATATGATCGCCAAGTTCTAAAAGCAGGAAAAATCTTTATGTTTAAAACAATACTTTTTAAAGTTTGAATCATAAAAAATAATTAATAAATTAATTCAAAAAAATATTTAAGAATTTTTTGAATACCACTTGACGAAAAAAATAAATTTAATAATAACACTATCATTCAAAATTATTTTTCCTAAATTGAAACAGTTTTGGCACGTTGAAGTAAGTTGTTATTTGAAAATTATGAAAATTATGTTCAGCCTTTTGAATGAATTAAGCCCTAGTTTTAATGTTGATCTTAGATCTCTTGGTAACTACCCTAATTTGGCCAGGTTCATCTTGTTTAGACTATTAAGCTTAATGCCTTCAATTCATCTGGTTGTGCATCATACGTCTAGATAGTCATACAAATTATGTCAAATACACTTATTTATTTAATTTAGAAGGGCTACATTTATATATTTTGTAGAAATTCCTGATCATCGATCACACGTCTCCATCCCAGAGTTCTTTCACAGATTTGATAGGCCCCTCCGGATGGACGTAAAGATCACCTGAAAAACCCCTGGCCTGAGGGATTTCTTGAATCAGCTCCAGATCTTCTTTAGAGAGTTCCCAACAGAAAATTTGAACATTTTGGAGCATCCTCTCCTTGTTATAGCTCTTCACAACATAACTTGCTCCTTGTTCATGTATCCATCTCAGCGCTACCTGCACATTAATATATATTATAAACATAATTAAGAACAAATTAATTAATATTAACCAACCTGTGCCACGGTCTTCCCTCTGGAAACTGCAATATCATGGAGGATTGGACTATCCAAGACTGAATTAGTTCCCCAGATGGTTCCATAGCCTGAAAGAGGAGACCAAGCAGTGACATGAATGCCTTTGTCTTTGCAAAATGGCAGCAATTTTCTCTGCTGCCATGCCGCATGCATCTCCACCTACAAGACATGATAATTAATTAAACAGATTTCTTAATTAAGTTACAAAGATATACTCCCTTAGTTGTCTACATTTCTATTTTGAATGGTTCGGAAATGAATACCCCATTTCCTAAATTAGTTAAAATTTTGTTAAAAAATTAGTATTATTTGGTTTAAAATGAACTAAGTAAACTTTGAGATATTCTTTATGATGGATTAATTTACCTAGCTAATTATTGGATGATATAATATGAATATGTTCATATGCATGGCGTAACTTTGACCTCAATCATAATATAAATTTCTTTTAGGACATTCATCCTATTATACAAATACTTTAATTTAATTTAAAGAATCTTATATATACCTGATTAACTGCTGGAGGAATGGTGGCACTTCCTAGGAGTTTCGACAGCTTTTCAACAGTGAAGTTGCTGACACCAATGGATTTGGTCAATCCCAGTTTTTGGCACTCTTCCATGGCCTTCCATGTCCCGTGCATATCAAACGGGAGCATGTCGTCCTTGGAAAGGTTGAACATATCGACAACACCTTGCCTTAATCTCAATGGCCAGTGAATCAGATAAAGATCCATATATTCCAACCCAACGCTCCTTGAAAAATAAGTTTAGGGGAGAAGATTAATTAATAATTAGTTCATATGTAGTGGATGATAATTAATCACAGATCACAGCAACCGACCCTTTTTTTTTTTCTAGCTAGGACATTTATTTTTATGGATCTTCTGTGTGTAAATTATCCATATATATGTCGTTCAATTATTAATTTAACAAAAAAATCTTACTTGCCCTCAAGTTAAAATTTTCAATTCGGTGATGGTGAAGTCTCTTTTTGGAACAAGAAAAATCTTATAATCTTGATAAAATCCTAATTCTTTCCATTTTAGATAATTCACATATACAATTGCAAAAGAAAAGAATGGAGAGAAAACACTGAATTAAGTGCCCCCATATGACTAGAGTACAGTCACACGATTAAGGCTCGGTAGATGGGGAAGACTGAATTAAGTGGCTCAACCACACAATTGAGGGCCAATAAGTGGGGAATCTTGGGAATAGGAATGAGAAGGGTCAGTGGGTAAATATATATACATAAATATATATATATATATATATATATATTTATGTAAACGAACAAAAATTAAGAAGAAAATGATCAAGTAGTACTTACTCAAGTGATTTCTTGATGGCAGGCAGCACAAGGTCACGATGAGTGTCCGTGATCCACAACTTAGTAGTGACGAAGACTTCTTCCCTGCCCTTAATAAGGCCACTTTGGATTGCTTGGGAAACAGCTCTACCGAGGGCACCCTCCGTGCCATAACAAGCCCCCGTATCAAAATGGCGATAACCAATCTTCATGGCTTCCAAAAAGAATTCTGTTAGTTCTTCAATTGTTGGAATCGGAAATGCTGCACATCCAAACCCAATCAAGGGCATCTTGTAGCCTGAATTCAACACCGTTTCCGGGATTTTCACCATTTTTGCAAATTTTCCTCGTCTCTCTTCTTCTCCCGAGCAGACACAGAAAAAACTTGTGACTTTTATGAGCTGTTAATGGTGCCTGGCAATGACATACATTGTGTACTTTAGAAGGTAAACGATTTTCAACAATGGAAGGTTAACTAGTGCAGATGAGTTGGCTTACATAGTAAAAACGTATGTGCTGACAAAGAATTGCAAATTCAAAATAAGAGACGTTTAATTTTTATGGTCCATACGTTAGATTACTTAACCCTTTTTTCTCCTAGCAAAAATGGTAAATAATTTCTTTTTAACTTGATCCATCCGATCCCTATATTCTTTAAAAAATAATAATTTTTTAGATCATTTCCTATTATACGTGATTCATGTAAATCTCAAATATTTATATATAACTTGTAGAGTCCATTAGATTTTTTTTCCCGATCCTATATAGGTCCTTTATTTTTCTTGATTGACCGGATAGATCCTTGTAATCAAATAGTAATCCATTGTAGGATCAAAGTCAAGAGCAAAAACATAAAATTAATTACTAAACATTACTCTTATTTAAGAATTAAAAAAGTTTAAAAAATTAAAAAAGAAGAAGAAGGGACATTCTCCCCCCCTCCCATCGTCAATGGCTGTTCATCTGTTCCAACCTCAACTCCCTCATCCTTGTTCAAAACTATCCAATAAATAAATGGTAACAAACTAAATATCTCAATCTCCTCCAAAATATATAGATAGGTCAAATAACATCAGAAAATACCTAAGCTTCAAGAAGGCATTTAAAATTTGCAGTACTTTGGTTGTGAATACAGTGAATTCGGTCTTCTCCAACTATTCCACGTGAACCACGAAAAGGAAAAACAATTTGATAAAGTGAGAGAGGATCGGAGATAGTTTAAGCAAGAACAACTCAGTAAAGTAGAAGTAACCATAATTTCACTGAAGTTCAACCTTCAGCCATAATGTTGCAGCATTTCCATCTCCAAAAACTCCTGCTCCTGCAACTGTGGCAGATTCTTGTGAATGGTCACCAACAAAAGTAAAATTAATTTCCATCTCTTCATATCCTAAGATTTCATCTTTACTAAAATAAAGAAGAGAAACTTTAACAATGCACAAGAAGGTACTCATCTCCGTGGTCAATGGGAGGAGGGGAGAAGGTTCCATTTTTTTGAGTTTTAAAACAAGAGTGGCAACAATAAGTTGACAAAAATATCCCTACATCGATCAATTTCAAGTTCTTAACATTGATTTTGACACATGAATGAATTATTTTAATCATTTTGGATCTATTAGTCAATCAAAAAAACATATTGATGCAATAAACAGGAATGAAAATTGGCTAAACAAGAAAAAGAACTGGATATCTGTGAAAACTATCAAGTTTTCAATTCAACGACAAAAGTCAGAAATTATCACATTTTCAAAAGACTCCTATAACTAAAACAAAACGAAATATTTATCATTTAAAATCAATCCTAAACCTAATTGGAAATTAAAACAATAAAATTACGAAAATAACCCTAAACATAAAAGGCCCAAAAGTCTATCAAAATAATCTCAGATGGCTCAAAACTGTCTTAATCCATAGCATAGCTATGGGTTTCATCCATTGGGCCGTTTCCAATTGACCAGTCAAATTTGAATCTATTTCGATCTCGGACCTTGCATCATTCTCCCTGACTAGGAAAAGATTCATCCTTCAATCTAACTTGTCTTCACCAGTTGCACTTCTACTAGTACTTTTGACCCCAAAGAACTCTAATTAAAATAATATATATATATATATATATATATTTATACATTAAAAAAACTAATAACAGGAATTCAAGAAAAATCGTAACTTTTAGTTCAGATGAACAGTAATTGCTACCGGTAAAAACGATGAACAGTGAACAGTAACTGAGAAACAGTGCCTCCGGAACAGTACGACGACAACAGTTTTGGAAAACTCAAACTTTGGATTTTTTTTTTTATGATCTTTTGATCAGCCTGCTCGTCTAATCGGAAATCTCGATTTTCATGCCTAGATTTTGGAAGGAAGATTGTCTACCAGGTCATTTTGCTTGATTACGCCCCTAGTTCAAAATTCCAAATGGATTAACATCTTCCCCCTCATCTTCGGATTCAATCTTTGATTCCGCCACCTCCTTACTCTGAACGTCCAACCTAGCCTACGCCAATTGCCGTTCCAAGTCTTGGATCCGTTTTCTCTGTTCTTTGTTTTCGGTTTCTTGCAAGTCTCGTTGACAAAACTATTCATCTTCCTCAAAAACGACTCCACGACCCCTTCCAACATGACGCCGTCCATGACCAACACGATTTTGTTCAGCCATTAGTAAAGGCAACCTAGTTCTCTGATACCAAATGATGCAATAAACAAGAACGAAAATTGGCTAAACAGGAAAAAGAACTGGATATTTAGCAAAACTATCAAGTTTTCAATTCAACGACTAAAGTTAGAAATTATCATATTTGTAAAAGTCTCCTATAACTAGAACAAAATGAGATATTTATAACCCAAAATCAGCCTTAAACCTAATTGGAAATTAAAACATCAAAATTACGAAAATAACCCTAAACATAAAAGGCCCAAAAGTCTATCAAAACAATCCCGGATGGGACAAAACTATCTCAATCCATAGCTAAGCTATGGGTTTGGTCCATTGGGCCATTTCCAATTGACCAGTCAAATTTGAGCCCATTCCGATCTCGGACCTTGCATCATATATGGTACCTATATAATTTTTTTTTAAAAAAAAAAATCTTTAATAGATTTTGAAAGTTATATATAAACAATTAAGACTTATATGGATTACATAAAAAAATAAAGGGATCTAAAAAGTTACAAAAAAAAAAAAAAGATAGGAACCTAAATAAACAAAGTAAAAAGATCAAAGTCAACAATAATATATCACATTTGTAACTAAAGAAAATCTCTATTTTCTACATACTCGTCACTCCACTCATTGAAATGTTCCAGAAGGCTCTTAATCTTTTTACTTGGTAAATATAAATTTCAAATTTTTATACATAACTTTTTTTAGTCCTTCAGATTTTTTTTTTTTAACTATATAAATCTCTTTTTTAAAAAAAGATTTTTCTTTTTTTTTTTAAAAGATGAACCTGTGGTGATGGTTGTGGATTTGGAAAATGTTCTTTTCTTCTCATTGGAAAATTGAAAATATGACCTTTTGGGAGGATACCAAAAAGAGGTAAAACCAAAATAGAATTGAAAAGGAAGTATTATTGTTTATATTAGAAAATTACACGAAATAAGTGCTTCCTAATCCATAAGGTATAACTTTGCCTTTATATTTCATGTGCCATTAATTTGAAAGATAAAAATTATAATATTCATTTAAAATAAGGCAATATTGTTGAAGGTATCAACATCATCCATCTCATGCTCTACTTTTTTAAAAGGGTCTTTAATCTATTTGGTCCTATATTTTCGGGTCAAATTATAATATGATCTTTTAAGTTTTTTTTTTCAATCATTATGATCTCTTAACATTTTATCGACGGTCGTTATGATTCCAACTACTATTTTTCATCAAAACATTAGTCATTTATCGACACATAATAACATTTTAGGAGCAACAATATCATCTTTTGCTGCTTCCAATCTAATCAATCCATTTAAAAAAAAATTATATGCATTTGAATTAACAAATCCAAATAAATTAATCGAACAACCAAAGTTCAATCACGAGTAGCAATAATGAGATTGACAATTTTATCCCTAAAAATTATTTTGTGCTAGTAAAATGATCAGTTTCAATCGTATTTTACTAGAAAAAATGATAATTGGAATCAAAATAACTATCTAAAATATTTTAAAGGACCATAACTATTAAAAAAAAAACTTATAAAATCATATTATGATTTGACCAAAACATATAAAACCAAATGGTTGAAAACCCTTTTTAAAAAAGAAAAAAAATTCTTTGACATTTCTAACTTAATATTTGTCTGGTTAAATATTAAATCAACTCTATTTTCCAATTAATCTTAAAAACATATGATGAAATTCAATAAAGACAGAAAATACTCAAGTGATTAACTCAAAATAATAAAATACAATAATAAAAAAATTTCAAATAATGCATAGAATATGACATGTTATACAACCTTGTCAATAAGCAAGAATAATACCGACTTTGCGGCAAATTAAGTGAAATATTAACATATTTGTGTTGCAGTGTACATCGGAGAGATTTTGTTTTATGGGAGCATTGCAATCCTATAGAAGGCCCAAAAACTCAAAAAGAAAAGGTAAAAAATAAGATCATATTGATAAATTGATCTAATTTCATGTATTGCTATTCTACAGAACTCTTAATTCGCCCAAAAATGTCAATTCCACAGCAGCAGAAAGATCAATGCAACAGACAATATTGACATTGGATGTGAGTGAATGAGTCAAAATGCGGAGGTTCCTCCCTTTGATTTCCCCAACAAAAGATCCTTGGCCTCATTAATCTTGGAAGCAAGATAATGGCTACCACCAGCATCAGGATGGTTCGCTACCATCACTCTCCTGTGAGCCTCCTTTATCTTCTCAACTTCAGCCCTCTCCCTGATTAATTAAAAACAATCCCTGATTATTACTGTTATGATGATTCCTCAAAATCTTGTGAATAAAGAATTTGATAAACAGGGGAAGGAAATAAAAAATTTTACCTAACTCCAAGTATCAAGGCTGCCTCTCTTCTGTTCATTACTTGTTGAAACCCACCAGGATAAAATCTCTGAACGCGGGGCCGAGCTAGAAATTCTTGACACCATTTTAGCATATATTTACAGCCTAAAGCAGCAGCTCCAACGCCGCCGCCTATCACTAATGGAGTAGCCTGATAATCATTCCCAAGTTAAAGGACGAAATTTTAAAAATAAAAAGAAAAAAAATAGAAAAAGAAAATCAAAATCAAAATCAAATCAAGCGAAGGAAGGAATTCCTTACCATTAGCGCGCAATTTCTTCGGCTAACTGCTGAATACTTCAAATTTGGGGAGAGAAGATTCGATTCAGTTGTAGATTTCAGATTTTCTTCTAAGGCGAACCAGGAAAGTAAAGTATAAACGGCGGAATCAAACTGACTTGTGCTCCAAGATATTTGAAGGATTTAGTGGGAGATAGCTCGAGAAAATTCTAGTACTTTGACCGGTAGGAGTCGGTGCCTGGTTTTAAATAGTAGTGAATACATGGCATATCCTTCCTAGCTTCGACAATTGCCCCAATTTAAAGATTTCATCTACTATTTTATATTGTTTGTTTGGTTAAAAAATATAAGAATTTTATAAATCTCTAATATACTCTTATAAAGAAAGAGGGCATAAATTTATAATTTTAAGAATTCAATATAGAGTTACATTAGTCTTTTAATATCATTATTAACTAATTTAAAATATTTAAATTTGTTTTCTTTATTTATATTTGAATTGAAGAAGAATTTTAGGGAATAAATTGTTTAGAGCATCTTCAATGGTATACCCTTATTAGGGATGCTCATTGGGAGTCTCACATGATACATACTCATTTTAAGGCACCTTTCTCTTCAACATTTCTATCCTCTAGTTGTTCTCATTTTGAAGGCAACTAAAGTGGATTCCACCTATTAACTCATATTCCAACTCAGTTGCTACATTGTTAAGAATACATATTTTTTCTTCATATTTTTACATTCACTCTATTATTAAAAAATAATATATTTTAAAATATCTAATTATTTTAAAATAAATTATAAAGAAATTAACATTGAAATTAATTAATTTTTTAAACAAAAAAAAAATTAATAAACTTATAAAATTTTATTATAGAAGGACATAGTAGGTAAGAGGAAAAACAACTAATAAAAACTATAGATATATAATACTAAAATGATAATCATTATAGTTAAAATAAAATGAAAAAAATAAAAGTAAAACAATTAATAAAAATTAAGATTGAGATTGGTCGATACTGAATTTTTTTTTATTTTTTACTTTTCCTAATAATAATGATTTTTAGAAATAAAAATTAACAGAATAAATATTGTAAAGTCTATAAATTTAAAAAATAATTTAAAAAGAAAACAAGTTTACGTATTTATTATAAAAAATTATTAAATGTGTTTTTTTTTTTTAAAATAAAAAATAGAGATTATGAATATGTATATAAAATTAAAAAGAATAAAAAAAATTAATCTATATATAAAAAAATTATAAGTAAAAAAAATTAAAGAAAAGAAATAGTGGAATTGTTCGGTTGAAAGAAGAAGAAAAAAGAAAGAAAACGAAATTGGAAAAGAAAAAAAAATCATTTAATAATGAGAGTGGAATCCACATGCAAGATGAATAGCAAATAAGGCACAGGTGCTTTGCTAGATGTTAGAAATTGCGCAGCGGAAACAAAAATTACTTTTACGAAAAACGATCGTATCAGACTCATCATATTTGTAACTGTTTTCTATATCTATAGGTTCAGATATATAAATACCTTTATCGCGTAGATCAACTATCTCAATTAGCTCCCCAATTGTTGAGCCTCTAGATCATCCACACGAATCCTGCAGACAATGACTTTGTGTCCCTACACAAAAA
>JAOXNR010000022.1:13281470-13292521 GCA_028571225.1 Parsonsia alboflavescens
ATATTTGTTCTCTCTTCTTTGATAGTACCTTCAGAGAACAATCACTGAATGGTCATATTCTACATATACAAAATGTGTTAACACATAGTTTGGGAGCACTATCCAATGACTAAAGGTAAGTCACCCTACTTAAAGGAGACTAATGTGTTATAACATTTATTCAATGGAAAGCCCATTTCCATTAATCGGCCAAGAACTAATTCCTTATGATTGAAACTTCTGGTGATCCATACCTTACTATGCTAAACGTCCCAACACACAGATCACCTCTTTAAATCAATTTGGACCTTATTGACTGTTATGCTAATATGTATAAAATTACTTATTAAGATTATAGTCTTTTACAGTTTTTCTAAGAAAATGATAGCTTTTTTGGGCATAAATCCCAACACTGACACCCAAACTTGCATGGACCATGCCATCCGACACTGGACTTCCCGCCAGATAGAGCCTTGGATGCTTTTCGGAATCAGGTAAAAAATTGGTGCCAGACAGCCCTAACCGATGTCGGACGACGTAGACCTTGGGAGTTTACCAAGGCAAAGACTTTCAATTTTATTAGAAATTGATTATTTTCCTAAACTACCTCTTTTTGTAATAGGTTTCTATTTTATTATTAGATTTTTGTTAAGTAATTGCCTATTTGTAAGGGGTCTCTACTCCTATAAATAGCTTCTTTTTTACAGTCTTAGACACACAACTCTAAATTGATTTTCCTTGGATTTTCGAAGACAAATTTAGATTACTCTCTCTTTTCTTATGTATTCCTTGGTTTTATTTATCATGTCTTATGAGTAGTTCTCTTTCGTTAAAAAGAATATGAAGTAGGTTATATTGATATGGGGTTAAAGATTTGATCTTTATTATTAAGTATTTGTGCTATCCTTGTTTTCATCTTATTAATTATGTTTATTAATTTTGCCTAATCATCTAGATTAATTTGTATAATTATATTGCTAGGATTTAAATATTATCACTAAGATGGATAAATCCACAAGTAGAAACTACTATGTGAATTTGGTTTGGCTAACAACTTTATTTAACGATAGAAAATTGTATGAATTGAAGTTACTTTGTTTATGTAATTATGTAATTTGTCGTTGGTGATGCCTTCATGCTTATGCAATTTAATTGATTCAATTTTATGTTCGTGACGACATAGGTTTAATTGATTAAATTAAGGATTTTTTTTTTTTGGCTAAGAAAAGTAGCTCTATTTAAAGGATAGGAATTTGAGTGCCAAGAAAAATTCTAATACCAACTACTTAATTGTGTTATTTGATTAATGATTAGCCTTTTGATAGACTTGGAAAACGGATTGTTTCTTGTTAACAGCCTTCTCATCTATATCCTCCTTTTAAAATTAGCTTTTAAATTCTTTGCTTGATTTTATTTTATGAACTTTTTCAACAATTCCCCCTTTTTGTTATATATTAATTGGTTTTTATTAAACTTAAATTCAGTTCTTCATAGGTTCGACCCTACTCTTTACTGCAATAGTTTTAGTAGATAGGTTTAATTTGTTTGTGTTACGACGCACAATCAAATTTTGACATCATTGAATAGGAATTGTTATTAAAGTTTAATTCTTTCCAATTAATCTTTTACCTTCTCTTTTTCTTGTCCATAGATTTTCAAGAAATCTCCCAAGTTGATGCGCTTACGACGCGGAAAGGAATACCAAGCTGATATCACAGTCTACAAAAATCCAATTTTAGAAATCTCAAGCAATTCAAGTTTATCTTCTTCAATGGCAGAAAATGATGGAGACCCAACACCTATGATACCTTTCGAACCAATTACAAGAGTTAGAGCATCCAAGTTGAGGCAAGCATTGACCATATTTGTGCAAATGAGAGAAGAAATGCTTGATTTTCGAACAATCTTTGAAGAACAACCATTGATGGATGAAGAGCAACCAAGGATTGAATTCAACTCATGGATGATAGAAGACAACACTGAGGGGTGTAATATCAAAGAACAAGCCTTTAGGAATCAAGTTGGAAAGCCTAGGAAGGGCTGGGAAGAAGTTGGTACTATGCAAAATGAGTGTAGAGTGGAGATGGCATGAGCAAGCACCAGATGGGGCAACAGAGCACCATCCAAAGCTCTACAATAACCAAATCGATGCTTGATGGTCACTGGAAATTCCAGAAGCCATCCAATACTCCTCTCTTTTGAGCCGGCGTCGGACGCCTATTTTCACTATTTTGTTCTTAATGCAAACTTAACTCTATTTGGATGATTCCACTTGATTTTATTGACTTTTCTTTGTCTTTTAAGCTATTTTAGAGGCTTAGCCAATTCTTTAATCATTCTTTGGGCTTCTTAGTGTTGATACTATAAATAGTTCTCTATTTATATTTTGCAAGATAACTTATTCTACAAGCACTTTTAAAGCAATTGAGAGAATCCTTTTGGATTAAACTCCTCTTTTCTTGAGTGTTCATCTAGTAGCTTTTCTAGGGTCTTAATGAGACTCTTCAATTCTTCAATACCTGACTAGGATAATTTGAATTGGGTAGATGAAATCCAAACTAATAGATCATATTGGAAGACAATCATGGTCATTGGTAATCTAACTTGAACCTCTTAATGAAGTCTTGGATTGATCTCAAATTGGTATGTCTTGGATTGATTTTGAATGAAAAATCCATGTCAATTTTGAGATCACATCATCTTTTTGATAGACTTTTTTTAAAAAATTTTCTGATTTAGAGATTTTTTATCTCTCTTTTTTTGTACTTTTTTGTTTTTGTAGAGATGGTAGAAGAAGTAGAATCACTAAACAAATTGAATTGGTCTTGATTTTTGGTATTGGACATAATTCCACAAATCATAATGGATCACAAGAAGGAAAACTAGGATTAATGAAAAACAGAAAACACAAAATCACATAAGATTATAGGATTTCAAAGAAACAACATGATCTTAAAACTTAAACAAGAAAGCAATCAAAGATAAGCAAACCTTTTGATGAAAAACCTAAGCTCTAATACCAAAAAGATGATGTGATCTCAAAATTGACATGGAATCTTGATTCAAAATCAATTCAAGACACACCTATTTGAGATCAACCTAAGACTTCATTAAGAGGTTCAAGCTAGATTACCAATGACCATGATTGTCTTCCAATATGATCTATTAGTTTGGATTTCATCAACCCAATTCAAATTACCCTAGCAAAGTATTGAAGAATTCAAGAGTCTCACTAAGAACCTTAGAAGAGCTATTAGATGAACACTCAATAAAAGAGGAGTTTAATCCATAATGATTCTCACAATCGATTAAAAAGTGTTTGTAAAATAAGTTTTCTCGCAAAATACAAATAGAGAACTATTTATAGTATCAACACTAAGAAGCCTTAAGAATGATTAAAGACTTGGCTAACCAGCTAAAATAGCTTAAAAGACAAAGAAAAGTCAATAAAATCAACTCGAATCTTCCAAATAGAGTCAAGATCGCATTAAGAACAAAATAGGGAAAACAGGCATCTGCTGCCGGTTCAAAGGCATGCAGCACTGGATGGAGGGTTGAATGGCTTCTGGAATTTCCAGTGGCTATCCAATGCTCACATCCAGCCTCGGCTTGGTTACTGTAGAGCACTAGAAGTTGCTCTGTTGTGCCATCCGGTGCTTGCTCGTGCCATCTTCCCGCCACACTCGTTTTGCACCATTCCAACTTCTTCCCAAGCATTCCCAGGCTCTCCTACTTGATTCCTAAGGCTCGCAAGGGCTTGTTCTTTGATTGTACACTCCTCATTGATGTCTTCTATCATCCACGAGTTGAAATCTTCCTTGGTGGCTCTTCATCCATCAATGGTTGTTCTTCAAAGATTGTTGGGAAATCAAGCATTTCTTCTCTCCTTCCCACAAATGTGGTCAATGCTTGCCTCAACTTGGATGCTTTAGCTCTTGTAATTCTTCTAGAAGGTATTATAGGTGTTGGATCTCTATTAGAAAACGACGATGGGAATGGAGGTAATAGTAGAGGAATAATAGTTTCCCAAAAGAATATTATTCCTGCAGGTAATTGAGGTGATTCACTTGAATTATAGCTGGAATGTCAACATCCATCTATCCAAATCCAAGGTCACTCATAATCTGAAATTTTTCCCAAGACTTCAACAAGTGATTCAAACTAGTGACTAATGACCATGATTATCTTCCAATATGATTTATTAGTTTGGATTTCTTCCACCCAAATCAAATACCCTAGTCAAGCATTGATAAACCCTAAAGTTTTACTAAGAACCTTAGAAGAGCCCTAGCAACTTTTGGTTAAGGAACCAAGTTGAATCCATTTGGAATTCAATCAAATTTCTGAAAAGTGTTTGTCAAGTTAATTTTTCTAATGCAATACAAATGATGGAATATTTATAGGTTCAACCCCAAACAAGATTAGGGACTTAATTAGGCCTCTTAAGCTAGCTGAGGACATAAAGATAGCAGCTAATAATAAGTGAAAAATTCCAACTAAAGTCAAGATAACTAGGCTGCCAAATTAGAGGACCAAAACCGAAAATTTCTGGCAGTTTTCACCAATCTGTCCTGCTCGTCCAGCCACACTTCCAAGGCATAAAATGGCTTGATTTCTTACTTAATCACTCCTCCTTGATGTCCTCTATCATCCATATGTTGAACACTTTCCTTGGTTCAGCCTCCACTGATGGTTGTGCTTCAAACAAAGTTGTAAAGTCAAGTATTTCGTCTCTCCCTCGCACAAATGTGATTAATGCTTTCCTTAACTTATTTGCTCTAGCTCTTATGATAGGTCTAGCTGGTATGATTGACATTGAATCTCCATCAGTAATAATTGTGCTAATAGAGCTAATGGAGGTAACAATGACATATGCCCTTTTAAGGAATTAACTGCACCTACATTTACAGATCATCCTTTTGTTATTGATTTTGATGAGAATTTTAAATTGCACACTGATTTTCTTCAATTATTACCTGTTTTTCTTGGAATTCCTTGAGCTAATTCTCACAAACATCTCAAAGATTTTCATGTTATTTGTGCTACGTTGAAACACGGTGGAACCATAGAAGTGGTAATAAAGTTAAGTGCTTTTCCATTTAGTCTGCAAGATTTCGCTAGAGACTGGTTATATGAATTGCCTCCTAGATCTATTGCTGATTGGGAAACCATGAAGTGAACTTTTCTTGAAAAATATTTTCCAGTCTCTAAAGTTTTATCTTTTAAGAAAGATATTATCGGTATTCGAGAAGGTCCTAATGAAAAGTTTCATGAGTATTGGTTTAGGTTTAAAAAGTTGTTAATTGTTTAGACTGACAATTAGATATTAGAAGCCGATCTAATTTACCATTTTTATGAAGGAGTAAATGATATAGACAGGGTGACGATAGATGCAACTAGCCAATTATCACTCTTGGAAAAACGTCCAATAGATGCTTCACAGTTGTTCAACAAGCTTACATCTTATGTTCAAACAATAGGGATAAGGGACAGTATTCCAAGTAAGGATGGAGAAGTCAACTCTACAGACTCGAAGCTGGCTAAGATCACTAATTTGTGTGAAAAGTTTTAACTACGAACACTAGCACACATGCACTTGTCAATTCTTGCAATATTTGTTGTAGTTATGAACATGTTACTAATCTTTGTCCTTATAATGTAGAAGATGCCAATGTTAATGTTGCAAGAAGCTTCTCGGGCCCTCTAAGGATTTACAATTCATATTCAAACAAGTACAATGAAGGCTGGAACTCATCCAAACTTCTGATGGAATAGAAGAAATTCAGCTCCAATCCAAAACCAACCTCAGAGAAATCCTCTCAGTTTTTATCAAGGCAATCCCCAAGGTAATCTAAATGCTTCTAATCCGTCATAATCTGCCCCATCCAATTCTACTTTGGAAGAGATGATGAAAATCTTAACTTCAAACACCATAGCCTTCTAGAAAAACACTCAAACTTGTATTCAAAGAATTGAAAGACAAATGAGACATCTTGCCTCCCAAGTAAACTAGCTCAAATCCCAAGGATCTCAGAACCTACTTTTACAACCCATAAATCCTCTTGAGAATGCTAGTGCCATTACTTTAAGGAATGGTAAGGAATTGCAAGACCCACCATTGAAGTAAAGTGCAATTGAAGAAGAAAAACAGATTGTTGTAGAGAAACCTTCTTAGGATTCTTCTCCAAAGGAAGAAGAGAAAGAGGGAGAAACTCAACCCCTTAAGGTATGTCCCCCTTTTCCTTCACATCTTGCAGGAAATAAGAAAGAGGAGATGGAAAAGGATATTCTTGAGATATTCCACAAGCTGGAAGTCAATATCCCGCTCTTAGATGCAATCAAGCAAATTCCAAGGTATGTGAAGTTCTTGAAGGAATTGTGCACAAACAAGAAGAGACTAAGTGGGGATGTAAAGATCAGTGTGGGGGAGAATGTTTCAGTAGTTCTTAAGGAGAAACTCCCCCAAAAGTAGAAAGATCTAAGTATGTTTACTATTCCATGCACAATTGGTAATATTTGTATTACAGGATGCATGCTAAATCTAGGAGCATCAATAAATGTCATGCCATTATCTGTCTACTTTCTCTTAATCTTGGACCTTTAAAGGATACTAGAGTAGTTATTCAACTTGCTGATAGATCTTGTGCATATCTTGAAGGAGTTATTGAAGATGTTTTAGTAAAAGTTAATAACTTAGTTTTTCTTGCATAATTTTATGTTCGAAAAATGGCTGAGGGTAATAATTTCTCTTCTACTCATTCTCCAATTCTTTTAGGAAGACCATTCTTGAAAACTGCAAAAACTAAGATAGATGTGCTTAATGAAACTTTATCTATGGAATTTGATGGTGAGAAAATCTCTTTCAATATCTTTGATGCCATGAAATACCATTCTAATGAATGCTCTGTGTCTATACTAGATATTGAAGATCCTTTGGTTGATAAGATGCATGAGCAATATGATTCTGAATTAATGCATGCCATTCTTACTCATAGCATTGATAAAGAAACATGGATGCATTATCTGTGAATGTGGACCAAAACATAATTGACACTGTGAATGACTTGTCTGCATGTGCTATTTCTAATCTGAAGCTTGAATTGCCTATCTCTGAAGATAAGTTGAAACCTTCTACTGAATGTCCACCTTTACTTGAATTAAGCCCTTGCCTTCTCATCTTAAATATTCTTATTTAGTAATTTGACTAATAATCAAGAAAGGAAATCAGTCAATGTTCGTATTAATTATGTAACTGTGATTGGTTGGGCATTGGTTGATGCTTAGGGAATTAGTCCATCTACATGTATGCATCATATTTTTTTGGAAGGTGAGGCATGATCTTGCTGGTACACACAGAGAAGGTTGAATCCACCTATTTTACAGGTTGTTAAGAAAGAAGTAAGCTTCTTCATGAAGGTATCAAATATCCTATAACTGATTCTCAATGGGTAAGTCTTGTGCATGTAGTTCCTAAGAAATTTGGAATAACTATTATTGAGAATGATGAAGGTGATAAGGTACCAACTAGGGTACAAAGTGGCTGGCGTGTTAGTATTGACTATAGGAAATTGAATGCATCTACTAGGAAAGATCACTTTCCACTTCCCTTCATTGATCAACTGTTAGAACGTCTAGCAGGGAAATCTCATTACTGTTTTCTATATGGTTTTTGTTGATATTTTTAGATTGCAATTACCCCTGAGGATCAAGCTAAAACCACATTTTTATGTCCATTTGGAACTTTTTCCTCTAGAAGAATACTTTTTAGATTGTGCAATGCATTTGTTACTTTTCAAAGATGCATGATGTCTATTTTCTTTGATTATGTTTTTAATATCATTGAAGTTTTCATAGATGATTTTATCTTTTATGGAGGTAGTTTTGATGCATGTGTAGAGAATTTAGACTTCATTCTTAAAAGATGTGTTCAATATAACCTTGTGTTGAATTTTGAAAAGTGTTACTTTATGGTGGAACAAGGCATTGTTTTAGGGCATGTGGTTTCGGCAAAAGGACTTGAAGTTGACAAAGCAACGGTAGATGTAATCAAATCTCTTCCTTTTCCTTCTAATTTAAAAGAGGAAAGAGGTTTTCTTGGTCATGCTAGTTTTTATAGAAGGTTTATAAAAGACTTTTCTAAAGTTGCTCAACCTTTGTGTACATCTCCAAAAAGATGTTCCTTTTGATTTTAATGATGCTTGCAAGAAAGCTTTTAATGTTTTAAAGGAAAGTTTAATTTCTGCACATGTTATTAAACCACCTAACTGGGATTTTCCTTTTGAGATAATGTGTGATGCTAGTGATAAGGTAATTGGAGTTGTTGTAGGTCAAAGGAAGGAGAAAGTGCCATACGTGATTTACTACGTATTAAGGACATTGGATGTTGCTCAATGCAATTACACAACTACGGAAAAGGAGCTATTTGCTATTGTTTTTGCATTAGAAAAGCTTTGTTCTTATTTGTTGGGTATTAAAGTGATAATTTTTTCTAATCATGCAGCTTTTATTTACCTCCTCAAGAAGAAGGAATCTAAGCTTAGGCTCCTACATTGGATATTATTACTTCAAGAATTTGACATTGTGATAAGAGATAAGAAAGGAGTTAAGAATTACAAAGTTGATCATCTAAGTAGGATAACTTACGAAGGAGAAGTACTTCCAATCTCTGAACTCTTTCTTGAAGAGCATTTATATAAATTTCATTGTTTTCTTCCTCTATATGCTGATATTGTTAACCATATTGTGACCAGGAAATTACCATCTGAACTTTCAAGAGCTCAAAATGATAAGATTAAGAGTGATGTTGTATACTTCTTATGGGATGATCCCTACTTGTTTAAAATCTATTCTGACAATGTCATTTGTCGTTGTGTGCCAGATAATGAAATTGCAATTATTTTAGCATTTTGTCCCACATATAAAGTAGAAGGTCATTTTGGTCCCAAAAGGACTGCCAATAAAGTTTTGGAATGTGGATTCTATTGGCCTAATTTGAATAAAGATTCATATTTGTATGTTAAAGCATGTAATAAATGCCAAAAAATTGTAACCGTATCTACGAGAGATGAGATGCCCCTATCTAATGTTCTTACTTGTAAAATATTTGATTTGTGGGGAATTGATTTCATAGGACCTTTTCCATCTTCTTTTGGTAATCTTTACATTTTGCTTATAGTTGTCTATGTGTCTAAATGGGTAGAAGCTAAAGTTACAAGGACTAACGATGCAAAAGTTGTGGTTGATTTCCTAAAAGATAACATTTTTAACAGATTTGGCATCCCTACGGCTATCTGATGCAGAGCTGGCCCAGGAAGATATTCTTGAGGGCCCACGTAGGTCCAAGAGGCTACAGGAGAAGTTTCAAGGCAATCGGAGATGATTCGGAGAAGTTCGGAAAAGTTTCTGGGGCCAAAACGTAAAAACTGAAAAGTTGTGGGAGTGTCAGAATGGGCTCAAATTTGACAGCCAATCCGGGGCGGTCCAGGGAGTAATGCTCACAATTTCATGACTAAGGCCATTTTTTGGCCATCCGAGGTCATCTGGGTGGACTTTTGGGCCTTTTAAAAACTTTTGGGTCTCTTTGTAATTTTTCATATTTTCAGTTTAGGGTTTATTTATTACCATTTTCGTTTGTTTTTTCGATAGACTTTGTTTTTTCGACTATCTGAGTTTTCTCATTCAATAAAATTCGATTATCATAGTCTCTCAAGAAGATTGTCGTTTTATTCTTGATTCGCCCTTTCCTGTAAAGGACTTTCGAGTGAAGTTAATTGCAGTTGAGGTTCCATCATCCCCTCCATTGTTTCCGTTTTGTGTCAATTGGTATCACAGCCAGGTTCTACAATGTCAGGAGTTGATCCAACCATAGCCGCGATTTTGGAAGAATTACGCAACAACCGAGTAGATCGCGAGCGGGAGATGCAGCAACTCATTGAGCGTCAAGATGGACAGGAACAGCGACAGGAACAGCAGATGCAAATTCTTCAGCAGATGCTGCAGTGGATGACAGTCGCGAATCCGTCAGCAGAGCAAAACGTTGAACAACCCGCGGGAAGGTTAGTTGCTCACGGCGGCGGCGATGGCGTCAACAGGTGCGGCGGCGGAATAGGGAGAGGCGATCATGGAAATCCAGGGGCGGTGGCGGCTAGAGTCGATTATGTGCCGCGATGGGATTCCGGAATTAAACTTGAGATTCCGCAGTTTACCAGGAGTTTGGTGCAGGAAGAATTTTTGGATTGGTTGAGCACCATGGATGAATTGTTCTCCTTGAGAGGAGTCCCTGAGGAACAGATGGTAGGGCTGGTCACGATCAGATTCAAAGATAGAGCCGCAGCATGGTGGTAGTCTTTTTGATATCAGAGATATTTGGATAGGATGCCTGTTTTGGACGGTTGGAACTAGTTGAAGATAGAGATGCGGCAGGAGTTTTTACCATTCAATTATCGTCAGACCCTGTTTCGAAATTTACAGAGTCTGACACAAGGGCCGAAAAGTGTGGAAGAATATACTTTGGAATTTTACCGGTTGGTAGCACGAAATCAACTCTGTGAGACACAAGAGCAACGTGTAGCTCGCTATTTACATGACCTCCGACCAGCCATCCAGGACGCCCTTCAGGTGCATTCTTTTAGTAACATTACGGATGCACAGACAAAGGCGAGAGTGGTGGAAGAGAGCTTGACGCGAGCAAGCAGCAGGGGAGTAACATTTGGTAGAGGATCCCCTACCCTTTCGCGGAATCCGACGGCAAATAGTCCAGCATCATCTTCTTCGTCAAGGGTTTTCAATCCACCTACCCCACAAGGACGAAGTTCAGGGCAGTCGAGCTAGGGACCAGGGCCGCAGCAGACTCGTCCACCAGTTAACAAAGCCAATATCATCTGCCACCGGTGCCAACAGAAAGGTCATTATGCTTATGAATGTCCCCGGCTTAAGTCACAATTGTTGATCCAGGAAGGAATCGTAGAGGAGTATGTCGGAGAGTTCGAAGAAGCTGAGATGGCAGAGGGGGAAGAGTACATCGTGGCACCAGAGGATGTAAGAGGAGAGAGCTTAGTTCTGTGCCGAATTTG
>JAOXNR010000022.1:13292621-13310741 GCA_028571225.1 Parsonsia alboflavescens
ACAATATAAATATATATATATATATATATATATATATATATATATATTATTATTATTATATGAACCAACATTAATTAATATTGTTATAGTGACAGTGGCTAAAGTAAGCAAGTCTTCAAATGAAGATATATGGTGTGTCAGCTTCGATCAGTAGTACTTGGAACAAAGGCACTAAAGTCCATTTCTTTCGGCTAAAGTGTTGATCTTTTAATGAGGGATACATACAGTCTCATAAGAAACCCATATATGAGAAAATTTTACATTTTGTCGGCTCAAGATTTGACTGGTTAGAGCATCTTTTTTCCTTCATTCAGACCATTTTCCTGACCAATTGTGGTGGAAAATGCAACATTAATTCTTCAACACTACTCAAAGAATTTGATTGTGACAATCACTAAAAAAAAGGGGGGAAAAAAAAAAGAAAACGGGCACTAACGGCAACAACTTTCACTCTGCAATCTTGAAGTGTCCTTCTAGCTAGGGTTTGTTGGTTGTTTGTGTCCATTGAGTTGCTGAGATCTGTGAGAGAATATCTTCAATAATCCCACAAATATCTATTTTGATTACTATTAAATAATTAAATTCAACTACTCTCAATTAGAAATGTAATAATTCGTTTTATATATATATATATATATATATATATATATATATATTGTGTAAATAGGAAATGATATTGATCGTCAGAACGGGCATGATCTGAACGATTCGACCCAAATGGATCTAAATACTTATCCGAATACTTAAGATCCGAATTAATATTAAGGGGAAAGTGGACTGCGACCTCTGGTCCACCGACTTACTAGGTCACTAACCTTCAACAAGTTAAGGAAGGTCTCACTACAAACTAGTGAATTCCAACTTTTCTCTTTAATCTTTCATGCCACGATTAAATATCTACAACATTTAATATACATGATAAAATTTAAATCATTCCTCGTGACCTCTTGAAAGCTCATCGCAACCTTCAAGGGTCACTGGAAGGTTGCAAAGATAATTTATATGTTTGTAGTGGGTTCATAACTCATACATCAGAGACTTGCATGGCAAAATGTCTTTTATTATGGAAATTTCACAATTCAAGAAGCAATCAGTGGCACATGATCTCACAATTATCTTAAATGTCTATTTTCATGTAATTGAGATTCACTCCAATAAGGCAATTTCACCTAAATGGTAACTTATTGATTCGATATACAATATCCGATCACACACAAATGACACAAAGGAATTGGTCCAATTTGTTCTGATGAAATACTGACTTAAGCATCGAAATTATCTTCAAGGTGATAATCCACTCTAGTGATCTAATTTCTTTCTGGTTGTGATTGCATGCGCCATTAAGGTTCGGATGACCCGAATATCGTTGATGCTTAAGTTGACAACTATTTAATCAAATAAATAAACAAGAAGAAAGGGTAAGTAAAGTTAGGGATCAACCATCATGGATACCTTTAATCTATGATTTATTATATATAGTATCATAGCTTGTTGATCTTTTCTAAAAGAATTTTCGTGGGAATTTAAAATAAGGTTAGGTGAGTTTCATAGTCAACTTAAGGCTCTAAAAAGCAAGAGAAATATACAAAAAATTTAGTATAAGATTATGATGTACTTTTTTTCATAATTAAATCATATAGCTGAGTTGAATTTATAATCACGGTTTCATTTTGAAGTGTTCAAAATTGACCAAAATCAATTAATTGAACAAAGCAAACTCTAATTAGCTAGTTACAGTCAGTTAGAAATGAAATAATTTTTTTTATTAAAACAAAAAAAACTAATCAGTCATTAACCAAGTTAAACTGATGCAAATGGTTTGATTTGATTAAAAAAAAAACTATAACCAATTATAAATATTTAAATATTTTAAAAAAATATAATTATAACACTCCTAATTTCATTTTTTCATCTTCCCTAGAGCACTAGCATTTTATTATTTTTTTTTAAAGAAGCTGTTAACAATGTTTGCAATAACATAATTATAAACACTCCTAATAAAATTGTTCGCAAATTGCAACTGACCTTGTTTGACAGTACTGTAAATTTTGTGCATTAAGAAGAGAGGTCTTCTGTTTGCCAGAACATGTATGTATGCAGTTAATGATATCTGAACTGGAGCATGAGAAAAGCAAATGGTAGCACCAGAACTGCAAGATTACTCAATGAATCTACACAGAAACATTATGATACACTTCCCTGTTTTGTACATACAGTTCTTCTCACTCATGTTCTCTTTGAGATCATACAGACTGTCTCTGTGTCGTCTGAGCCATCCAACAGCCATTCAGTTTGAAAAGAGTCCAGCATTACATGCACATTGTGGTTTTCTGGATTCAAGATTCCATGGCATCATGCTCATTATAGTTATCTTGCAAAAGGATCTCATAGATGTCTGTTCTCAAATTGACTTCTTTGTCCCGCATTACTTCTTGGAGGTCGGACAGTTCTTTTGCAGTTAAAACAGAACTCAGTTTGAGGAAACCATCAAGCCACAGTTTCTTGGACCTAATAAGTATCAGAAAAAAAATACATCAGCACCTTAGTTGAAAAGACAGAAGCAGAAGTACAGAAAGCAAGACATCTCAAAACTATCCAGTTTTTTTCTGAGGCAACTCAAATTTATAAACATTGCTTGAAATATTTAATCATTATCTAGGATGTCATACTGGATGTGAAGACCAGAGAAGGCCAAAATTTCGTAACTGAAAAATGATCCAGTTGCTCAACATGAATGCATATGCACATTATGTCAAAACAACTTTTCCAATTATTAAGAAAGTTGTTTCTTAAGAATTAGAACTCAAGTTTAACAATGGGTTAAAACCATCTTTCCCCTATTTCCTCCTGCGCCTTGTCCCCCTTCCTTCCACCCCCAAAAACAAGTCAAAAAGGTTGCATGTCCCCAATTCCAACCCATAAAAGTAGAGAAGGAAATCAACCCACAAACCTACTGACTAGATAGTTACTTTTGAGTTCTAGAATTAATTGAAAATATTACAGCGAAAAATCAAAGAGAAACTAACAAAACATTTCTTGCTGGGCATAGGTAGAAAATTAATCTGAACTTTCATATGAAACATGGATTGGGGCAAACTTTAATAAAATTTTAAGACCATGAGCTGATATATCCTTAAACATAACTAAGTTCATGGCCATATCCCATTTAGGAATGTCTTATAACAAAACAATCAAACATCAGACAGACCACAAACAGAGCTAATCTCATCGCCAAGTTCTGGAAGTAACAATTAAATTATTACTTTATTTGCTGAGTAGTACCAAAAATACCAAAGAAATCCACTCTCCAGGACAAAAAGCAAAATTTGTCAGAAAATAATTACTCATACCATGGACATGCATGAATGGCACGAAAAAACACTCTTCTAGCTGCAGCTGGATCACATGTGATATTGCTTTCATAGGCAATGTAGCACCGCCAGATCACAACAGAATTATGAAACAAGCCATTAATCAGGGCCCTTTCAAACATTGCTCGGATTCTGTGCGGTAGACTTCCTTTAGCTATTTCAAATGACAGAGAAAAGAGAAAAGCAACCAAAGATTGTTTCCTGAAATTTGGATCACACAGAAAAGAAGAAAATTAGAGTACTTCACCTCTATCCCATTAAGGACCACTTCATGTTCAAAGCAAAGAAGCATGTAGCCACAAAGCAGAAAACATATTAGAGATATACCGAAGCACTTCCATATCATGCCTTCCATAATTCTGCATTCACTACCTCCACTATGGCCTTAAACTGATTTGATTCTTACTATGGAGTTTTAGATAATTAACAAGCAATCAATCCATCAATTTCTTCTGAGATAACACAAGGAAGATTTCTGACATTTATGATTCTTCTTTTAGCATTCTTCAGAACTCAAGAATCATTTGTCTGATGAGGGAGAAGGATACAGATAATTGAGGTTCTAAAGATTGGGAAATTCTAGCTCAAGCAACAATTCAACAAACTATCGATGATCTTGAATAGTCTAGTTTATGAGTTTTTAATGAAAAAGATTTATAGCGTGGTATTTCATTAATATCCATTTCATCAGTAATATATTCTCATTCCGGAGTCTCTAGAAAACTGAACAGATACATACTCACACTCATTAATATAGAATCCAAAGAAAATCCATGAGCATCAACTGTTAAAGGAATCGCACTTCTAATTAATAAGTAAAATTACAAAAAAAATATATAAATAAGAAAACTTGTCATGAACATCACTGGAGGATAACATGTTAATTCAGAGAAGGATAATATACTTGCGAATATAGTCATCAAGAATCCATCGCAGCTTATTAGGTGAAGTATGAAGATGGCTGATTTTAACTAATGCACCATACAAGCCAGGACTAGAAGGATACATCTGCAACCCTTTCACAACAGCCTCCCATATCTTGAACAGTTTCAAATCTTTATGATGTCTGTACAGGATCTTCACGTAATAGTTGAACAGTAGCTCAAGTTGATAACTATTCCTCCTCCTTTCTGCGGTAAAATAAAAGACCATTAATTACTAAGAATAACTGAAACTTGAATGGGTATTCAGCTTTTTATCTCGAGATCATACTTCTGAAAGTAGAACAAAGATCTCAAAGCTACCAAGCTGTGCTTCATTACTAAGCATTAGTGGCACCCAGCTCTTGGTAGTCCAAAAGCACCCAAGAGAGAGAGAGAGAAATGAGTTTCACAACTTGGGATTAACTAACAGAAAAGAAATCACCACCACCAAGTAAAAAAAATAAATCCCTAAAATTGAACTTTACCTTGACCCCATGTATGGTAAAAGAGTTAGTAATAAAGATTAATTAACAAAGTATGAAAATCTAAGGCACTGATTGGAATTAGAA
Source organism: Parsonsia alboflavescens (assembly GCA_028571225.1). Classification (NCBI taxonomy): domain Eukaryota; kingdom Viridiplantae; phylum Streptophyta; class Magnoliopsida; order Gentianales; family Apocynaceae; genus Parsonsia; species Parsonsia alboflavescens. The sequence goes on from JAOXNR010000022.1 coordinate 13,297,485, forward strand.
ATAGGAAAGAAAATGTTGTAAGACCTGGAAGCACCATGGCAAAAGCATCATCTAAAATTTCAATTCCAGCTTCGGGACCAGCTGTCAGCTCTTCAAATAAAGCAGCAGAACAGATGAGTGAAATTGAAGAATCATCTATCATACCACGTGTCCATGTAGGCCTCAGCATTCTAATTTGTTCTTTGAACCCTTGTCGTGCTCTGAGCAGTTGTAAACTGGTAGGTTGACCACTATATGGAGTATATTTCATTCCACCTCCCAAGCAAGATAGGATATGAGTTGCCCGGTACGATGATTCCTTGCTGTTGACTGAACCATTTGCAAGCTCCATTTCAGCATACCAAAAGTGTAACAGAGATGACTTACTACGGGCAGCCTGGTTGATAAATTCAAGCAAAATAAACAAAAGAAAACGGTTAATGAAGTAAATCACTTTCTTATGCGAAGAATTAAATTTCTGTTCCTGCAAAGAAATCTATCACAGCTGCACTTGTCTTGAAATTCTGGAATGTCATCTCATCAAGGCCAACTGTCAGACATAAATAATGATCCAAATGCATTGAATATGCCCTATACTGCCACATAGCAACATTTCTACCTTGTTTAGCAAGCAGCTTTCAAGAAGTTTTAAAAGTTATATTAGCTTTTTGAATAGAGGGGCATGGATTAAAATTTGACCAGCTGAGGAGACACTGTTCAGATCCTCAACCTAGTAGAGCATATCCACCCTCTATTTGAAATTATATGTCTTAGTTTGAGCACGTTGTTTATAAAATTTTACTGAAGAAGAATTGAGAAGTTCATAAAATTTAACAAGCAAAAAGAGGGCAAGTGGTTTGACCTCTTAATTTCAAACGACTACCATTTTATATCATTGATGATCATGTAATTCTTACAATATAGTATTTTATAAGTGAAAGGACATGATATTTGACATATACAAAGTTTTAATGCTAAGAATTTTCATGAGCATATAATGATAAGGAATACAATTTGGAACAGAAGTAGTAGATTTCACAATCTGATCTATTAGATGTCAAGCCAAGAGAATCTGCAAGAACAACATAGACACTAGATGAAGGTATGTGCAATAGGTGAAAGACAAAAGCCATAAAGCAACTCTTGCTCAGAAGAAACAACAGTTTGTGACCTGATAAAGTAGTATTTCAACTACAAGTAATGCACAGCTTTTGATACCAAGAAGAATGAAGCATATGAATTATATCATACCAATGGAAGCCCTTCAGCAGACAATAATGCCATCTCAAAAATCTTCCTTGCCTGGTCCATATTCCCAAATGCCGCTTCTCGTCGTGCATAAGCCCCACAAAGCAATATATCCTGATATCATAAAACAACAGAAGACTAGTGTTATGGATCTTCATGGAAGAGAACTATCTGTACACCTCTGAGCCCTTTTTACCCCTCCCTGTTTTTCCCCCTTTTGACTATGCAACTTGACAAGATCTGCAATTACAAATTACAATAAGCAAAAAACCATGATCTTTCTATTTTATGAGCACAGCCACGTTATGCCAGTTCTCAGTAAATCAAATTGTGAAACATTTAAAAGATCCAATTGGTTTTGCAAGTAGGTTCCTATCTCATAATCTATAACAAAAATAAACACATCTAACTTTATTAAAAAAATGGAACTTCTATATATCTACCGTGCAGCCAAAAAGAATAAACCAGACTGATTAAGACTAGGAGTTTACACTAAAATTCTCAGCACCGAATCCTGACTCAATCCAATTGGAAATACATTGTTAGCAAAACTTCTACAAGATGAACAAAACCCAGAGAGAAAAGAACATGTCATATATTTTAACAACACCAATTTGCTGACCTTTCCCTTTCTTTATGCCCGTATTTTGGTAAAACCAATATGGTGAACTTTCCTAAAGCAATATCCTAATGGATAACCCATTTACAGCCACATCCTCACAAAGGCTGGTTGGTTCAATTCCCAATTACGGAGCAAAAGAAACAAATTCAAGTGCATATATAAATTACATGAAAGAATCTTTGGCAAAAGCAGCTCTCATAGAACATATTGTAAGATGTCATGGCATCTTGTCAAAGTACAAAATGAACCAGCCAACTTCTCTGTAACCCATCAACTGGTTTACAACTTTACATCACATGGGAATGTTGATGGTAAGACAGCAGGTAGCACCTGTTTTGCTGGAGCTAGAGGGATCATAAGGAACCTTCCAGGCAAAATGGTTGGGGGCTTCATGCACAGTGGTGTAAGATTAGCATCATCCTTGACAGCAAATGGGGAATTTATAATGGTCTTGTTGGCCTGGGCTAATGGCTATCAAAAGGCAGACGTTCACAGTGATTCAGAGATAGGTGAAAACTTAGTATCCAAGGGGCATGACTTGGACCCTCACCATCATTCTGAGGATTAACAGTTAAACTTACAAGATTGGGAGTAAAAGTTTTGGCACATCTTATGAGAGGCAAATTTTACAGCATGTTGGCCAGGGCACATGTAGCAGACCATTGCCTTATTCATATTTGGCACTGTACACCACAATTTTCAATCATGGTTAGTTTTGGAAGTTAGGGTATGAGTTCCCCTGGATATATACGTATGAATTATTCAGTATTCAATGAGTTCTATATTTCTACCAAAATACCTGCGACTTACATTTCTCAGCAGTCATACTCAATGTTTGGATTACTTCACTAAGCCTCAACCAAATTGTGATTCACTTAAAAAGGTTTGTTTGACATAACACCAAGATTACTAGAAGAGTCAAATACTTAAATTCTAATAGTGTCACCTTTTCCACTAGGAACATCTCAATTATTCTTTAGCTAATGAATTAAAAGATGAGCTTCAATAGAGCCAGTATATATTTAATGGCATCAAAAGGAAAAAATAGATGGCGGTGCTGAGGTTCCATCATCCCAATCAATATTCATAAGATTGCCTATGTCATTTCTTCTTGAAAACCTTTTTATCCCTTCTGAAGCTTACTTTTAATTTGAAAATAACCTAGCTATTGTACTCATCAAAGAATTATTCAACCATTTGGCAAGTGCTTTTAGCATGACCGGTGACCTTGACTTCTACATTACTGAGTCAACAAAGTTCTCCTTTCTACTTTTGGTTCTCTTTCTAACCTGAAACAGGAAATTCTCAAGATACACTGAACATCACAACCTGTTCCAAGAAAAGATGCAACTCATTCCAATAAAATGCATCTCAAACTTCAATAGAGGAAACCCCCAGGATGGGGGACGGGGATGGATAAAATGCCAATGATCTGAACTAAAATAATTTGACAAGTTGGATTCAGATAAATGGAAATCCGGTTAATCCTCGACAAAATTCATGTGATAATCAGCTTATTAAAAAAATAAAGATATACCTGCCTATTGCTTTTCAAAAGATTCTTTGCTAAAGATCTGCATGGGGTAACATGAGAAGTGGATGAATTCATTTGTGTGTTTGTTAGCTCGTCAGCTATAAGAACAGCTTCTTCCAGAATATGATTCAGAGGAAATACTGTCAGACAAAGTGAAGTAGCATTGCGAACAAACTTCATCATACTAGTCCTCATAGATATGTCATTTGAGTTGTTCACTAGAGATTCTATATGGACACTTCCTGATACATTTCCCTTCCCAGCTACAACATCATACACTCTTTGCAACTGGTCCAAGATAGAATATGATATCACCTCTAGACTTATTAAGTGCTCAGTCCAACTTAAACTGTTTGTACAGGTCCTGCAATGAAAAGGAAATAATACACTTAGTCAATAATAGTTTGAAATGGTATTATCCCGATGTTAGTCCAATCAAGACAAAGGTTAAGGTACATGCTAAGGAAACCCAAAGAAATCCAGAAAAAACGTCTAATTCTGTGAGAATCATACAGGTCACAAACGTTTGAAAGGTATAAAAACAAGAGGGAGAAGCATAAATTTGCAATTGGGCCTCAGAAAAGAAATGAGGGAAAAATAATTCTTTTCAATATTCAGAGATTTTCTAGATGTAGAAACTCAAACTAATAAGAACGAAATGCAGATATAAACAAATTCTAATATCTTTTCAAGGAAAAAGGCCCATTTTTCTCCAGAAAGTGAGCCAATGCTAAAGAAAATCCGGTATGACACTCTAATTTGCCAACTATAGTAGTTACTAAACCCAGTTTAGCTTAGAACTGTAATAAATGGTGTTCACAATAATTCTTGCAAAGGCAAAGCTTTCACACGTTGCTCAGTCTGGTTTATTTGTTTAGGTGTCAAAGAGTGAAATCAATTAGATATAGGGAGTTCTTAGCCAGTGTAATAACGCAGAAGATGGAAGTAGCATCTTTGCATACAACTTATTGCATCAATTTAATATTTCACCTCCCCTTTCTTATTTAACCCATTTCAAAAGTCAGCTAAGGTATTTAAAAAAATAAAACAAAATAAAATAACCTAAAAAATAGAAAAGAGCAAATAAACAAAGAAAAAGAAGTAAATAAACACACACACACCAAAAAAAAAAGCAATGGGAGTTGATTTCTGTATACATGCTTTTTAGTTTACTAATACTTCTATGTTCACTTTCTTTTATACACAATTAGAATCATGCAGAAAATGAAAGCTCACATAAATGCTAATAGCTCAGTGCTAGGCTTTGTTTAGTTTGCAAAAAGAGAAGGGAAGGAGAAAGGAAGAGGCACCTTTACTTCCAGAAAGAGAAGTGACCACATTTACTTTTATTTTGTTTGGTATAAGTAGAAGAAAAACTCTCATTTGATTCCACTGAAAGGTAAAGAAGGAGATAGTATTTTAATTAGTTAATTATTGTATCTATATCAAAAGGAAGTAAAAGGAAAAAAGATAAAAATGTTGGGTTGGATATTATCTTTACATGAATTATTGGTGCAATCCTTTTAACACAAGGAGGCCAAAAATCTGATATCATCCACATGAAGTATATATGTACTTTCCCCCTACATTTACTTTCCCTCATCTTTTCCTTTCACTTCCACCCCAACCAAACAAAGGGATAAACTCAAATAAGTTGCCTACAATCAAGTCTCATATGACAATCGTTGTTCACTGAAGCTGCAGAAACATTACAGAGCAATGAGAAGAAGATAACACTAAAAGGGCAATTTGTTCATCAAGAGATTAGAAAATGCCATGTAATTCAAAAGAGAAAATTTTACTTCGAATTTGAAATAAACCAAACTCCTCCTAGTGGACTTCGAGTCTGTCTCCTTCCATGCAACAGTGACATTGTGCCACAGAAGAGACCTAGGAAATTAATGAAAAAATATAATCCTTGCTTTTCTGCTTCATGTCTTCTTTTAGGAAAAGATCACAAGTTACCGAACCACCACAACCACAAAAAGCAATGTTGCCTAAAGTGATCTATTGATAAGAAAATTGTTGCAATACACACTCAAAACATTAGCAAGAATATTGATAAACAGACCCACATGAGTATCAGAGAGAAACAATACAGCTATCAATAATGCAAATCTATCTGGGATCTGCTCCCATTATGGCAGAAAGTGCATTCTCTCAATATAGATGCAAGAAGTTTCTCCCAACTATAGTTATAACCATGAATCAATCAACCTGACCTAGGCTATCAGCATAAGATTTTTGCAAATAATACCAAACAACATAAAAGATTTCATTCATCCACATCATCGAATAGTTTGGCTGGAATTAGCAACTATCCTTCATGACTAATCAAATAGTTCTCCAATCAGAAGTTCATTAATCACCTGCTTAGATCTAAATAAGGCTTAGTTTCTCAGACTTTCAACGGGGAGATCAAACTCAATAATGAGGTGTATTTAGCTGATACTTGTACATATATCATATTTCCCTTTTGTGGGTTTTGCAAGATGCTCTTAAATGAATAGGAATTTTAAAGTCAAGAGTTGTGTGTGAAATGGATTTCATACACACAAAGCATTTTATAAACAAGAAGTCTTCAAACTTTAGGCTCAAAATGGAAAGAAGAAATCAAAAGGCAAAGCTTCACCAACCATTGAGATATCCTTCCACCAAAGAACTCAATGAACTGTGACACCAGAGATAAGCGAGCTTCCTCAGAATTTAATGAGAAAAGGTAATCAGTCACATCTTCATATAGTATAACTCTTGACAGTTGTTCATCACCTTCCTCATCGTCCCCAAGAAAATTCCCAGATGCTGCAGCATTTTAATGAAGTTATATTTTGTAAACCCGTAGTTTCTGACAAATGAGTAGGCTGACAACAAGAGGCAGGGATACTCAAGCTTCTTATGATTTACAGAAACCATTCAGAATTTTCATTAGCTGATGGAAAATAAGTAACAAGATGAAGGTAAAAAAATCACCAAGGAAAAGGGAGTAGGCAAATAAAGTAAAGAACCAGACCATATATACAATTAGAAGAGAATAACTGACAGCAACTATTGAAGTGGAATGAAAAACATAGTACAGAAGTAAGGAGCAGATAAGAGGCTGTCTTTTTGCCATTACTTAGAGGAACATGAAATTACACTCAGAAGACTTGTGGTTGTTATTTGTAACCTGATTTTACATATAATATGACGGAAACTGCTGGTTTTCAATTCAAATTTGCAAAAGTCAGTAACTAATTGCCATGCCATTCATGGAACTAAGACAAGTTTCAAGAAGGATGTGCCCTTTTTCGTAGTACCAGAAGAAAATACAAGTCTATGCAGCATGGCAACATGCTCCATTCAAGAGTCTGTATTGCTATTCTTTATCTAATACCATAATCCTTCACTTAAGATCACATATTCATGTTCCCTACACTAGATAAATAAATAAGAAAAAAATGTAAAGCACACTGACTCATTTTCACAATCTCATTTTTCTGTACGTTGCAGAGAGAGAGAGAGACCAACCAGCAGTATTATGAAGGGGCATCCACTGATCAGAGTCCCTCCGTAACTCCTCCTCTGACCACCGAGTCCATGTTCTGGTATCCTTAATCTCAGTATTAGCATCAGCAGCAGTATCAATGCCAAGCCTTTTCAACAGAGTCTCAGTATCATCATTTTGGCCCACATCCGTTTCATCATTCTCATCACTCGATTCCTGAGTAGCCATATCACTTACTCTATCATCCTCCAGAATCTCACTAACTTCTTTAGTCTTGGATATTGGATCTGACCAACCCGTCCAACCACCTTCTTCAACATTTTGAGATAAATCATCACTAACAAGCTTCTGCCTCTCTTCTTCCTCTTTTTCCAGCCATGTCGACCAGCCAAGAGCACCATCTTCCCCAATTCTTGCCCCGTTACTATTCCAAAAGTGTTCAAAGAGTCTCTGTTTGCTTTGTTCACTAAGGAACAGAGAAGGAGAAAACAGACTGTATTCAATTTCCGCCTGCATCAAAGCAGTAGCCAATTCCTGGTACCCTGTCTGCCACTCAAACCGGCAAAGACCAAGAAATATTTCAACTAAACCAACTTCTAGGTGTACGTGATCTGGATCAACAGATGGCCTACCAATCCTTTGGTGAGCCTGCACTCAACTAGAAAATAGATTACTAGTGTGCTTAAACTTGAAAAAAGGAAAAAGGCGACTCTACTATTATGTCAAATCTAGAGGAGACACAAAGTAAACACCAAATTTCCTCTGCCTTGAAGTCTTCAAGTCCAAGAGATGGCACTAAACGAAATAAGAAACATACAGCTTTTGCAAATAAAAACACAGTTTACAAAGTTTGAAGTCATATCATTCTCCGTTGATTAATAGTTCTTGCAAATGTTCATTTTCACTAATTACAAGTTCGTAAAAAACTCATTCTCATTAAACATGACTTGTACATGGCATAAGATATCCTTAGTATGTAACTTGTAGAAGGTTTTATTTAAATTTCATTCTTGTCTGAAAAACAAAAATATAGAAAGGAATCATATCAAATGAAATATTGCGCGTGATCTTGTTGCAGCTAAATCAATCCTGATTAGCACAGTTCATTTGTCTCCTCATATAAATGTGTAATAAGATTATGGGATATTAGTCCAACAGGAAAGATACATAATTATTTAATACTAGTGAATGGCTTCTAAGAAGCCATTAAGCAGTATTATAAAGTGAATGGAACTGTACAAATAAGACAACCAAGATAAGTGGAAAGAGGGCCGTCCTAATAGCAATATTACACACAAGCAGACATCCCATAAAAAATGCGAAAAGAAAGAGAAAGTGAGAACCTGCCTATACTGCCTGCTGCAAGCACCAGATAAAGCTTGGATGGCATTGGCATACATTTTCCTCATCTCAGAGACCTTAAACCTAGAAAATTCTCCCTGAATTACCTGCAAAAATCCCTTCCACAACCTGTAACTCCCAGAATTCCTCACAAGTGTCTTTTGCCATCTACCAATCAAGACATCAATACTATCTCTATTTTGATATGCTTTCATAAGATTAAGAATCAAGTTTTCATTATCAGGATTGAGTTCGACTGCCTTCTCCAATATACTGATCTTCTTTTCAAGAGTTTGTAAACGAGCACCCTTCTGTGGCTGCATGCTCGCAACCCTGTCCTGGAATTCAGCAAAAGCTGACCAAGCCTTTTCATCATTCGGTCTTTCTCTTGTCAAAATGTTGAACTCCTTTGTTTTCCGTAGCACCTCATCTTCCCATGACTCCTCTACTGTCGAAGGTGATCTTCCCTCAGAATTTTCATCTAATAAAGGGATAAAGACATCAGACATACTTGATACTATCTTTTCACGAGCAAGAACCCGCATCCTCTTCAAGTTCCTGTGACGCTCCAGTGCAGCATATTGTGGAGACCAATATCGACCCCCTAGTCTAAGTTGATCATCCAATGAATCAATATCATCATCACCATCAAAGACCAAACTACTCTGTCTTGATCGGTAAAAACTAAGCCCAGATGCTTTCTTAGAATTGTAAAGCTTATATCGAGCAACATCCATCCTGTATCATTGGACAATATCAAAACCATATTAACCTGCGCATGCATTTAAATTCATAAAGGCATGGTTGAACAACGTTATCACCACAAAATGTAAATTTTAATGGAATCCTAGATTTACTTTTCTAGAAGCTATGTTGATTATATGTGGGTGAACAAGAAAATTCACCAAATGTATGGTCAAAAGCACATATTTTCTATCCCTGTCTGTCACATTTTACTGTCCATTAATTAGTCCTGATTAGTAAATGCTAAAATTCCTATTACAACATTAAAGAGAATTACACATGTATTAATTGAAAAAAACACAATTTTTCTAGCAAAGGCAAAGAAGGAATAATTTAATGCATAAAAATAGCAAGTCTGATTTTAACAATGTTTTCTTCTAAAATGAAACACATCAATACAGGCACTTATTATGGTACAGGTACTGTGGGAGTAAAACACATTAAGATAAGAAACCTAAACAAAGGATTCATTCACTGACCAAGTTTTACACATAGAAAGCATCTGAAAACTTTCTTTCATTTAACATTCAGCAGCAACTAGGAACTTCGATATCATCATTTAGGAAGCTTTAGGTGCTAGCATCATTATGCTGTAGTTTCCATCATAACAAGCTCCATTTTATTGAGTATATAATGTTTTCACAGACATTAACAAATAAGGAAATAAATTCACACAGTACGTATCATTTACAACATTTAGGAACTTCACATGCCAAAGATTCAAGACTACATCTGGCAACTATTCCCACAACCAGTCAGTTATTTTCTCTCATGTAACTCAAGGAATTAACTCAACTACAAATCAGTACATACTGGCTTCAAGGAGGTTGCATAGGAGTAGTGCGAGGAAGTTTATGTGAAGAACCACAGTTCTTCATTGAGCCAGGTTAAGTTCAGAGAACTCAAATGATAGTATTTTTCATGTGGAGCCCATTAGAGCTTCCTAGAAGGAGAGATCCTTGCAGTAGTCAGTTTAAGAGCTTGCTAGAGACATTTTCTGCAAGTATATATACAGAACGAAAGATTTCAATTGAAGCAATAATACTCTTCTGCAGAGCAGCTATTGTAATTCCTTCGTATTCTCCAAATTTTGAAATGGTTTCAGGGCTTTCTGGTTCATTCTTTAGACCCATTTCTTGGCTATTTCTGATTCCAATTTCAACAATGTTGTGGGTAATTCACTAGACTTTGACTAGGGAAATAAAAGCTGCACTTAGTCTAAACACAAGATCAGACTCAATGACGGTTCAGTTTATTTTTTCTTCTGGTCCATCCTTATTGCAAAAATGTAATTCAGATTTTTGCGTTTCCCAGTTACAATGTATTCATATATCAAATCTTTTGGCACTGTCAGTTAGGGCATATGTCAAACAGAATTCCAAAAGGAAGTTCAGAATATTGATTCATTGTTTACCTTCAAACCAATTGTACTTGTGGTATATGTCCCTTAGATAAACAACACATATTGGTGTTTCCTTTTCTGAATCTAACTAGTTCTCCTTCTGATTTGTTACGTATTACTACTTGAGGCACTTTTCATGATTCAATTATACATAATCTGACATTTTGATTGCAGTTGTTGATGGTTTCACAAGATAGACCAAGGACATTATGATGAATCAAGAATCCGAAACTTCATCTATTTTGATCATCTGATTTTTTCACAATTTAACAAAGCTGTAACTGTTTAGGACAAATAACTGCCCAGAGTTTCATTTCACTTATTCTTATGCATCAAAGAGAATTATCCATCAGAGTGTTAGACAACCTGTCCTTACACCTACACATCCCAGCAGAATGGTATAGCAGAATGTCAACACCCACCATTTTCAAAATGTTTAGTTAAAAATAAAGTCAAAGTTACCTATTTCTTACAGGGAATATTGCATTGCTTATGCTACATTGCCCATAAAATTTACCCTCGCCTATAAAATTTACCCCGGCCTATTCTTCGATCCAGAACTCCACAAAATAAAGTTTACAACAGAGATTATGGTTATGCTTCAGAGTTCTTTATCTAACCAGTTCAGAAAGTTAAAAAATAGTATTTGTTATCTAAAATCCTGCAGATCTCTCTAGAACGAGAGTTACTTGCAGTTTATCTTTCTAACTTGCCAGAGACATTTTCTGCACGTATATATCTTACCTAACTCTCAAACCAAAAACTTACCGAATTTACATACCAACTAAAAAAATAACCAACTTTTATTCAATTAAATAATTAAACGTAAACTAAATTGATCACATAAAAAATGACCAAAGAATACGAGCAGAAATCAAATGGGACCTGTAAAGAGAGCCGAAGGCCAAATTGTCTTGGTCGCCACGAGAATCGAAGTAATAATCCTTGTTATTAGTAGCAGAAGAAGAAGATCCCCAGGTTCGTACATCAGGCTTTCTGGAGGAAGTATGGTCATACAGTGGAGGTGCATCACTGAATAGTTCCCTGTTCCTCCTCTTCTTCTTCTTCCTCTTCTTTTTACTCTTCCTCTCCTCAGAAGAAGAACTGCCAAAGCCTCTATCAGATGTCGACGACCCCAGCAACTCATATTGTGGACGCTCATCTTTCTGCGTCTCTTTCACCCCTTTGTCATCTTCATCCTCTGATTCCAATTCAGACCGTTGTTTAGCTTTGTAATGAGATGAAACGGCATCGTTTATGACGGACAGGTTGGTGGTGAAGCTGGAATTGCGTAGCCACTCTGGTGCTCCGTCGTTACCGGAAGAGGAAGACAGAAGTTGTACGGGGAAGAGCGACGCCGGTTGTGGGGTTAGTAAGGCTTCGTTTTGGATAGCCGTAGTCTCTGCTTCGTCCCTCTCCATGGCAAACGCACTTGAGACGGGAAATAAAACTGCAGTGGACCGCCTTAAACTTAATAATATCTCTCCGATCAAACCCCTTACTTTTAATTATTTTTTTATTTTTACCCCCTCAATTTTTTATTTAGATAGTTGAACGGCAAGTATATTCAAATGGCATAGATTGGATGAGTTATAAAGTTTTATTTTCCCATAAAACTTCTTTTAATAAAGGTGCAAGAATACAACATCAAGAGTATTAACTTTAGTTACATGTATGTCAATCTAACGTGGTAGAATTGAAAGTATCATCATTGTGGCTTCATGAAAAGATTGATTTAATAAATCAACTTTCCATCATCCAAAATCACAGTCAACGGGAAGTCAAATTCAAACGTTTATCAAATGTTTATTGATTCATGCTATTCTATATTTTCAAGTTCATATGTCTTATTAAGAAGAATACATAAATGAGTGAATTAGATTTGTCAAGTCTTATTAATTTAATAGTAAGGATTATCGATTTTAAATTTGAGACATAACAAGAACAAGTGATATACCATTATCAATCCTCATGTAATGGAAGTATAGGAAGCGCAAAGGGATGAGTGACCATAAAAAAGGAGTCTAGAATCAATACTCCTCTTATATTATTACTCCCTTCGTTCGGAATTGAATGTCCCGTTTTGACTTGCATAAATTTTTAAAAAATTAATTGACTTAATTCATTTAACACTTAACAATACTAATTTCTTAAGAAAATTTTAACTAATTTTAGGTGATGGGACATTCATTTTTGGACAAATCAAAATAGAAATGTAAACATTTAATTCCGGATGGAAGGAATACTATCTATTAAAATTAATACTTTTTATTTGTATAAAAATATTTAGAAAAAAAATGTTACCATATTAAAAAAATTTAAAATTTCATAAATGACTTTATATAAATATATATATATATATATTTATATATAAATGGAGAATCTGAAATTTCTAAATATGCACCAACCAAATCTATTCAAACTCTTCTAATATTATTAATTTTATAAAATTGATAATCTACATCTCTACTTGTAATGTCATTAACTAAATCAAAGAAATTAGAAACGTTTTCTTTGATATTCTATTTTTCTTCTTCTTACTTTGTGTGTGATGAAAATGTCTTATTTTGTGCATTTGTCTATTTTTCTACAGTGGTATCAAAATCAACAAGTTAGTAAAAATAATCAAGAGATTTGATTATCAAATAAAGAAGATTTTTTAAAAAGTTTTATCACATAATCAGATGTAATGTTAATTATATATATATATATATATATATATATATAGAGAGAGAGAGAGAGAGAAATGATAGTGTGTGCTTTACCGTGCATACTAATGAGTACAGTAGTTAGTCAACTAACGGTAAACTAAATCCTAAGAGGATGAACTAAACCCTAAAAGAATAAACTAAATCCTAAAAGGATAAAACTAAACCCTAAAAGGATAAACTAAATCCTAGGGG
>JAOXNR010000022.1:13310841-13328495 GCA_028571225.1 Parsonsia alboflavescens
TAATTGAGATTAAATATTGCTTCATTGATAAAACTGCGTGCTTGGATTTTTAATGGGGAAATGATTGTATGGATATTTCAGCATTGAAAAATTAAGTACCAGCATTGGAAACTCAAAATTTGAGGGAATTGCAATAATATACACTCCAGAGTCCGGTCATAGAAATTAAAGAGTCTAAATTGTAAAAAAAATAAAACTTTAAGACCAAATTGGCAATTATCAATTAAATTTCTTTTTTAAAAAACTAAGACTAATTATATTATCACTGGTCCTGTTCAATTCTCACGAATCGAAGGAGCGCCACCATTGTACTCTTCGCGAGAGGCTTACGTAACCTGCCGTCGACTAAGAATCCGTCGAAGCATTGGTCATCTTCCCTAATTTCTCCCGCTTGGGTCGACGAACCTCAGACCTTCTATGCACCTCCGTAAGAATGCTTTTAGCATTTTGAATTTTTTTTCATATGTTCAGTTGATAATATCCCTTGCCTACTCTTAAGCTGCTAGAATAAGTAACAAAACTGCAAAAGGGTAGCTTGTTAATGGTGTAGGGACTTGTTATGTCTGTCTGCGTTAGTGGTGTTGTTAAACCAGCACCCTTGCCACTGCCCGATCACCTCAAATTTGGATCTTTTTGCTTTTGATTCTGAACAAAGGTTATTAGCTGCGTTCTTACCTTTTGAGAAACAGTTGCTCTATAAGTCGCTTGTTCCATTGTGCTGACTGAATCAAATCAAATACTCTTAGTGATGATTGCAAGAAAAGGTTTTGAGATACAGGCTTAAAGCAATAGGGCATAGGCAACAACGGATGTTCTAAAACTTTGATGTTATGCCCATTTCCTACCCTTAATCTCAAATCTTGACAATGTAACTCCCTCCCAAATAATAATGACTGCTGCAGGAAAGATCTACTTCCAGCACTTCCTCCATCAAATGAATGCCTTTTAAAAATATCTAAACTTCAAAGCTTGTGCAGCCAAGGAATGAAATTGAAGTAATCCCCAACATTGTTTGGCAAGCTTTGCTTTGTTAAAAATATAAAAATTTCTGAAACTCAAGGCCCTTCCTCCTTTGAATTACAGAATCTGTCCCATGAAAGCATGTGAATTCCTTTATGAGCATCACCCCCGTCACACCAGAAACATCCATTAGGGACATCAAAACATTACATAGTCCCTTCGGCAACTGATAAACCGATAACATATGTAGGAATTGCTTGAAGAACTGACCTTGAAGAACTGACTCGACAAGATTTTCTTTGCCTGTTCTGGATAGCAACTAAACCCATAGTTTGGCTTTGAAGTTTTGGTACTTTGAGCCTATAACATCGCTTGGAAAAATTATAGTTGTTGAAGAAAAATATTAGGAAACAGCTTCAACCTGGGGAGCACCTGTAATAAAAGTCAAACATGAGTCCACTCTCTCCCTATTTCTGAAGCCTGAATGTCAAAACACAGTTAGGTTTTGGTAAATCAGGATCTTACAGTGACAGTTTTAATAATACATGTAATATGTTCCTTTCTTAATAACCTTCACAAGAAATGATTATGCATAAGACTAGCAGAGGTCACATTATTGTTTCTGCTGACTTTATTTTCACTGATCCAATGCATTTGAAATTTCCCCTTTCATTTTTCCATTCTTTTCTCCAGCAGCAACCGGTGCTCATACATTCCATTTCCATCTTTTGTAAATTCTCCAACAGAAGTCTTCTATTACAAGATTTCTATTAAGTTTGCTGCCAATTTCCATGGAGCATGGAGTAGTTGATGGCTCTTCCAAGGATGAAATTGTTGCAGAAATCAAGAATAACTTGAAAATTGGAGATAAAATGAGTTCCAACAACAGTGAGAGTGGGTTGCAAATCAATTGCTTTTCTGAACTCATTGATGATGTCGTTTTCCACTGTCAGATCATCTGTCTTCAGAAACAGGCTTGTCTTTACATTTTTATCTATGTCTACAGCATGTTTCTTGCTTAATTTTTATGATTTCATTGTGGGAATGGAACGTTTTGCTGTCTAGTTGACACTTTCATTTGCATTCAACTGAACTTATCTACGGCATGTTTCTTGCTCAATTTTTATAGCTTCTCTTGTATGGACAGAAGTTTTTTGCTGTCTAATTGATACTTTTGTTTGCATTTAACTGAACTTGAATTGAACACTCTAATCGCCAAGAAGGAGAAGTCTTAACACTGTGCTTTGGTTCTTTGATTGGGTTTTTCTTCTACTTGTCTTTTTTGTAAATTGAAGATGTAGTATTTGTCACTGTTTGCACAGTCGAGGTAATGTGTGGTTGGGTTCATGTAACTTGTGCTTGAATGAGAAGATAGTGCTTCAGTTGTTTGATGCATTTGCATACAAATTTCTTTGATGATCACCAATTTAATTTGGATTATCTGGAGTGTGTTTCATGCATGAGAAAAGAGAAATATTCATCAAGTGATAGGTAAATTTGTTGACTGTTGCAGCTTTTGATTGTTTCATTTGAATTTCAAAATATAGCTAAATGCAGAAGATTTGAAGAGTGGAGATCATTTTGTACCTTAGGAACTGCATAAATTATCGGCTGTTGGTTTAACATTCCATGCATTTTTTGTGTCAAGTATTATTTCTCAGAGGGTATCTTTTATGTTTTGCTTCCCTCATTTGGACTTTTTTATATTCTTCTCTTTTTCTCTTTTCCAATAGATATATGTTTGGGTCAGTTGTAACTCTGCTAAATTTGGACATTTATATGCTGCAGCTCCAACACGACCTGTAAGTTTCTTCTCCCCCTTGGGTGAGACATAGCAATAGCATGGTTTCTTTCTCTTTACTAAAATTGTTCTTCCTTAACATGTAATTTTGTTTATGTCAGAGGAGAGAGATTGACTTAACTCAATTACTTTCCAATAAAATAAAAATACACAAAACAAATTAGAACAATATAAAGTTTTCTATATAGTTTTATTTTTACAAATTCCTGACACTGGATGCCTGTCCTTTAGGACATTAGATGCATATTTGAACTACTGACAGTCACCTTTATGCCTATCATGTTTCCTTACATGTGTGTTCACTCTCAGAGCAATCAGGTCAGTGTTACTTCTTTGATTGGAGGAGCATCAGATAACACAGGATCTGGTATAGCACGTCGACTAGGTAAAAGCTTCAGACAAGAAATGAACCCATATTTCTTTTGATCCATGTCTCACTGATGATATTAATTTCTAGCTCTGAAGACTGGTCTTAATGTGGTACTAGCTTGCAACATCCCAAAGAATAGTCCCATGCTTGAGGTTTGTTCTGTCTCTTATCTGTCGCAAATGCACGCACGAACTCACACTCTACCTTGTTTTCAACTTGAGTTTGCATTTCATTTGTATCTGTGCCGCATTGGCTGTTATATGTGATGTTTTCTTGAATCTTTTTGTATTCTTAACATTTAAATTTCTTTTCTTCTTTCTTCTTAGCTGCTTTCTTCCCAGTTTATTTCAGTTTTCAATCTTCCTATTTGCAACTGTCCAAATCCCTTCTTTCTTTTTTGGTGTCAGGCAAATGCAGAGAAAATGCTTGTGCAAAAGCTTATCAAACTGGGCTATACGAGGTATAGATCTGGAGGATCATCTTTATAGCGCAGACCCAAGTAGGGATCCGAGAAGGATTATCCATATGTGACAGTTTCAGAAACAACAACTAATATAGTGATGAGACTCAAATACTCTGCCAGCATTTTCACTTTCCCGAGTTGCTTAGGTGAAAGTAACAATCTGTCTTATTCATTTCTGATCACATAAGGATGTATGTATCCTGGACTGTATAATTACGTTCAAGTGCTCCACATGCCTCTGCATCTACTCATATGGTGTGCACCTTGTGGCTTAAGCATATCTATGTTTATAAGCTTTGGTCTGGAACTCACAAGTTTTAAGGAAAAGGAAGTTTTGAGCATTTTAGGTTGTGGCTAAGCACCTTGTCTCAGGAAGTTATGACCTGAAAGAAGAAAACCTTGAAAAAATTAACAAAAGATATAATTTGCAATTGCTACAGAGACACCACATTTGGAAATGTCGTCCAATATTTTGTTCTCGCTCTGCCATAAAGCTGATGATCCAAATCTTGAAAGAGTGCATTTCTTTCAGGTTGTCTCTTATCTTTTCCTTGCAATGAATTTCTAAAGAAACTAAACCAGAAAAAAATACCGAGCTAGATTTTGAAGTAAGCTCCTCCTTCCTTTCCTTATCTCATCAGTCTCTACCAATCCATCCAAGCATAGAATTACTTCACATCAGCTTCAGAATTTTATGGTTCGTTGTGCAGAGTCCTCGAATTTTAACAGCAGCTGAAATAAGATATTCTGGGGCTAGCACTGACATGGGAGAAACCGCCCAAATAAGCTGCATTCAATTTTGATTACAGAGAGGACCATATCAAATAATAATAATAAGATGCAATGAATTCATTATTCAGCGATTTTGATCACAGAGAATTTTCTTTCAGATGTGCCCTGTAACAAAATTACTCTTGTTGAAGAAAGAAAAGAAAAAAGAAATTAACCGTAATCATAGTAAAAAGTTAAAATTCACTGTTCCATGGAACTTGTGCCTCCCATTAGCCATTACAATACATTCTCCCATGCCAGAGAAGGAGAGGGTGTGGTTGATAAGTCAAACAACATAATAGTGTAGCTCTGCTGGAACCCTGACGGAAAACAGATTCATTGAATTCAGGGTCAGAAACTACCAGGGCTGCTTCCAACTAATACAGAGCAACCAACAACTCACAAGACGATCAAAATTGGATAAGCAACTATTGCACAAGCTTTTACTAACAGCCTAAAGAAATAATCACACATCATGTACAACAAGATTGAAAAGCTTTCCTTCCAAGCCAAAATGAAAAGAAAGAAAGAAAGAAAGAAACCTAGAGTTACATGGTGCGTGCAATCTTTTACATCTTGCTCACCATAAATCAAATACTACAACTCTGAGCAAATGGAAGGGCACCCCTGAACACGATCTGTTCAACCAGGCACATCTTTGAACTGTGTAAGCATCTGAAAAGTGGAGCCTCCTTGAAGATCAATCTAATAATCAATAGGTAATATGGATTTTTCCCTGGGAACTTTCGGCCCTCTAAATCAAGCGCTGAACCAGAGACTAATAACAACTTGAGCATGTCAAGTCAACCAAAGAGGAGTTCAACTTAGTTCAAGATGATATTGGCTCATAGGGATATGATAACCACGGGTGTTTTAGAGCATCTGATGCTGAAGGGCGCTTCTTCGGGTTAACTTCAAGTAAGTGAGATACAAAGTCAATGAACCCTTGATCCCCCATTGGCAATCGATGCCTTAAAGATGATTTTTTAGGAATCAAGTACTCAAGTCTGTTGGTCTCCTGAAAACAGCAAGCAAGTCTAGTGAATAAACCACAAAAGCAAAAGATTGAAATGAAAAAGAAGATGAGGAAGCAAGCAATCCAGCACATGAAGAACTATCCTAACCAAGAAGTGAAAAATGTCTCACAATCTATAAACAAGTTCATGGGAGTTCATAGTAGTTAGATCACAGCAATATCAGCATGATCTAATAGATCAATTTCCAGATTTGAGGAATTAGTTCCCAAATATTAAATTCAGATTTCATATCAATGAAATTAAATAATAGTATTCGGTGTGAACTGACACTCTAGAATCAGTGAGGAATTATAAATCATATTATATATTGGTCTTCAAACACATTTTGACTAATATTTCTGGCACTTTATACTAGACCCTCTTAACACATCAGCTGCAGCATTAACCCTATAAACCCTCTTATACTAAACATTGACTCGCAAGTTGTATTATAAGAAATAAACTTTAATTTCTTGGAAAGTACACCTTAAAACTTACATCATGAGAATCTTTGTAGAATCTTGAATGTGAAATATGTTTATTCTATAAAATAGAAAATTATTTTGTTTCACACCCTAAAATAGAAATATAGACATTCAATTTTAGAAGGGGTATATCATTTAAAATTATAAGCAAGATGGTTATGGTATTAGTTTCACATGCATTTAAACCACAAGTGGAACCATGTGGAGTCATAAACTCTTAACTGATAAGATATTTGATCAAATCTAAGGAACAAATTTTACATTTACATGCCTGCAAGTAAAAAGAGTGGGGATTACAGGCATGACAAGAAAGGGAAGTAGTGCATTCACTAGCAACAGAAAATAAAATTATATGATAACCAGCTTCTTACTCCACTCATATAATCAATAGAGTAATTCTAACCAAAACCCACCATCTATAGCACATATGCTGCTAATAACAAAGATTCTTGCCATCTGTTTAAGAGTTAACAACTAACAAGACCATGGAAGGGAGAGAAGTGAAAATAAGCAAAAAATTTGTTCTGGGAAAAGGATGTTAGAAAAGCTTACAGAAGGGAACTTGGAGTAGGTACAGAATCTAGCTGAGCACAGAATCACATTTTTAAGTGTTTTATTGAGATGTCATCTGCCTATTTAAAACAATTACTCTGTTGCTGGTCAGATTTGGAACAATGTGGACATTCTTTAGATTACTATTCATTACTTCTCCAACTCTTAGCATAAGTAGGGTGAGAAAAAAAAAAGGTATTCTATATCAATTCAATTTTCTTCTTTTATCTGCAGTCAAATAAGACCGAAGGACGAAGAAGAATATCTTTCCTTTCCATATCTTTTCAGTTCTTTTCTGTTTTTTCCCATCTTGATCAGAATTATCTGTATGTGCAATTCAAAGAGTTTAAACATCACATTGCTGTATGTCAATCTAACCAATACAGAAGCAAGAGATAATTTTGAACTGCAATGTAGATGCTTTCTAGTTGCACAAATGCATCAATAACAGTTAATCTTTCCATAGGCTGAAAGAAAAGATCAATGGAGAACTTCTCATCCATTTTTTATCTGATTCTTAAATTTCTTTTAACATTTCATAATGCCAGAGCAAAGTAGAGTAAGAACCAATTCTTCATACTACAGATTCTTATGATTTGGCAGCGGGTTAGGGGCTGGGGCTGGGGCTGGTGAGAAAGAACCATTAAGCCATGCAGCTAATCAATCAGATATAGTTCCAGTATCCATGAGTCTCTCCTATGGCAAAAGCTGATGACCAGCATTTTCATAAAATTTCTTTTTGTTTTGGATTGTACCCCGATGAAATGCCTATGGAAGTGTTAAAGAAAGTTAGGGTCTTTGATTCATGTTAAAGCTACGGTTTTCAGATGGAAAATCTACAAAAACCCTAGATTAGAGCTTAAGTTAACAAATCCTATGTTCTTAAAGAAGAACAGAATGCCAATGGCTGCTTCGTATAAATGTCAAAGATATAATTCTGGTTTTACAAAGGCTATAAATAGAATTATATAGAGCCAAAACTTAAACTACTAACCTCTGCAAGATTCTTGTCCTCTAGTAGATAATCAATAGAGAAACTAAATATATCTAGGATCCTAAATTACAGTGGAGAAAAAAACCTAAACAATATTAATTATTTTGTCCCACATCACTTTCCAAGTAAATTGATGAGTCTCTTGTCCATAGGAATGTTTAATGATGATGAGAGGAACCAAGTAAAACACGAAATCATTTGATTATATAAAATTGACTTGGCTATTTGGAACGAGGAGGTAACCCTAGGATAGGAACAGCATAAGTTACTATGATTAAATTGTTCCTCTTTTGAATATCTTTTATCTCCCCAAGGTCTATCTATATCTTTACTGTTGGCTTGAAATGAAACAACAGACACTTTTACACATGACATACAGATACACCAGGTCTTCAAAAAATGCACTTTATATGAGGCCATATAACTTTTACCTGATTCCGCTCATACAGCATGTGATTTTTTGTGAAATATTTGTAAGTATCTCGTCCTTTAGCAAGCATATCTTGTTCGATAGGTCCAATAATTCCAATAACTCGAGCAAGTAATGTTGCGGGGGAATCATTTTGGAAGAGCACCTAGAATATTGCAAATTATGTTAGTCACTTGTCCAGGTTCTGGGAAACATTCTTCAAAGGAAATGGTAAAAGCCTTCAGATTGCTACAAGCTACGAATATTGATAACAATGCCAAGCCAATTAGAACTGTTGAAATAATAAAATCTTAACAAAGGAATCAAAATTGAAAACATAAATACATCCATGCCACCCTCACTTGAAGAGAAATATTAGAATATAAATCCTAACATATATCATGTAACTTACTGTCATGCATACTTTCAAGTGCATATGTAATTAACGGATGTAAATATTGTCAGTGTTCGGTGCATATGCTTTTTTTTTTTTTTTCTCAGTGATCTGTTTCACATAACCTCAATCCGTTCCACTTCTGCAACTGAGGCATCCAAACTTGAGTGCAGGCAGTGCATGATAATTCATGTTGCAACAGGCATGGAATTAACCAATGTGAACCATGCTTCGATTTGGTGTTTTGGATTGGCTACACATTAAAAAGACAATTTATTTCTTTGACAAAGAATATTTTCCTCTGGAGATATTTGGGCTCTAATTGTTTGTGCAACCTTTTATAGAAGACATGTAAAGCAACCAGTTTCACATTACTACCATTCTATTCCACTTCTGAAATGGAAGTATACAAACTTATTTCAGATGTGAGAACTCATATGCATGCAAAGTGAAACTTAATTATTTGTACTTGATTTTGTATATTATAGCTTAAGCCACACTAAGAAGATCAAAGTCACCTATTTCTAGTTCATATTTTTAACCAGAAGAAAGAACAAGAAAACAGAACAGGTAAACAGCAAAAGTTCAGTAATTGTAGATCACAGATTATTGGAGAAAAAATTTCTACTCATCACGACATAAATTTTAGGTGGCATGGCAGCAGCAGTACAAACTCACCACTGAGCACCAAAACTCCGAACAACCAAGCAATATGGGAAATGACTGCTGAACTTTAACTCAAATTTAGATAGTTAAAAACAAGAATCTAATATGCTTTACATTATAGACAACAAGACTTACATTTCCAGTACAAAGCTCTGCCAATATGCAGCCAAGAGACCAAACATCAATCTTTTTATCATATGGAAGCCCCAAAATAACCTCAGGTGCACGATAGGACCTGGATTGAACATATGAACACAGATGATCTGTTTCAAAACAACTGCTACCAAGATCAATAACTTTTACTTCACATCTACTGTAGCTTTTGACAAGAATATTCTCAGGCTTCAAATCACAGTGTATGAGACCAAGGCCATGCAGAAATTGAAGTGCCTCCAAACATTGAATCGTAATTGACTACACAGATTAAGTTGCAAGAATGTCAGTTTTCAAAATAACCATTTAATTTAATTTCCATTTAAGCCTCACAACTTGGTAATATACAAACCTGAAGCCTTGGCATTGTAAAATAAACTTCCCCTCCTGATTCTCTATTAAATTTGTGAAACTCATATAAATTTGCTTTCAAGAGTTCACAGACAATTAACAAATGTTCCTGCAAATAAAAATGCTTGTCAATCCCAAATTACGTTTTCATGCAATCTCTACTCTTTTGATGAGGTAGAAGGAGAAACACATGCAGAGACATCTTGACAATCACTTACTCGATAATAGAAGTAATCGTACAAGCGAAGAAGATGATACTTGTCAGCAGGATCATGTTTATTGACATACTTGAGAAGCTTTATTTCATCAAGGCTCTGATCAAAGAAATCCTTGTTGTTCTTTATAATCTTCACACAAACATCCATCCCTGTGTGAAGGTCGTGTGCTTGAATAGCTTTACTGAATGCAGCTGATCCTAGATACTCAGTAACATGATACCGCCCAGCTATTACGGAGTTTAGAACAACATGAAAGTTTTTGTCCTCTTCAAAGCCCGTCCTGAGCAACAAGTACACATCTGGTTACATAGACATTTAGATTCCAAAAGAAACTGGAAAAGGTACTTAAGAGAAAAATAAAAATAATAATAAAAAAATCAGATAGACCAGGCTACCGATTTTCGGAATCAAATGTGGTCCTGGAACAATGATTCTGATCACCCAAAGAACAATAGAAGTGCAAGTTGCCAAGGGATTTGAAATCCAGTTACGAATTAATTACATAATAACAAAAATATTCAATATAATAAATTCGAGGATCTAAGACCCTTGCAAATACTAAGACTTTCAAAGGAAGATTAGTCTGCCTGACAATGAAAGAAAGCTAATATATGAAGCACAACATGCAGTGGGACATAAATAAGACTAAAACTCTAAGGCCACAATCCAAAGTCAACTTGAACGAGAAATTCCTACTTTAATATTTCAAAAATCAATATAATATTCCACTTATAACCATTCCTCTCTTGCCCCCTCATCCCCCACCACCCAAAAAAAGAAAAAAAGATAACAGAACAAAGCATATAGGAGGCTGATTCTTGTTGTAAAGATATTTGGGCGTGACACTTTCAAGTAATGCGGTGCTGCAACTGCAATCCTCTGCCTCCAGCCAAATAGTTGTGTTGTTGTACTTGAAACTCATCTTTTGGGACATTAATTGTTGAAAAATGTAGAGAAATATCAAATGTGCTATATAGTTGGCTGAGTGTTAGTGCTTGAAAATGAAAAATTAGGGGGGATCCACACAAGTCATGTGGCTTTTTTACCCTGAACATGAGCACCACCCCTCGTGCCCTTTCTGCAGCGTAAAATAAATGAGTGAAAGAGATACATCCCTTTTTCTGTAGTTTTTCTCTCCAATATATCCATTTGAGAATCTTTTCTTTCTCTTTTTTTTTTTTTTTTTTTTTTGGACAGGGAAAATCTACTTTAAGCAATTTAAGAAACAGAAATATATATATTCCCCCTTTCTTCTGCTAAGGCTCATATCTCAAACAAATACAAAATGTCCACTAGTACCACTTTTCCAAACATAATAACCCATAAACATACAACTTATCCTCCATTTATTCATCTTCAAATATTACTATCTCAAAACAAGATGCAGAACAAGTCTTTCCAGTATCGACCATGCAAATTTGCTCAAACCTAGTAAAAAAAAAGAATCAGATAGATTAACCTGTTCCACTACAGTTCATAATAACAGAAACTAACAAAAATTTTCTTCAAACCTTAACATGCTTAGAAGAAAAGTAATTCTTTCAAGCAAATAAACATCTTAATATTCAGAATATGTACTTGATTCAAATCATCAGACTATGAGCATACAAGTAGAAGTTTCAACTAGGTACCAAGTACAAATTAACGACCAAACTTCAGAAAGATACAACTGAGCTTCACCATTTGTATAAACATGTTCAGTCTCCCTGATATTCTTAACTTGTGAGCTCACATTAGGTAAATGACATCTCACTCCCAGACTGTCTTACTTTACCTAAGGCTTGTTCTTGCTTATCTGAACTCGATACCTAGCATAAATAATGAATGAAGCTTCAGTAAGATTGAATTAGTCTCCAGAGTCTGTATAAGCAAGTCCAAGTATGTGAAATGTTCTATTCTTAACCTCTGGCATCACTTTAGATACTTGATACAACATCTAAATATCTGATCAGATAGCTACATTTTCATAAGACTTGATCTCATTACTTAAAATAAATTCCTGTCAGCTCTTTATTCAAATCAAAAAATATTTTGAGGTGTTTTCTTAAGAAAGAAAAATCAGAAACTTTGGTCTTGACCAATCCAAATCATATTTACTCAGCAGTCTTTAATCTTTTCACCATCTTGTGTATCCTTAAAGAAACTATATATTGCTCAGAGATAACTTTTTTGAAGAAGTTCAACTTCATTGCTTCACAACTTAAGATACTTTTTTCTAAATGTGATTCACAAGCATGTCAATAGTCCATGAATATGAATAGCAAGTTCTTCTTTGAAGAGCAGAATCTAGTAACTCTATTAACAAGTTGGCAACATATTCACTCTTAAAAAATATAATATCAGCAAAAACACCAAAAGAAACACAATGCAGATAAAAAATAAAAGCTCAAAAATGTGCAAAGTACCGGGTGCATAATAAAAACGACAAAGCATGCAAACCCATTCATTTCTAATTGGTGAAATTTTTAAACAGGACTATCCTTTAATAATGAAAGGTAAAATATACCTGTTCTTCCTGTGCACAATCTTAAGATCAAAAGTTTCAAATTCTTCCTCCTGTGCCTTTATCTGCTTCACTTGCTCTTGTACTGCAATAGCTTCCTCATCCTCTAATGATGCCCCTGGCTCTTCTTCTCTTTCCCTTGATCTTGCTGATATACTCTCCTCTTTCTTGACATGCTCAGTTTCTGCATAACCATAATTTGACAGTGATGAGGGGCTAGAATTTGCAGATCCAGCAACATTGGCATTGTTCCCATCCCTTGAACTTTTCACAGGTGAAGACTCGCTGCTTTTGCGCCTCCATGGAACAAGCATGTCATCATTAGCTACCAAAGAGTTATCAGCTTCATCACTAATAACAGCACTAGCCTTATTTGACCACAAAGGCTTGCCTGTACTTGTTTGAACCAATTCTTTATCTCTGGGAGGAGGAAAGGAAAACCCACCATCCATGTGATTTTTTGCCTGTGCATATGTAACTTTATTATTCTCTGTGACAATGTTATCCAAGCTATGCTTGTTTGACCTTTTTTTGTCACTGTTTGATCTGCTTGGATAAGGCTTATCCAAGTCATTCTGGGAGCGTCTGGAAACACCATTGCCAATGTCTTGATCAGGAAAGTATTCCAAGTCCCCCTCACTGCTACCACCAACCAAACTTTCCCGGACTTCACTGCCTATGTCAGCTGCATCACTGTTGATTCCTACACCAATGGACCTGACGGAACCATGATGATCCTCATCCATGCAAATGTCCTCTAGTCGAGGCCTTCCACAATCATTCAAACCTTTACTATCCCCTAACATGATAAGTTCATTTGTCTGAGTAACAAAACCCTGCCAGACAGGTTCTGAGCGCATCAAATTAAGTTCCTCTTCGTCCATTAACTGTCCATCATATTGTGCAATCATATCAGTCTGATCACCTCTCCCGTATATCTCAGGGACTGACAATCCTATAGGATCATCGGAAGGCGCATCAGGATCCTCATTTTTTGACTGGAAATATCGTTCTCCTGAGAAGTAAGAATCCTCTTCGGCAAATGATTGATCGTCATCCTCATTTTTGTTTTGTCCTACATCCTGAGGATCCGGAACACTCCCATGCCCATGTCCCTTTTCATTGTCACTTGGGTAATCAATTTCATGAGCCAAAAACCAAGTTTCGTCTTCAATAGGTTGTCTGATGTAGCCAACATCATCGTCATCTTCGTATTCATCAGAGTCCCAATATTCATTTGGGTAGTCAACAGATTCACTTAACCCATCTCCTATAGTTGCAAAACCAGAGACTAGATCAGATGTATCCTCAGCAATGCCCTGACTAACAGAGAGCCAACTACCTCCAGCAGGTCGTTTCATGCCTAAATATTCATTTCAAAGGATATGCTTATTACATTTCCTTCTTTATAAGGAAAACAGTTTGCCAGTGGGCCCCAAAAGGAGGTATGTAGAGTTAGGTTCAATCAAAATTTTCAGCAAATACACCCAACAAAACCGGAAACAACCCTTAACCAGCGCAAGATTCCATTATACATATCTAATGCCCAAAGCAAAACCATATGCACATAAACATTCAGATAACATTCATATGAAATCAGATAACATCAAGAAAATGACAATTAAAAAGACATCAAGAATAAACACGATGTCGATATAAAGTAATATAGGAAAATCCTCAGGTGTTACCAATCCTAATTAGGGAATGTAAGTTACAAAATAATAGCATAAGAATACCAATAACAAAATTCAGGCATAGGAATACCATAAAGATGGAAAGTTAATTAGCAAACCTGAATTATTAATTTCTTGTCCAATTGGAACATCCAGAAATGATCCTATAAGGTAAGTGTTCTCAGCACTTGTACTCTTTGAACCAGGTACATCACGTTCAAACTTTCCCTCCCAATGGATGTTAAAGGGCTTGTCTTCTGACTTTAGCTTAACAGGGGGTAACCTAGGGAACTCTTCCTGGTGATTCTCAAGAGCATGTGGCAACCCTAAGTAACTGAAATCTTTTGTGTAATTACCTTGAGTCTTCCCAAAGTATAAAGTTCTTCCCACCTCATCCACTTGTTCTTTAATTGCAGCCCTAATGTCATTAATCTCCATTTTTCTTTTTGTATCCTTCTTTTCACCAATACCCACATTACTATCATGGCTAGTTGAACCATCAACTTTAGAAAATGGAAGAACAGTTTTAACTGAACAATCTTTCCAGATATCTGAGGATGAGTGGGACAGCTCATCACTTCTAGACCATGGATTATCAGCAATGTCATCTTTAGAGTGCCCTTCCATTATTTTATGTTGCTGACCTACAACCCCAAGTCCAGCATCTTGGCTTTTGTCATTCTTAGCATCCAAAGTTGTAGCATCCAAAGTTGCTTTACTTGTGCTCCCGGACCAGGCAACCCTCTTCTGACCTGGAAAACCATCCTCTTCAGGAGATTTAGCATTAAACTTACCACTCTCAAAAGCCTCACCTAGATTTAGTTTTGATTTCCCAGAAACCTGAAACCCAGAAAAGTTGCTTGTACCAACAGTTGGAATGTCACTTGGATAAGACACAACTGGACCATTACTGTGACTATACTTCCAAGAATACAGATCAAGCACTGTATCATCTGAACCTTTAGAAAATGTAAAATTCGGATCGCTCGTTCCAACGGAAGCATTGACTTTACTTTGATCCCCTATATAGGCAACACTCTTCCACTTGCTATCAGACCCATTTCTTCCAGTTCCACACTCTATCTCTTTCACAATGAGCTCCTTTGAAATTTCACCACTACTCTGCGAACTGGAATCTTTTGAAACCTCTCCACTGTTCTTTGAACTTGTACACAGGTTTTCCACACCTGTTTTTCCACCATTTGCTTCTTCTAATGATCTGCTTAACCCCTTATCCTCAATTGTGAGTTTCCGAAGCACCCCATTCAAATCTGAGCGATTATTCAACTCACTACGAAAAGCAGCCTCGGCCCGGGTAAAATTATTCCTCTTCAGGAATTCCAAGATCACATCCACTGAGCTCGAGTCTGCCATTCAAAATTCACAACCGAAATAACCTGCAATATTCAAGGGCCCAAACAAGCTAAAACCGACTGCCACAGACACCTGAAAAAGAAAATTAACAGAAAAATACTAAGACTCTAAAAGACCAAAAATGTAAATAAAACAGCAAGCATTAAAGTCATAATCATGCCAACATTACAATGAAACAATGTTCGAATGCAAGAAATCAAGAAAGGAAAGCAAGCAAGAAAATAATGAAAAATTAAGCTCTATATCTTCTTTCACTAATAACAGAAACCAAGTTATGAAACTAAGTCGAGTTAACTTACTCCTCATACACAAAAGGCAGCTAGACTAAAAAGGCAAAGGAAATGCATTATACACGGATCCCAATAACAAAAAACTAAATAAAAAATCAAACTTTTCCTCTTGTGATTTTCTCACATTTTCTTGGCACAACGAAAAAAAACCCTAGGGCACTTACAGATTTCGAGATCTGAGAACTGCTCACAACCCAGACCCTAGGAAGCATTATTACCACTATACAATATACAATTACTATTACGATGAACAGTTGAAATTTCAAAAACAAATAGATTTAAAAAAGATAAGGGGAAAATTGTACAGACTTACAGATCGATGAATACGTTATCTCCGCAGCAAAACGGAGAAGAGCTTCCCTTAGCATTAATGAATTCATCACCAAAACAAATTCTCAGACATGAAAAGTTCTTGGCATTTGAAATTTAACCAAAGGATTGATCAAACTCTGTAGTAGTAAAGTGATGAGAACGTTCATAATTAATGGGAGCTTTCCGTTCTATACTGTATTGGCCAAAAAAAATGCTTTTCATTTGATTTTGTTTTTTATTTTTATTCATGTGGATTATTTGGAGGGTAGGGTTCGGGTGGGACCGGGTGCTTCGGTTTGGACGTCTCCGGCCTGCACGACTTCTAAAAATTATGAAAATGGTACGAATTTTTTTAAAATATGGTCCTTATATTTTGACAAAGTTATGATTGGATCCATCCTTTTTTTTTCATCTAATATCATCTGCCATGAAATTTCCGATCAACTATCACTAGATTAATCCACTTCATCCATCTTTGACAAACCCCACTCTAGAGTTAGTCATGGTACAAACATAGGAAAAAATTTTGAACAAGATCAAAAATAATTGATTCGTGCTTAAAAATATCAACCCATCAAAGATTAAAAATTGAATATTTTTGGATAAATGAAAAGTTGATTCATGTATTCATTTTCCAATTGATTTAATTCACAAATCAAATTGAATCCGAAGATCAGAAAATGAAGATCTCACAGTTGGAAAAACTAAATTGAAGAAATTGACCTTTCAAATCTTCAATTCGTGGATTGCAATAGAAGGTAATTAATCTCAATAAAAAGAAGATGATGAAAATGAATAAAGAAACTAGTTCAAGTAGGTGCGTATATTTGGTTTTTGGTTTTTGTTTAGTTTCCTATTTGCTATTTTCCTTGTGGTTTTGAATTTCGTATGTATTAGTTAGGGTTGTTGAATCTTTATTCTTTATTTCTTAAAAAGGGATGAAGAAAGTAAAAGATTGATTTTCTTATTTTGAGTAATTTATTTGTGTTATCTTATTCTTGTTTGATGTCAAGTAAAAATGGTTTTCTTTGATGGTGAACCGTCAATTTATTTATCTTATACTTGTTATTCTACTTACCTCAAAATGGTTGGATTTGTGGTTATTTTCTAAAACAACAACCACATTTTTTACACCATTTGTAACAAACAATAAAAGTTTTCTTTAAATACTTTATTAGATCAAATATTTGCTTTGAAAGTACACTATAGAGGTCAATTAATGTGTATGACCTTGTCTAAATATGTTCGTAAAAAAAATAGAGAACTTTTACTATTGCTCGCATAAAAAAAATGGTCACAAGTCAATCGATATCATTTAAGTTAGGTGTTAGGGAGCAATTTTTATTGCACTATTGGAAATCTATGTTGATACTGTAATTATGTGAAGATGATTTGGATGATATGGTTCATTTTGGAGAAGAAAATGAAATAGCAGATTATTACACAAACATTAGGAAATTAGGAGATGGGAATTTTGTTGGACCTCATTGACCGTGCATCGTAACACGAACAAATTAAACCTATCTACCAAAACTAATGCAGTTAGGGCAAGTAGAGTCGAACCCATAAGGAATTGAATCTCAGTTTAAATAAAACCAATTAATAAGTAACAAAAAGGGGAACCTTTAAAAGAGTTTGTAAAAATAAAGTTAAATAAAGAATTAAAAAAACTAATTAAAAAGAGAGAATAAAGATGAGAAAGTTGTCAACAAGAAACAATCTGTAGGTCAATTGCCATGGGGATAATCATTGATCAAATAACACAATTAAGTAGTTTATTTTAGAATTTGTCTTAGCGCTCAAATTCCTATCCTTTAAATAAATCTACTTCTCGTAGCGAGAAATAAAATCCCTAATCTAATCAATTAAACTTACGTCGTAGCGAACTATAAATTTAAT
>JAOXNR010000022.1:13342689-13382208 GCA_028571225.1 Parsonsia alboflavescens
TGATTCAAACAACACCTCAATTTTATTAAATAAAAATTACAGAAAATTGGTAGTCTTTTTGGGCAAAAATCCCAACATTACGAACCTCAACAAAAGGGCTACGGGAGGAGGTTCATCATCATCATCTTCAACAAGTAGCAATTTGAGTGAGTTGGCAATATACGACATTGCTACTCAAGTGACAATTAATGAAGACTCTACTAGCGACTTTGATATTTTGGGATGGTAGAGATTAAATGACGCCATTTATCCTGCTTTGTTCAAATTGGCATGGGATGTTTTGATTCCATCCGTTTCAACCGTGGCATCGGGAAGTGCCTTTATTAACAGTGGTTGAGTACTCAAGGATCTTATAAATGTATTGACACCCAACACATTGGAAGCTCTCATGTGTGCTTCCGATTGGATCAAAGTGGAAAATATGTCTCGAGGGATGGCTCTTTTGTTGGCAGAAGAGGAGGAATGAGAATATTATGGAGATGGAGCTTCATCAAAAGGTGGTGGAAATTAAAATCAAGTGTAAATTATTATTTTTTCCAACACTTTTAATGTTTCAAAAACATATTGCCATAACCATGAGTGTATTTTCATGGTAATTGTTTAATTGATTTCCAATCAGGTTTAGGTAAACAAGTCCCCCCAGTAGTTTTATGTATTTTTAATAATTTGTTATTAATAAATTTAGTTTTTTTTTCTTTTTTCAATTTCCAATTTCCAAACATCTAATTTTAATACATTTTGAATTTCCATTACTTTGATTTAAAATTTTACTAAACTCGAGTTACATAAATTTTCAAAAAAAAAATTAATTAAAAATTTTAAAATTTTATATGTGAATAATTAATTAAATATATTGATTTTGGATTCATAAAAATCATTTTGTAAATTAAAAAAAAAAAAAGATTATTGTTCCGGCAGAAGGTGTCCGACTTGGGCACTGGTGCCTTATCCTGTGTGCAGGACATCCCCATCTTGAAAAATAAAATTTCTTACCCGAGCCCATGGAATGGCACAGCCCAGCCCACACCTAGCTTGTCAGTCCACCCGGGCTTCATTTCCTTCTCCTCAAACCGGCTCGGTCCCCGCATCTGCCACCATATTAATCTATGTAAAATGACAACTAATCAATAGAACTTATAATAAGGAATAGAGGAAGTAGTTAACAAATTTTAAAAAGAGAGAAACAGAAACAATGGCTAATGTATATTAGTGTGTGTGTGCGTGGGTGGTGAGGTATTTTATTTTGTAAGAGAAAAAATCAGGTACTCCCTTTTGTCCATAATATGGTTTGTTTAATATTTTTGAACAAATAATAAGATTGCAAAAGAAAAAAAAATAATAATTTAGTGAAAATACTCAAAAAATCCTTAGTCTAGCTATTTAAGAAATTGGGGTGAGAAAAGTAAAACTACAAAAGTGTAAAAAGATTGACAAATATAAAATTTTGTAAATAGTCTATATCTATTTATACGGATTTGCTAAGGTGCGCTCCGAAGTGTTCTCCAACCATTACCGTAATGGAATTGTTGCTCTAGCGCTCATGCAGCCAAACAAGCGGAGCAACAATTCCGTTACGGTAACGGTTGGAGCGCGCATTAAGACGTGCTCCGAAACGCACCTTAGCAAATACGTTGCCTGCTCCGGAACGCACCTTAACAAATTTGTCTATCTATATTCATATATAATAATAGTAGGTGATATAAAAAAAAAATTAGAGATTTCCAAGTTACATATGAATAGATAGAAAAAATATATATTTAATGTAATAAGTAAAAAGTGACATAATCATCTGAACTTTCTCATTTTTTTTAATTTAAATGCTCAAACTTTATTTTGATAATTCCTATATTTTGGTTTGAGGGGAAAGTCGGGCAACATTCTCGCCGCCCCCTTTTCTCCTTTTATCTAGATCTGCACAGTACATTCTCCGCTCACCTCTTTTGCCACCTATATGTCGGAGCTCTCATCAGCTTTCTTTTTGCCACTGTCGAAGATGCAATCTCCCTCGGGCACACCTTCTCTTGGTCCCCAGACTTGGCTTCCTGTCCCCGTTCACCTCTTCCGGCATCCGTGTTGCCATTGCAAACACCACATTGAATCATCCAACTCCTCGGGCTTCACCCAACCAATGAACTCTTTCCCATATACCTTCATTCTGTTCTCTTCTGTAGCTTTCAAATCCATACACGTTCTTAGACAATCCCGAAACCTATTCAAAAACTCTATGTACTCATGATCAGTCAAAAATTTCAAAAGCCCAAACACCACTGTCCACAAAATCAATCCTCCTCTGCTCACCAAAGAACTTCAATTGCATATCCGTTGAAACCTTCGCCTTGATTTTCCTACCAACTTTCAAAACCCAGTCTTTCTGACTCCCGACATCAGATTCGTCCTTAAGATCATCCTCATAATCTCCTCTGACATCGAGTTTTGAAGATTTGGGAACTTGTAAGAAGTGAGCTTTTCTGAGATAACCCATTTGGCTTTGGGATGGTTGCCACCAATATGGAGGTAGAGTTTTACAACGTTCTTAGGAACCGAAGATGGGTATTTTGAGTTTACTGGCTTTAAGCCTGGCATCAACTTCGTAGCCCACCCACCGCGCACGCCTTTTCACAACAAATTGTTTCAGATGGCACTCCCCCTCCTCTTGAGTTTTCAAAGACTTCAATTCTGTGGATTTGCAGAGATGGATGAGCAAAAAAGTTGAAGAAAAGTTTATTTTATCGCTGTATTTCGAAAATGCCTATAAGAAATGTCACTGGTGCTCACGTAGAGGCATTCGGTCAACCGTTTTATAGTTGAAACTCATTATTTATATCTTAAATTTAAACATAATGTTATGTGGTTGTAGATAGATTTGGCATGTATTAACAAATATCCACCTTTGAATTATATTATAAGTCATTAATTATCAAATTTTTTTATCTCACATAATAAATTATTTTGTAATTATTAATATATATTATTTATATTTTTCCAGTATTACCTTGCATTTAACACTCTCTTATATTTATTAGGAAGAAATATAACAATGGCTATAAATAAGATAGATACAGGAAATTTTAAACATAACACATGTATATTTATTATTTGTCAATTTGTATGAAAAAGTAAATAATTAACAGATTACATATGAAACAGGAAGTATCAGAAAATGAATATGACATGATTGAAAAATCAAACCGGTAGAAGAAACAATTCGCTCGCGAGGAAATTCTAATAAAATATGAGTTATATAAATATAGAGAGAGAGGGTAATCTATGGAGGACTATGCAATACATCTTATAGAATGTGAGGCCTTTAATTAAGTCTTTAACAATCAATTGATCATTAATTTTGATCATTAAAAACTTGATTGAAAAACTCCATAAGATGTGTTTTTTAACACTTTATAGCATAAATATATATATATATATATATATAATTATTTATTTTTATAGGTTTTCTATTAGAAGCGACGACGCACAGTTGAGGATGTGCAATAGCGATGGAAAATGTTGACTCAAATTGTGGAAGAAAAAAAAAACTAAAAAAACACTTCTTAGAAGGTAAAGCTTCTTGAGTACTCCTCGCAAAAACTTCAAACCAAACCAGACCATTCTGCATCATAATTCAGTACTCCTCTCTCGATCGCAGCATAATCAACATCGTGGCAAATTCCCAATAGCAGCAACTTCCCACACCTCTATTGACGGGCGTTGCTATAACAAACCGTCACTGCCAACCATCCCCAAGCTCTCGGGGCATGAATCAAGGGTGCCAAACCCAACTCCAGTCGTTGAAGCTTCGTCCCAACTCCAGTCGTTAGTTAGCATTTTGAGAAGGTGGGTTTGTTAGATTGAATTCCAAGCTTGGGGAAAAAAATTAGGGCTTAGTTTTTTTTTTTTTTTTACCATTTTGCTTGATTCTGGTGTAGTTTTACAAGGTTTGTTTCCGTCCAAATTATTAGTGTCCCTCAACTTTCATCTCTTGTTTTAAAAAACCATGTCAAATATTTTTAAGTTTACTTCTCAACTTTTGATGGGATTAAAATGGAATTTTATTTTTTTAAAAAAAATTTATATATTTTTCACTTTTTTTCGGGGAATTTGCTACGAAATCCCAATTCACATTGCATATATATGTATATATTTTTCAGCATCAACATCACCAATTTTAATAAGATTTGACCGCATCTATATATATATATATATAAAAGCTTGAGACGTTCCAAAACCATTTTGCTCGATTCTGATATAGGTTTATATTTGTGACCAGTGGCAAATTGTTTTGACTTATTTACATTTTTTTCTACATTACAAGTGTATATATTTCTTGGGAATGGAAGAAAATGCATCATCATCTCAGGGATTCACTTGTGCAGTTGCAAATGAATATATGCCAAAGATTTGTCAAGAGTTTGGGTCAATTGAAGAAACATTTGCTTTCTACAATGCATATGCACGGGAGTGTGATTTAGTGTGAGGTACAGGAGTAGCAAGTATAAATTCGGCATTAGAGAATTGATATGGAAGAAATTTGTGTGTTCCAAAGAAAGGGAAGACATATGATAAAAGGTCAAAGGATGAGCAAGGACAATCTTGTGAAAGAAATCAATCCATAGTTCGTGTTGGTTGTAGAGCAAAGCTCACATTAGCGATAAGACAGAGAGGTCCTAAATGGATCATTAGCTCATTTGTTGAAGAGCATAATCATGTTGCGACTCCATCTAAAGTACATCTTTTAAGGTCGCACAGAACACTTTTGGCTGCTAAGAAAGCATTAAATTTGCAACTTTTAGAGGCAAATGTACCAGCATGCCAACAACTTCGAATTATGGAAATTGAGTCTAGTGGTCCTGAACATGTGGGTTGTACTGAAAAGGATTTTTGTAACTATAGAACATAAGTAGATGAAAAGGAAAAAGACTTAGATGTTGAAAGTTTGATAGAATTTTCGGCTGAGGAGAAAAAAAAAGATGATTCGTTTTTCTTCACGTATGAAGTTGATGAAGCCCATAGGT
Organism: Parsonsia alboflavescens; assembly: GCA_028571225.1. Classification (NCBI taxonomy): domain Eukaryota; kingdom Viridiplantae; phylum Streptophyta; class Magnoliopsida; order Gentianales; family Apocynaceae; genus Parsonsia; species Parsonsia alboflavescens. The sequence continues at coordinate 13,347,699 of JAOXNR010000022.1, forward strand.
TGGTTCGATGCTTTGGGCTGATCAACTTGGGACTCGATCTTACGACACCTTTGGAGATGTTGTAGTTTTTGATACAACATATAACACGAATAACTATAGTATGATTTTTGCTCCTGTTACAAGAGTAAGGTATCATGGGCAGACCATTATTTTTTCTTGTGCATTATTAAGTGATGAGAAGACTGAATCTTTCCCTTGGCTATTTAACAAATGGTTGGAGGCTACAACAAGAGGTCCACCTGTAACCATCATTATGGTTCAAGATCCTGCAATGACCCAGGCTATAGCACATGTATTCAATTCGAGTGTGTAGTAGTACTGTATAAGACATATCTTGACCAAATTTTCAGAAAAACTTTATTCAATAAGTTACCGTGACAACTACAGCCAGTTTAATATTATCATATGTGATAGTGAGAGTGCTGAGGTATTTGAAAGCAAAGGGGAAAATTTGATGATGACGGATAGTAGATTGGGAAGTAAAAATTGGTTGGCTGACTTGTATGAGATTCGTCATAAGTGGGTTCTTGCTTATGTGAGAAAGTATTTTAGTGTAGGGATGAGTAGTTCTCAACGGGCTAAGAGTGCACATGCATTTTTCAAGACGTATATAAACAAAAGGAATTCTTTGTTTGGTTTTATCTCTCGTTTTAATAGAGCCCTTAGACGTCAAAGACACAAGGCTTTAGTTGTAGATCACATTGATATAGATGTGAGACTGAAGCTTAAAACCTCTTTTGTAATGGAAGCATAAATAGTGTTTATTTACACAAAGCGTAACTTCATAAGATTTCAAAAGGAACTTTTTGCGATTTTTTCCTACACCATATATGGTACCTTTGATTATGATGACATTCCTATTTACATTGTACAAAGGTGTGGGGTTGATTCTTTAAATATTCCAAGAGTTCTTCACTACAACAAGAAGACGGACGTCGTTTCCTGCACTTGTAAGATGTTTGATTTTGAAGGACTGCCATGTAGGCATTTGTTGATGTATTTTCGTCAAAAGCAGTTAATTCATTTGCCCAGTTTCTATATCTTGGAAAGAACGACGAAAAGTGCAAGACTTAGGCTACAAGATAAGCAAGTTGAAGGATTACAAGATTGTCTTGGTTGTCATGATGTGCAAGTCTCAAACATTACTCCTTAGTTGATGATGCATCTATGACCCGTGAAGCTTCAACTTTTAATCTCAATGAATTGAAAATCATACATGAAAAAATTAAAGAGATTAATTTGCCTGTGAATGTGATCTCACACTCAGTTAGCAAAACTTCGAAGCAGATAACGAGTGAGAGCAATCCCTCACAAGTGAGAGCTAAGGGATGTGGGAATGGCTTTTATCTGGAAAAGAAAAGGCAATTCCAAAGTTGAGGCAATGAAAATGATGCGAACTTCGAGGGCAATCACATGACAAAAGAAATTGTCCCCAATTAAACGAAAGGTAACTTTTTTTCATCTGTTACAATGCTTGACTAAAGTTTGTTGATGTAATACTACTCTCTCTTTTTTCCAGATCCACTATAGATGACGTGAGTTTGAACGTGGAGTCATCTAATGAAGAACCGAATGAAGAATTGCGAGAATCTCAAGTAGGTATTGCGTTTGCACAAGCATGTCTTTACATTGTGCATTTATATGCATTTACGTCGTTTACTTCATTCAAGATCAAATGTGTTTAGGCTAGCTAAGAAGGTGTAGCCCGTATCTTGACTTATGCTTCTATGAGTAAGAATTTCTAGACCTATTATTAGTTTGAGGTAGATGTTTATATGATCGGAACCCCAAAGCAATTTCTAATTACATTGCTATTTTTTTCAATAGGTTAAAAGATTCGTACCAAGCTACAGTTAGGTTCTCAGTCTCAAGATCCACTACCACTTCGAAGAACGATGGCAAAAAGTTGGTGATGAAAAAAAGGTCTTATGGAGACTAATCAGCTGTAGGCATAGAAGGTGTCCCTTTTTTTTTTTGGGGGGGGGGGGGGGTTGGATGGTTGGTTGGTTTCAGTTTTACCCAAATTAAGAAAAATTATTTTGTATTTACCCAAATCTTCACAACATTTCACACATTACTCATATCTAAAACTAATTTTTCATTCTATACCCATTTTGACTTTTCATTTAAAAAAAAAAAAAAAAAAAAACTTAACATTGATTCTCCTTTAACATGCATTTACTATCTTACCCCTCTGCATTCAACACACACAACTACCAAACCCAACAACCTATAAAATTGAATTGAAGAAACCACAATTAACATCATTCATTTGAAGTTTCGAACCATAACTAAGAAAATTGCTCAAAGAACCATTCCCTTGTTAGAGAGGACGGAAAAAACCAGCTTTTATTGTGTTCGGTCGTTAAGTTGGTGATTTTTGTTTTCCAAAATCAAGAAAATGAAAATATGGGGCATTCGAAAGTATATTGTTCAGTTTGTTTCTTTGTCTTCTTTTTTCTTTGGTGTTTGGAGGCTTGGGTTTGTTCGTTCTGTGTTGTTTTTTTAGCGTATATTTGGGTAGCAGTAGGAGGAAGGAAAGAAGGTGGAATTGTAGAGATTTCGGTCCAAGTAGTAAATTTCATGCCTTGCTATATTGATTTCGAGACTTGTGATAAAGGGGCGTTTCGGTCTCTTGAGAAGTGGGTTTTGGTCTCATGAGAAGATGGGTTTCGGTATTGAGTAGGGTAATTTTGAGACTCTAGAATGGGGTTTCAGTTTTCATAAGAGATATTTTGAGACCTGAGTTGGGGGTTTCGGTCCTTGAGAGGGTGATTTTGTGCCTTGGGAGTTGAATTTTGGACCTTGAGAGCTTGTTTCGGTTCTTGGGAAGGGGATTTTGATCCTTCCCCTCTATTTAAAATTTTTTTCATTATTTAGTGGTCATTTTTTTAATAGGTTTCTTTGTGTTATTTGCATAAATGGATTACATTAATATTGCTGTCTACGAGGGTTCTCTAAGTGGAAGGGTGTGTCCGTTAGTCTTACCATTAGAAGTGAACTATGAAGATTTTAGGAGAACTATGACAAATTACATGAAGATTTATTTAAACCAATTTGACATATAGATTTCAATTCCTTCTAAATTTTATAATGGAAGTATTAAGTTAATAGACATTGAAAACATGTATGGCGTCATGTATTTGAAGGAGGAAGCCAATTCTAACGTTGTGATCATGAACAAGATTCAAAGAAATTAAATTTGTCATCGGTGGTAATACTAGCGGTAATTGTTCATCCGATCCAGATGATCATGCAAGAGACGAATTTATTTATGCAAATGATGAAGTGGGGACATTAGAACCTATTCACATAGATGATGATTATGAATACGATGAAGAACATATTCACAGCGTTGAGGATGATGATGATGATGACTTCCATGATAGGATGAGACACGTGATTCCATTTGAACAATTTATATCAGACCCTTTTACTCAGTTTACAAACATGGTCTGGAATGATGACGAAGAGCTGCATTTTTCGAAAGACGATACTGTTCCACCTGTGGGTTTTATAGCAAAGGATGCAATCTTTAACAATAAGGATGAATTGGCAAAAGTAGTCGGTCAATATTCACTCGATAACTGATTTCCATATCACGTGGTACGTTCGGATAAGGGAAGATTTGAGGCATGATGTAAGAACAAAAAAAATTGTACTTTTATGGTAAGTGTATATTGTAGAGCTAGATGCCGGATTTGGGTTATTCACAAGTTTGTCTCGACTCACAACTGTGTCCAAACTGTACAGCAAAACCAAAATAGGAGTGTAAGTTCAGCAACAATTGATCGTATGTACCCTGGTAAATTTACCGGTGCAAATCACACCCCTAAAAATGTGATTTAAGACATGCGAGACAATTATGGTGTGAAGCTCGAATACACTAAGGCTTGGTGATCTTTACAACGTGCAAAAGACATAGCCTATGGAACTCCAGGAAACTCATACAGACAGCTACCGCCATACATCCACATATTGGAACTTGTAATGCCGGGGACGGTGACCAGTATACATACCCGAGATGAGCAGTTTTTTAGGTCACTCTGTGCACTTGGTTCTTCGATTGAAGGTTTCAAGTACATGAGCCTTGTAATTATCATAGATGTAATACACTTGAAAGGTGTGTGTGTCTGCAAAATTTATGCAGTTATCTGTGTGAATGGAAATGGGTAAACTTTTCCCCTTGCATTTGGGTTTGGCGAGGAGAAGGACAATGATTCATAGGAATGGTTCTTGAAAAGATTCTGGACTGCATATGAATTATGGGATGACTTGGTTATTGTATTCGATTGACACAAAAGCATACTATATACAGTGACTACAATATAGTTCCATATGCTTTTTCGCAATCGACATTTGAAGGAAAACTTAAAGACAAAGTGCAAAAATCCTCGAGTTGCAATTCTTTTTAAAAATGCGGTATATGCCTATGATAAGTAGACATGTAACTTCGATTTTGGAGCCATTCAAGATATGCACCCTGGAGTTTATCATTGGTTGGATGTCGAGGTAGGATGCCCAAGTTGATCATGTGCATATTGTCCAAACAATCATTACAACCAAATGACGAACAATATCTTGGAGTCCTTCAACCAAGCGATCAAGAATGCTCGGAAGTTGCCCATTACATCTGTACATGAGTTTTTTAGGAGTTTGTGTTACGGTTGGTTCAACGAACTTTGGGAAGCAGCAACTACAACACTAGATATTATCACCAAGCGTGTTGTGGAAAGAATTGAGATAGAAGCTATGAAGGTCGACCTAGAAAGGTTGCAGACTACATCATTCGAGATAGAGATTAATATGTAGTAGAAAATCCACCAAAGGAAGCAAATGTTGTGGTGAATATTGTCTAGAAGACCTGTGGATGTCGGAGATGGGAAGTGGAAGAGATACCTTACAAACATGCCATTGTTGTTGCCAGGTAAAATTTTAGGTCCATTTCGTGACATATCTGGTCAATTTCGAGACATACCGATCCATTTCGTGACTCATTGATGATATTTTGTGACTCGAAGATATATATATTTTTTTTTTAAAAAAAATTTGGTCAATTTCGAGACACAAAGAATGTATTTTGAGACTTAATTGTCAATTTCGAGACATATTGGTCCATTTCGAGACGCAAGTGGTCAATCTCGAAATTGAATTTTTTCTTTCATTTTTTAATTCGCTATGTATGTAATTAGATATTTCCACAACTCATTTACCTTAATTTTTTTTATAGGGAAAATGAGACTCATTATTACACTCTATGTCGTGATCATTCATTTGACACAAAAAGACTAACGATGGCATATGCATCTTCGAAATATTTTGTGCCATTGTGTTCTTTTTTTAATTCAATTGTAGGTATAGATAATGTAGTCGTCAATTCTCCTATTGGCAGAAGGTTTGTCAGAAGATTGCAAGAGGCCTATTTCCTCTCTCGAAATGAACAATACCGTTGAAGGAAATCGTGGAAAATATACAAGAGAAAAGGATATAATCATCTCATCTATTCAAATGCTCACGACACGGATGCCCCATATCCTGAAGAAAATGATCCAACATCGACTGACTTAAATCATGAAGTACCCATATCTGATCCAATGTCCACACAACAATGTCGCATTTTTGGAGGAGGGTACTTGATGGGAAACTCTGGGTCAAAACCATCATATCTTAATCCTGAAGGCATACTGCATCAGTCTACCTAGATTTAAAACCATCTCACAAAACCAGTCCTTTGCTATGACAAAAAGCAAAATAGGCAGCTTTATAGGCCTTCCTTACTTTGTTCCATAAAATACATGCTAACTGGCATCAACAATCCAAAGATTCGAAACAATCAACTTCAACAATTCAGTGGGAAGATTGGCCCAATATCGTTCAATTCCATTCTTGACCATATTTCTTTTTTTTCTTCTGCAGTCATGACATTGGAAAAATAAATTATAACAAGCACAACAGGAAAAAATGAGCAAACCCATTTCGCTACTTGGATTGGTGATTTCAAGACACAATCTATACATTTCGAGATATAAAAAACCATTTCGAGATTTACATAAATAATTTTGAAACACAGATTTTCAATTGTTAACCCATCATTTTCAATCCAACTATTCAATCTCAGATATGCATAGCACAACACAATTTAATCCATGCTTTCAACAACTACAAATCGAAGTTAAACAACACATGCATTCGGTACATTTCAAACTGTAAAACTGTATAATCATGCATTTCGATATAAGCATACACCGTAAAATCTTACATTTATGTACATACATTGTAAAATCATGCTTCGACGCATTTCATTCTAGCACATTCGATACACAATCAAAGTTCAAGTGTGAAGAAAACCCACCCGGAAATGTAGTGAAGATGATGATGGAGACGATGGCTTGAACTGGAGCCCGGACGTGCCTGATCTGCGACGATATTCATACTTGGAAAGTGAGCTTCAGTGAAGAGGAAGTGAGGAAGCAATGAAGAAGAAGGGGTCTCGATGAAGAAAAAAAAGAAGAAGCGACAGGAAAGGAAAAATGGTGAATAAGAAATTTACATTTTTTTACTCGGGTTTCAAGAATGTGCAGGGGAATCTTTTCGGTCTTTAATGCACATTTCAGTCTTCAATAGAGGTTTCAGTCTTCACTCGACCTTCACTAATAAGGGTTTCGGTCTTCACTGGTACATTTTGATCTACAATGAAATTTCTATCTTCATTGAGGTTTCCATCTTCACCGATACATTTCGGTCTGCAAATGACATTTTGGTCTTTAGTGAGTAAAATTAAATTTAGTAATAATATAGGTAACTTTAAGTAAAAATAAATTCAATATCTAATTTTCTAAAATATGAACATATTTAATTCAAATTTTCACAATCACTCTCTCTAATTTAAGGAAATGACATCCACAATAATGAGATATTTTATTTCATATGGAGAGCATATTAGTTTGTAGACTGATGAAAATAATTTATATTTTAAATAAAAACAAAAATAATATAGGAGTACCAAACAAACTAAAATCTAAGGTAGAAATTTGATGCACTTGTTGTTTGAAATATCCTCATATATAGTGGATATAAATCTTTAAATTAAAAAATAAATTAGGGAACTTTTATATTAAGAATTTATTTATTAGATTTATTATTAGAATTCAGTTCTTAAACTTTAACCTTTTAGTTAATTTTGTGTGGAATTTACCATTTAGCATAATTAAATATTGTATAATTAACATACAATAGAAATCAAGAACACCATATATAATTTACATATTTACATAATATACATTTATCCTCCATGTATTACTTACAATATTAATAACAATAAAAAAAACTAGGTCTATGATGCCAAAACGCTCCACCGTAGCATAGTTCAGGCCATCTTATCCCTAATGAGCTGTCCTATAGGGAGTACACAAAGCAAGCTGAGATGCCCCCTCATCAGCATTGCCATGTAGTAGTAGATGTAAGCGCCATAGCTAGTCTTTTCTGGCTGAGTAGGGATGGAGTGCTCCGCTGTGTCGGAGGGGTCAACAAAAATCGCGATGAACCTCTGAGTCGGGAGGCATCTCGTCCTACTATAATAGCCCACCTACAGCAATAATCGTGGTAATAACAAACATACCGGCTCCATCATGTCCAATCGAGAGTCTTTCGCGTCAACCGATGGCTTTAGATCATACAGTGTGACTGGAGACCTATCTAGCGAGACTTGAAGTAACATCCAGTGCTCGTGGAGGCAACAAGGCATTAAGATCTATATATAAAGTGTAAATATTAAATCAATTAATGTTAAATAAATCATAATTTAAATCAAAAGTTTTATAGAAAATAAAGTGAAATACCTCCTATATCTCCCACCATGCTACCTCTCCTATGTCCTCATCTTCCCCGACCCAACCAGTGACAAAGACGTCGAAGTTTAGGTCCCCAGCTCCGCATGAGATGCCAAGGTCTGCTCCCACGTACCTTGGAGAATGCTCTGTATTTTTGAGTTAGTTAAAACCAATGTTGTATACATATATTGTAACTTGAGTAAATTAAATAACGATCAAAACACATTTTAAATTAAGTACATAAAGGTATGTTTGAAAGAGAATGAAGTGGGCTCGGCAGGGGTAAAGCTTTGATGTCTCCCTCGTTGCTCTTCGCAACCCCCTCATAAACTGATCTACTTTGTCATCCTTGACCTGGTCCGGCAGGGATCTGACCTTTTTAAGGTCATCCTCAACAAATGACAAGGTCCCCTTGGTCAAGTGCCTATCACAAAAACTTAGTTAGAGTATGAGACGGGAGTTATAAAATGCAAATAAATTTTAAAAAAAGTGAAATACCTCACTGAACCTCCGATGCTGCAGAAGGCATCCAATTGTGTCAAATCGAGGATGTAGGGTCCACCACTAGATCCCCCCCTCCCCGCACCTCTCGCTCCTCCACAGGAGTCGTCCATTCCTCTTTCGTCCTCAACTTCTTCTTTGGCCTCCGCTACTTGATGTGATGAATCGGGTCGATGAAAGGTGATCGTACACCTGCAGTTGGGGCCTTGACTCAAAATGTACGACTAAGCTCCTAATACAATGTAAAAAGCGATCATTAATAATAATGCACATTGCTTTAAAAGAATTACTCATACGAAGTAAATAACTATAATAAAAAAGAATGAACGAGACTTACTAACTATAAAATTACCTGAGAGGTAGTAGGATTGCTAACTACTGGAGCTGGTGGATTTACTCAATCCTCTCCTCGACTGACAGATGCATTGATCTATTATTTTAAAAAAGTTCGACATGAATAAAATTAAAAATTAGATAAAATACAATAACTGAAATGAATATAAATTTACGACCTAAAATTTACCTAGGTGGTGTCATCGGGGACTAAGGGACATGTCGGAGTCGGAGGATCTACTCGATTCTCTCCTCGACTGACAGGTGCATCGATCTATTATTTAAACAAAGTTCGACATAAATAAACTTAAATATTAGATAGAATACAGTAACCGAAATGAACATGAATGTACAACCTAAAATTTACCTGGGTGGTGTCGTTGGGGATTATAGGAGATGCCGAAGCCGGAGTTGGCAGATCTACTCGATCCTTTCTCTGACTAACAGGTGCATCAATCTATTATTTAAAAACAATGGATAACGTGAATGAAATTAAAATTTAGATAAAATTTAGTAATCGAAATGAATACTAATTTACAATCTAAAGTTTACTTGGGTGGTGTTGTTGGGGACTATAGGAGATGTTGGAAGGGAGATGGCTATCGGCCGGACTAAGACATCGATGGAGTGCGTAACCCCTCTGGCATGGTATTATCTGGCTTCCGAGAAGGGGAATCATGTAATGGTGGAGCATCTCCACGACTGTCATCCATCTCCAACATATCGAGGCAATACTCGATATGTGTGAGCCGCTGGAGGACCACATCATGCCTTTGGATGGCCTGGTCCTCATACTGACGCAAAAGGACCTCCACCCTGGCCATGAGTACATTAGCCATCGCAGGAGACTAATTATAAAATCTAGTTAGATTACATATTATGAGATTTGGGGGTTTTATTTAAATAGAGAGAGGTACATACTTGACATTGACTCCTCTCCTGTCGAGTCGGGCTTTGAGATGGATGCCTGCTTGTCCGCTCTTCAGCGGGAAGGCTCAACTGTGTGGCCTCAATACATGGACTCATAACCTAATAACAAGGCAAACAAACCAGCAAAGTAATTTCAATCACGTTCTATACCATCGACTTATCTATTGCAATAACATAAAAACTCATGAGATACATACCGTCCACTGGATCGTATCGGTTCTCGTCAGACTGATCGAATGATTTCGATCAATCCTCTCCTCATCCGAATCTCTATCAAGACATGGGATCTAAAATAAAATAAAAGTAGAGTAATTATGATCTTCATATTTAGCATTATACAAAATTAACTTAAATTATGGAAATTGTGATTAGCCTAACCTTATCGATAGGTGGAACCGACAATCCCTATCTGCACGTCTCTCAGAATAAGATGAACAGATAATTATCCCAGCATGTCAATGCAATATGGGGGAGGCAGGCGAAATCGACCCAGTACAACTGCTGCTGCTCCTCCTAATTCGCCTAGATGTACGGGGAGCTAGTGTGCACCTATAATTGGCAATTTAGTTTAGTGATATTAATTAATTTAAAAATGAAAGTGAACATTGATAAAGTATTCATTTATCACATCAAGCAGCTGGACCTAGTCAATTGAGGGGCCAAGCCGGTCGTCGAAGGCCAAGGCACCTCGAGAGTCGTGGATCTACATGGAAAGTGGCACGCCCAGCCATATCTTGGGCCTAATTACACAGATGAGGAAACAGAGATAGGAAGTGATCGTATACCCATCACTAATTAAAGTTAAGATAAAAAAAATTTCAAATCAGTATTTAGAGAGTTTAAAAAACATCATTGATATACGAATGTAAATAATAATATTAAAACTTATCAGCAACAGCCAACAGTTGCTGTACAAATGTCTCTTCTTGACGTTCTCTTCTCTGATGGCTTGTCGATAGGAGTGCACCGTCATGCTCCACCCAATCGTTCCCTAGGGGAACAACTCTGCAACCTCCAGATTGCCTAACATCCTCCATACATAAAAGGGGATCACTGCAGATGGCTCTCTGGTGAATATCCAGTGACCTATGATGATGCCGTATGCCAGTTTGAGGTCATCATCAACTGATAGTTGTCCCACTACCATGGACTGTGACTTCTCCAAGACTCGATCCGAAGTAACTGGATCGATCCCAAACAATCGAACGATGGCAGAGGTGGCCATCAATGGCCTCTCAATAATATGCCGGTCTACTTTCTCATGACGTAGACTAGTGAGGAGATTGTACTCCTGGAGGTCCAGTCGATGTAATTGACCCCCAATGAAGAATCACATCTCGTCGGGTTGGACACGTTCCAAAATTACCTCCCGTCTCAAGATATGTAAGGCAGCTCGAGCGTAGTATGCTCCATAGTAATGGGGAAGATCCACCACATATCCAATGGGGCCCGTTTGAAAATGTTCTAGTGCCCTATGGAGTCATAGCAGGTTGACGGTATATCTGATGGTCCTATACTTAGCATGTGAGCTAAGCCTGACAGGCACAACAGAATCATGTCAGAGTTGAAAGGTACGAGGGGTGGGGTCCATATCTCTACAGTAACGGAACAAAGGAAACAGTTGATTACAAAAATTATCGTTTTGTTAAACTCGCTTTTTTTTTGGGACTACAATAAATAAATTACACTCCAAAATACTCGTTGTAAATAAGCTAAAAATTTTTTTCATACATTCTAATTAGAAAAATTGTATTGAGAAAGAAGGGGAAAAAAAGTTATTCGCATGTACGTCTTATTTAAAATTTAAATTCTAATTTTTAAGAGAACACCTATTTCTTATTTATGAGTTCAAAAAATTTGTAAGTCTTTACCCAAATGGGTATTGCTTAATCTAAATAAATTAAACTACAACCGAATAAAAATATTTTAATATAATTAATTATAATGTATTTATTTATAAAAAACCATTAACTCTAAATTATAAAATTGAAAATATTAATTATCACTTTCGAATTAATTTATAATAATAATAATATTATTATTATTTGGACCGAGCCGATACTATTTCGGAACACAACCAAAACTATTCGAAACCTAGACTCAAACTTCGTATAGGCTGTGTCTCGAAATCGTATATGGTGTGCCTTGCGATACACCCTACTATTTTGAGACACACAAAAGAAACTATTTTGAGACACAACATAATATTTCGAGATACAACCAATATAATTATTTCGAGACACACAACATATACTATTCTAGAACACAAAAGAAACTATTTCGAGACACAACCTAATATTTTGAGATATAGCCAATATTATTATTTTGAGACACACAACATATACTATTCTAGAACATCAAAGAAACTATTTCGAGAACACAAAATAAACTATTTTGAGAGACAACCTAATATTTTGAGACATAACTAATATTATTTCGAGACACAGCCAATATATTTCGAGACATGCACAACTTATTCCGGAACATACAGTTTCTATTCAGAAGCCAAGTATTCAAACTCACAAACATGCACAATCCAATACAGTTAAACAATACATGAATTCGGTGCATTTCAAGATTTTAAATCAAAATCATGCTTTCAAGAAATAAAAATACAATGTCAATACCATGTAAAATAAAGTTTCACATTTTGCCAACTGCCAAAACTTAACATTCTAGCATATTCGACATAGAGTCAAGGTTCAAGTGTGAAGAAAACCTATCGGGAATGTTATGTCGATGATGATGAGGTGATTGGTGGGAAGTGGAGTCGTACCGACGATCGTTATGAATGGACACCGTCGATGAGTGTGTCGAAGAAGAAAGTGAAGTTTCGGTTAGAAAGTGAAGAAGAAGAATAAAAAGGTAATGGTGTTTGTGGAAGAAGGGAAGTAGGGAAAGAAAATGACAGTGGAAGAAGGGGGGGTTTTCCGGTAAAGAAGGGAAGAAGAAGGTGGAAAGTTTTGTTGAGGAAGGAGAAGGTGAGGAGTTGGGTCTTGAAATGGGCAAATTAAAAGTTTGTGCCCTTTGTTTCGATTTGGATAATGAGGCACGAAGGATAAGGACATAATTTCTCATTTGTGGAATAATTTTTATTACCTAAAAATATTAAAAATTCATAATGAAATTGGGGCGATTTAAATAGATAAAAATGAAATGTTTTCAAAAATTGGATAAAATTAAAATATCCAATTCAATTTGGGCATATTTGGAAATTTCTTCTTATTTGGGAGCGTGCTTTTTAAGCATATATAAATTAGATAGGTAGTGCAGGAGTAAAAAGTTTCCAGAATCCAAATGACTTGTAATTTGTATGTTTCAAGTGAGCTGGTTTTTAATTTGTAAAACCACAACTTAGGCGTATTTTTGGTCACATGATCCAAACAAACGATGGTCTTGCGTGAGCAGCTCCGAATGGGCAGGAGACTGGTGGTGGTGGATTGATTGAGTAGTCAAACTGGGTTGAAAAACCCATCGTCAGCCTCAGCTCCACACTCAAAACAATCCCATGTCTCCAGTTGCCACTGCCATCCGTGCTCTCTCTTCCACCCCCTCCTTCAATTCCCTCTGGCATCAAAGAGCTTCACTTCATACTCTTGACTATCATGCTCCAGTTTCCATCTTCCTCATCCCACAATTTCCCGTAAGTACAATCTATTTATTTATTTTGACATCTGAGAGTACTTTCAGTTAAAAAATTTCTTGTCATTTGTGGAAATGCTGCAGACTTTTCTAAATTTAAAGTGGGATATGAGTTATGGTTCGAGGTCTGTACTTGGCCGTCCTCAATCATCACTTTCGAGAAAATCAGAAGGTATATCAGAAAAGGCCTAAATATATTAATGGCTATAAATATAAAGATTTCTCAAAGCAATTCTGAATTAATTATGGGGCAGACAAAAAAGGGTTCTCAATTTTCATTGTTTTTACTCGGAACAGGCATCGGCAGTTATGGTGGTTGTAGTGATTATGATCCGGAGCTCCGTTTAGTACTTGAACTTGCCACGGATTCAGAGTTATATGAACTTGAGAGAATTTTGTTTGGCCCAAGGTTCTTCTTTTAATGGTTTTATGAACATTATTATATCTATACATCTCTCTGTGATGTTGTAGATTATTAACTGTATTCCTTTTTGTTTACCTGTCGTAATTTCTTGCAGTTATTTCAGCCCTTTGTTGAAGTCAATAACAAAAAAGGCCGATATTGATTATATTACAATTGAAGAGGACCCAGGGGAAAGGGAAGAGTACATAACAATGCTTGAATCAAGATTCCTGTACCTTGCGGCTGATGCTCGGTCCACATTGAGGTTCTTGAATTATGCTCATCATATCAAGCTGATATTGCGAGACTTTATTTGTTCAGTTATTGAAAAATGTAGTTATTTTACATGTTTACATTCAGTAATTGAATTTCCACTAACACATAAATCCCACCACTACCTAGGTGGTAAATTATGATTCAACTCTATCTTTAACTTCTTTGCAGAGTGAAATGGGATGTTCATTTTAGGAGTGTTGTTCTTTTGTCTATAGATTTTGTTCTCCAATGGTTTGGATTTAGTTTAACAGATGTATTTTTCTGATCCTCCCTTCAACGTCTTTTCTCTCTCTCATAGATGCACACAAAAACACATATTAGTATTTATGAATAAACAGAAGAAACGTTGAGTCAGTATTCCAGGCTGGGAGGATCTTAGGAGTCTTTATCTTAGTCATGTGGGTCTACTATTCCTTGAAAATCTGGCATTTATGTGAACGAATGTCTTTCTTCTCCCTGGTTATCAGTGCATAAGGAGCTGTCCTCCCTGTAAAAGTTTAGTTGCATAATAGACAATTTTTTTGATTTTTCTATCAGATATCCTTCATAAGAAAGATTGATTTTGTAGTGATATACCAGTCGAGCATCTCACCCAGTTTGGTTTTAAGAGTTGTATCATAGGTGCATGGGTTTTGTTGTTTTCTAGTGCATCTATTTTCTGGGCAATTGCAACTTATAGTTAGAATGTGGGGAAAGTGCTACATTCTTTTGAGAAACTGATCAGGATTACGTGGTCAGTTCTTGTAATTGATGGCAGTTACCATGTGCTGTTTTAGGGGCTGGAGACCATCCTACAGGAATGTACTTCTTGATGTGAGAAAATTGTTAAATATTCGCTGTTCAGCTAAAATACCAACGGAGGATCTGGAGGTGGAAATTTTTCTTCATCTGCTACAAGAATATTCCAGGTAGATGCTTTACGGTGCAATTTCTATTACCTTTTCTTCTCTAAGCACCAAGTCAGGAAATGGTTGTAAGACTATTTCCCTTGATAAGCTTATTTTAGCATTTTCTATGCTTATGTATAGCAAGAAGAGTGCCTGCATCTCTGAAAATGAGTTTTTCTTTTATGTTTTCAGGCATAACTCTTCATATATTTTTTATTTGAGTGAGTTCACTATGGTTATTTTTATCTACCTCCCGTGGACCAAAATCAGTTGACTGTATATGCACTTCTATCTCCAAACTGAAAAATTAGTTCAGACAGTAACTTCCCTGTTACTTTATTGAATCAATCTCATAATTTTCTTTGCTATGGTTCTATTATCAACAAATGTTTCTATGCTATGCTATATGGATGTGATCAGTAGTTTCTGTTGGTGAATTTTACATTCCTATTTTTGTAAATAGGCATATTCAAGAGCCCCTTTAGCATGCAGTCAATAAGGATTTAACAGACCTATTTGAAAGTTCTAGAGATGGTTTGCAGGAAGTTTCACATACGAGTACAAATAGGTATAGTCTGTAGCTCAAGGAAAATATTTCAGCTCAAAGGTAGTAAAAATACAAGCTCAAACTTTAGATTATCTTTATGGCTAAACAAAATGGGTATTGAATTCTTAAATTAATGGAAGATATTTTGATTGGTTCCACTTGGTGTCTGGTGAGTCAGTAAGCAAATCCTTAGGGAATATTTTGCTGGGTTTCAATCTCATTCATTTGTGGAGTCAAACTGGCAAATGTCACTAGTCAAACTGTACTGTCTCCTATAGTTTATGCTGAAAGGCTTTGGTCCCCAGGTTTTCTGCACTTACATGAACCTTTAAATACAGAAATACATATTTCTGTAATTGAAATTATTTTGGCACCATTCCTGATGTTAATTAACTGCCATTCAAATTTTGCATTATTGCTGGCCTACAAGGAAGGACAAAAGAAGAAAAAAAATGAAAATTTATGTTACAGAGATAATGAAAGATTATCTGCTATCTTTTTTCCCTTGGTATGGCAAAAGAATTTGCTTTAAAAGTTCATTTTCTCTCTCTTTATAATTTTCTCATAGAATGTAGTCATGGTTAGCAGCATATTGGAGCTTTTGCTGTGTTGAGGGATGGCATTTCTGACTTGAATTACATAAGATGATGCACTTTTAGCTTGGATGGTGCTTGTGAAAGATCTGATCTGCTGTGTTGTTTGGCTGTTATTTTCTATAAATAAAGTAAGCTTAATGCTGCCTTGCATCCTACCACTGAGCTTAAGCTCAGATCCCTCTGTGCTAGGTTTACCAATCCTGACAAAGCTGAAATACTGATAAATTTTAATTTCTCTTCTGGAAACAAAGAAATTTTGTTCAGTTCTATACCTGAAATTAAGAAATTTTCTTGGTTGAAGACTCTAAGACGAACACATTGAAAAGACAAAATATAAAAGATAAAATAGACTATTACCAGGATTGAAAGTGTGCATTACTGCAGAGCTATGTCTGTTATATATCATCAGCACTTACTGTTTATCTCATACCATTGTATTTGCAGTTGGATCTCCTAACATATGCTTCTCTGTTACACATACATATTAATGTATTTCATAATATCTTTCTTTGTCTTAATGAAATTTATATGGACAATATCTAATTCGTCCCTTCCATGCTAATTGTTGCCATTTCTTGTGGCTTGCTATGAATAACCTGTTAATAATATATATTGCAATGCTCTAATCTTCTTCATATAGAGTATATTTTTTCCAGCCGGCCCAACCCTTAATGCAAATAGGACGTGAGAGGCTGAATTTCGCTTACTTGCTTTGCATGTTCCATTTTTTCTGTTCCTTTGTGCTCATACCAAGGCATGTTTCAATTTATAACTTGTTTTCCTTTGTTGTGATTGGCAATTTATATCTGGTTGTTTGTGGATATCTTTACTCATTAAAAGAGTTGGTTATTGGGGTTTACTGGGACTAGTAATTTAAAAAGGAGAAGTTGTTGAAGACATATTTGCAGCATGTATCGTGTCAAAGGCACTGACTTCTGGTGCTGATGGCTCATAATTGGGATATGGCAGAATGTGATGTTAAGTTTTAAAGTTCCTTGTACCTTTTTCTACATTTTGGCTGTAAATGATGTAACTAGCAAATAATCAAGGATTTGGTTCAAGAGGGAGGTATATTTGCAATTACTACAACATAACAGTTGAATACAGCATCATGGAATGTACCATTTGATGGATTCTTGTCAGAATCTTTGCACATGCTGCCACTTGATCTATTTCCTCATAGTAAACTTGGCTGCCATGTATCCGCTCAAGTCCCTTTTCGTTCATCTCGAGTAACATGCTCCTATATTTTAACCTCTGGCCACGATGGAATTGCTTGGACAGTATAATTTGAGTGTTTTTGGGTCCACTTGGAGCACTGATACTTCTTTAACATTGCATTTTGTTGGGTGCCTCCTGAACTGACTTGAAGGATTGAGTGAAGGAAGGAGAGAGAGCATGATTCTTGAGAATATTTGTGAAGCTAATATATAACTGGATTCTCTAACTCTTGATGTAGATAACAATTATATTGAGCTGTGCAAATTACTGCTGATATCAGACAGGATTATAGATGAAATCATGATCTATCATGCCAGAGGAGAGATCATGGAAACGTGATGAAAGATATAAATGTTAAAAGAGTCTGGAATCAGTGAAAACAGTGGCTTCCCCTTTTTTTGATGTTAAAAATGTGATAGTTATCACAGAATAACATTTAGCTATTTACCGTTCTGCTTTTAACATATTAGATTGTGCTTATTTAAGGGAATATTTGACGAGTTATATTCTGAGATTGTTATTAATTGCTCTTATGTCATACTGAACTGTTGACAAATGGATCATTGTGAAATATGTTGCAAAATTTTCAGACTGAAAACTAGTTGTTTTACTGCATTGCATAGAAGAGCCATTTTATCTCTAGGTCTTCAATTATGTAGGAACTTGGGAGATGTTAAGGAAGTAAAGGCCTGGATATTAAAACTAGATGCAGACATGATGTGGTTGAATGGCAGACTTGTTTGGAAATTGTATAATATGATACTTTCAGGATGCACAAAATAGACCCATACATTTTCAGAATACTGTATGGTGGCCAACTACTTGTATTTAAGTAAGCAAGATAATTGCATTTAACTTTGTGATGGATGTAATAGTCTATAAAATATTCATGAAGTTCCTTGATGAACACTTTGTTTTTAATGAAGTTTGACCATCTTTTGATGAAGTTTGTAATGGCAAAGGCTCTGGAAAAAAGTATAACTGGTGTCAGAGAGAAAGGTGTTTCTGAAATTTATAGAAAATGACCTTAACTGTATCCTCTTTTGTCACAGACTCCTACAATAAACACTTTCCATTTCTCTTCTCTCCCTCTGTACGGTGGCCTTTTCTTGGTTTGAGATCTACAAATTGCTTATGAAATACTTGCTTTCATTTTTATTGTGGTACTTGATCATTAGCTGTCTGCTAAGCTTCAATGTGAAGAAATATTTTTTGCATTTTGATGAAATCAAAGTTTGGAAAAGCAAAACAAAAACTTTAAAAGGTTATAATGGTGGTTCTCCCTTTCAGTTTTACTATTATCATGTCCTGATCTGTATTTACTGATGCACCAGGTATTTTAGTTTTTCAGATTATTTTGGTACATCAAGTGCTTCTTTAAATGGTTGATAGATACTGTAACATGATCTAGTACGAATTCAGGCCAATTGATGTTAATAAGGATTTGGACATTATAATTTCTACTATTTCTTTTCTTCTGCACTTACATAAAATATGTTATTGAATATTTTGTGACTGAGCATATAAAATAGGTGAAGCATTGGTTACATGTTCTAAATGATCAAATGTGTGGCCTTGTGTAGAGAAGACTCTGGCTTCTTCGGTAATACAAATGAAAACCCAAAGAGTTCTGATGGGGATAGTACTCTAGAAAATGGACTCAATCGGTGGAAGTTACAACTAGCTGCTGCTTTAAGGGGTGGGGTGGGAGAGCTTCGATCAATGATATTAAAGGTATTTCTCGTCTGGATCTGTATCCCTATAATCCTTTTGTGTTTGTCTTTGTTTAATTTGGTATTTGGTTTTAGGGCAGTGGAGTCCTTACAGTGGGCAAAATATATCAGTTGGTAAGAATTCTCGTACATTGTTTGCTGCAATTTTATCTCTTCATTGGCAACTCCGAGGTTGTGTATGTGAGTGTGTTTTTTTTTTTTTCCCTGTAGTTAGCAAGCAGATTATCTGGGAAGATGTTTCAGGAAGCTGCCAAGTATCAGATTAAGAATGAACTCATTAAGAAGGTACTCTTCTGGTTGACGACCTTGCTTTTAAAAACTACTGGATCATCAATTTTTTCCCAACTGCTCTGGGACCTTTATTCTATATCTTAAAGTTGAACTTACTGGACAAGGTCACAAGACACATTTTGATTATTCTGGAAAAGTTTTTCCTTTATTTTTAGTGATTGATGACCACCAAAGTGCAGCAAGACAGTTAACACAGACATGTAGATTCATTGAAGTATTTCTCTGTTAAAAATTCTTAGTACCTAAGTTAATTGTAGATTGAAGATTCAAATACATGCCAAGTTGCTATATTGAACGATTGAATACTTAAATGAAGAGTTGTTTGTTGCTGTAATTAATAACTACATACTTGTATGCCATTCTAGAGTTAAAAAAGTCAAAAGGAATTTCAGAATATAATTTTTTTAACGGAATTTAATAATTACTTATTATTTTTTCTATTCTATAATATCCCTAATAGTATTTCTTATTCCAATTTTTAGGTGATTTGACTAAGTTTTTTTTTGGACTAAAAAAGGGTTGTTTTTTAAATTCTTATTCAGTGTAATAACCTTAAACAACCTATATTGTGAAATGGAAGAAACAAGATATTCCTTGGGGGAATGCCAATTGGATATTTTTTATTTGCAGAATTACATGCAGATATACATGTATTATGTATATTATATAAATTTAATTTGTGGTGTATGCTCCATTTCCAGGGGGGACAATTGGCAGCTCTTAATCTAGAATCCCGCGCAGCCATCCTTGCTGCGAGAAAGGTTTTGTCTCTTAGTTAGAAGCTAGAACAAATATCTTCTATTTAAAAGATAAATCAAGGGGGCACATTTTATTTACAGCAGCAATATATATTCTGAATTTTGTATTTTTCATCTTAATACTTGCTTTTCCAATATGATTTACTTGTGTGTGTTCATGATGATAAAACAAAGATGTTTTCTTTTCATGCAAGTTACCAACTTACATGCAGTTGTAGATTTTGAAGAAACTTTCTGCTGTAGGTCTACAGAAAACCTTTATAAATTTACTCTCTTTAAAACGATTCTAACCTTTTTTATTATTCAATCTGTAGCAAAATAATTGTTCAAAGATTATATTAGAGAAACAAAAGAAATCATGGAGGGCATATATGTGGAGGGTTCTGTGGCACACTAAATCTGTTCTAAAAGTTTAATTTATGAATATTAAAAACCTATCATAAGAAATTACTTTTACTGAGTGGAAAGTAGAAAATTATTGGCTTGAGTAGGGAATGATTAATGGGTGTTATGAAATAGAAAAGTAAATCAAAGATACTAGTCTAAAATAAAAGCTTCGTCAAAAAGGGGAACTATAAGTAGGCATTACACTATGAGCCTCCTTATGCTTCTGTAAGGTATCACATGTTTTTTCTGTGGAAGATGTGTAAAAATATGTTTCTCTTGTATTTAAATTGTACTTGTACTACATAAGAGGGAAATTTGTTGCTGTGTACATATCTGTGGAACTCTGGAGAAGAAAAACATGAGAATATTTACCTCCCAAACAGGGTAAAAGCTGTATATATCCAAATGCATTTCCAGAAAGAAAAATGATTTATAGTTACGACATTGTAAAATTTAAAATAGAGCATGTGCGTTACTTACAATGTACTTGTCTGTGACTCCTAGAATGCTGCTAATTCATCGGTTATCTACTGAAATATCTTTCAGATTCTTGTTTTTAGGGTTTAGCAGGTGCAGCCTCCCATTATCTTGGGCTAAGGAGTATGATGACATTGCTTGGTCCTATGTAATAATCTCTTCTATACTTCTTGTATTGGTCATATGATCTCAAGTATATAAATGCATTTTCATATTAATTTTAGAAATATCATCCTACAAGTGGGCTGATACTAGTCGCATTTTTGTTTTAGAATATTTTTTTAAAAGTGGGGGGCATTTATCTCATTCATATCATTATTTCACATGTTGACATCAGGATCTGGCATATTCTGAGGCATCTGTACCCATGTTAAAGATCATTTGATATCCTTGACATTCATTATGACTACCCATTGGCTTTGTTTTCTTCCTGAAAAATATGTAGCTTACCAACTAGTCCATAAACTAGGTCTATACTGCTTTTGTCCTTGAAAACTTGACCTCAACATGTTCTGAAACCCCTTTCCTTCTTCATTGTGTGCATCCGAAGCACTAACTGCAATAGAATTACAGTCATCAAAATTTTCCTGCTATTTTCCAGGTGTTCTTTGATTTGAATAAAGAACATGTGTGAACCAGAATTGTTTTATTTTATTCTATAAGTGGAAAAGTGGGCAAAAGAAATACTAAATGTTTTACCAACTCACGTAATCAAAATATTTTTGAATGTATAGTTGAGAAATTATTACTATAGGAAAACTGTGTGTGGTTTGATGGGATCGTCTCTCAATGTGAAATTCATTGATTAGATGCCTGACCAACTTTTCTGTAATTATATCTCTAATTCAGGCTTTGGGGAACTCTTCTAGCAGATGTTGTCATTCAAATGCTCGGAACTGACTATGCAAGGATTCTACGGGCCATCTATGCATTTGCACAGGTATATATTATGAATTTAGTTGCTCTTCCTAAATCTTTTGTTCTCTTTCCTTAAACCGACCTCAGATCTGTCATTTAGGAGATTGGAAGTGTCATGTTGAACTTGGTTGAATTCTAATTCGGTTTCTTTTCCATTAATCATTAATCTATCTTTTCTTCAACCCAGATTCGTATCATCCGCACATATGGATCGTCTAATCTTCAGTGAGCAGACTGTACAGTGATCATGTAAGGATTTAACTTATATAGGTATTACCTTACTTATGAGTTCAGATATTTGAAGTGGGCAAAATTGGGCGGTTTTTTTCTTTGGTGACCTATTGATGACATGTAGGGGTTGTAGTCCTCCTTGATCACCACTTTTGGTAGGACTTGATTAGAAGAAAGAGTTTAGGTTGTTTGTACATATTTCCTACTTTGCGTTGGGATATTAACTTTTTAGACAATGACTGGGTGCCAATTTTACTGGCTTCAATTATGTAACTCATTATTACTTGGTTTCATCGCCAACAATTCTTTCTGAAAATCTTTTGCCTCGGACATAGACCAACAGACAAATAATGGAAAAGTAAGTGCATTAATCCTTGACTGTGTAGGTTTGATCCCTGGCTGTCACGAATTTGTGCATTAAAGCCCTTCATAAGCATTGTCATTAGATATATCTTCCAAGAATTCCAAAGGTAATAAAGGATAAACATGTAATAATCAATTTGTTATAAGCATTGTCATTAGATATATCTTCCAAGAATTCCAAAGATAATAAAGGATAAACATGTAATAATTAATTTGTTGAAATAAATAGGTAAAGATTATGACACATATAGTATATAGGTTTACATAGACATACTTGGATCAGAATCGTTGATTGATATCTTATACCAAATAAGAAAGAAAAGAACATTGATTAAAGAAATAAATTCATGTTTCTATTGAGAGGAATAATTAGCTTTAATCCTAATAATTTTAAAATAAGAGAAAACTGAATGATTAAATTTCAATGGGGTTATTAGTCCTTAAATAGGGTGAAATTAGGGACCTCTCCAAATGTGAACAGAATTAGGTTTTTTAGTCTATTATGGATTATTTAAACCATGGGTCCAATTTATTTATAATAACTATTCAATTAAGTTATTAATTAATTAATGTAATTCATTAAAGACTTATAAATAAGTCTAATAATCTCCCACTTGAATTACATTAATCCAATCACAAATTAATAGTAATGAAATTATAACAAAGACAATATAGATATAAATTCCATAGGGATATAATATTACATGTCAAGTGTCAAAACTATCAAAGTTGGAATACAAAGTAATACGAGAAACGTATCCAAAATTAATAGTTTAAACATCAACATAACATCAGTCAGAAGTTACAAAACTCAAAATATGAGTAGAATTAGACTCCCGTTAAACCAAGGCATTAAAAACAACAACTCCCATATGAGTCACATGAGTCTTAAAGACTCCAACAAGCCTTTGGTTACCGGATCCACTAACATGCGATCTGTAGTCACATGCTCAATTCACTGAAATTCATGAATCTTCTCTTTCACAAAGTAATACTTTATATCAAAATGCTTAGATCTCTTAGAAGATCTATCGCTTTGAGAGAAGAACATGACAAAACTATTATCACAATAAATGGTTAAGAGAATATCTATCGCTTTGAGAGAAGAACACTTACAGGTTTCTTAACCAAAAGGCCTCACTAGTAGCCTCAAAACATGCCATGTATTTTGCCTTCATAGTAGAATAGCTGTAAGTGTTCGTTTAACACCTTTCCACTAAACAGCTCCTCCACCCATCATAAATATATAACCAAAAGTGGATTTGCCATCATCTGGTAAGTAGCCAGCATAATCAGAGTCAGAGTAGCCAATGACTTCAAGGTGATCAGATTTACGAAAGGTTAACAGGTAATCCTTTTTATCTTGAAGATATCTCATGACTTTCTTAGCAGCTCTCCAATGATCCACACCAAGACTGCTCAAATATCTACCAAGTACACTTACAACGTAAGCAATGTCCATATGAGTGCACACTCGAGCATACATCAAACTGCCAACGACTGCTGAATATGGAACTCTTTCCATAAAAGCTTTCTCTACATTAGTCTTAGGACATTGGAACTTAGAAAGCTTTTTACCTTTTTGAATTAGTGAAGGATTAGATAAACAATTTTGCATATTGAATCTACTCAGGACTCTCTCGATATAAGTTCTTTGGGATAAACCAAGAATACCACATGCTCTATCACGATGAATTTGAATACCCAAAACAAAAGATGTATCATCAAGATCTTTCATATCAAAATGACTAGCTAATAAACTTTTTTTCTCATTCAACAATCCAATACTAGAACTAATGAGCAAAATATCATCAACATAAAGCACAAGAATGATAAAATCGTTCCCAATATTCTTCAGGTAAACACATTGATTTGAGATATTTTCCTTAAAAATAATAGAAGTCACAACATTATCAAACCTGAAATACCATTGTCTGGAAGAATGATTCAACCCGTACATAGATTTCTTTGATCTGCAAACCAATTGTTCCTTGCCTTTTGCTACAAAACCATCCGGTTGAACCATATAAACATCCTCATCTAGATTTCCATATAGAAGAGTAGTTTTCATATCCATTTGATAAAGTTCCAAATCAAAATGAGTGACTAAAGCCATAACAATACGAAATGAGTCCTTTGAAGACATTGGTGAGAAGGTTTCCTTATAATCAATACCTTCGCTTACCCTTTGCCACAAATCTTACTTCGTTTAGTCTTGAAGACCCACCCA
The DNA here is from genome assembly GCA_028571225.1 of Parsonsia alboflavescens. Classification (NCBI taxonomy): domain Eukaryota; kingdom Viridiplantae; phylum Streptophyta; class Magnoliopsida; order Gentianales; family Apocynaceae; genus Parsonsia; species Parsonsia alboflavescens. The sequence goes on from JAOXNR010000022.1 coordinate 13,372,252, forward strand.
TTTCCAACCAACAAGTTTATAACTATCAAGTAATCCTACAAGATACCATACTTCATTGTGAAACATAGAGGCTAATTCATCTTCCATAGCAATCATTCAAGCGGAAGAATCCGGACTAGAGAGAGGCTCTTGGTATGATTTGAGATTAGAAATATTAGATATTTCAAAATCATATTCTTGTGAATAAACAATAAAATTATCTGATTTGGTAGACCTACGAATCCTCTGAGATCTTTTTAAAGGAACTTCTTGAGGGATAACCTCTTCAACATCTTCGTTCACTTCTTCATTTTCGTGAACTAAATCACTGGGAACCTCATCATTATGGTCAGTATTATCATTATCAATTGTAGGCAGAATCATTGGTGAATGTAAAACTGGTTTGGGCATAACAACTCGATCTTCTCTTAGATCAATTTTCCTAAGCAATTCCCACCATCCAACTGATCGTCAAAATATATAGCTCGATCTGATTCTATTACTCTAGTAGTGTGAGAAGGATAGTAAAATCGACTACCTCTCGAACTAATGCAATATTCATTAACAGTTTTGGAATCTAACTTCTTCAAATATGGATTATATGGTCTTGCTTTAAACCGGGTTTCCTTCAAGTAAATAACTCACAAGGAGTTTTAGGAACAACTTTACTTGGAACTTGATTCGAAATGTATATTGCTGTTCTCAAGGCATCTCCCCAAAGAAACTCTGGTAATATAGAATTGCTCATCATGCATCTTACCATATTCATAAGAGTATAATTTCCCCTTTTAGCAATACCTTTTTTTTGAGGAGTCCCAAGCATAGTATATTGTGCCTCAATTCCACAAGCACTAAGGAATTTTTCCAAAGGTCTCGGATTCCTCCCAATTTCAGTATATCTGCCATAATATTCAGCTCTTCTATTTGATCTTATAGATTTAATCTTCTTTCCCATTTTCAGTTCAACAGTAGATTTAAATATTCTAAATGCATCAAAAGACTCAGTTTTCTCACGAAGAAGATCAATCTATCCAAATTTAGAAAAGTCATTAATGAAGGTGATGAAATACTTAAATCCTCCCATAGCAGCTAAGGTTCACATATGTCAGTATGAACTAAATCCAAGATATTTAATGATCCCTTTACCCCTTTGTATCTAGCTCTAGTTGTTGATTTTTCTTTTATACAATCAACACAAGTGAAAAAAATCGGAGAAATCCAAATCTTGTAGTATTCCATTTTTAATCAATCTTCCCAACCTTTCTTTAGAAATATGACCCAAACGTTTATGCCATAATATCGATGACCTTTCATCAATCCTTTCACGTTTTTGTTCAACAACGGTGTTCAATGCAAAATTAGATGTACTGAAAAACTTAGGATCCAAATCAAGCATGTATAGACCTCCTAATAACATACACGAATCAACCAAATCAAATTTAAAATAAATAGAAATCTTTCCATTCCTTGAATAAGTGAATAACTACATTTGTCCAAAGCAGAACTAGAAATCAACTTTCTTTTAGCAAAACAACAATAAACTACATTTTCAAGATATAAGAAATGTCCTAAAGGAAACTTTAAACTAACTAATTCTGTTAATTCAACAATGTTTCTTCCTCCTATCTTAGAGATCTCTTTCTCATTCTCACTTGGCCTCCTACGTTTCTCAATCTCTGCAATGAATTCGTAACTTGAATTGTAGTACTAGAATCCATCCACTAAGAATTAGGAGGAATATCAACAACATTAGATTTAAATAATACTAGAGCTCAAGGGTACCTGATTTCTCAATTTTGTTCTTAAGCTTGTAGCAATCTACTTTCATATGACCAGACTTCTTGCAATAATTGCATGTACCCTTAAATAACTTCTTTCCAATCTTCTTTTTGGGCTCTAAATGACCTTCATTCTTAACCCCTCATTATTTCGTCAATTTTCACCCTTTTTCCCTTCGGGTTTATCATTTGACTTATTCTCGTGCCCTCGAGAAATATAGTTAACGGCATGGTTCTCAACAATAGGAGTATGATCCTTGTTTCAAAGATTCCTCTTCTTGAGTGATAATCGTTATTACATCATTAATAGACCAATGATCCTTTTGAGCATTGTAGGTTGTCCTCGACTGACTGTATTGAGATGGAAGAGATTGAAGCATATGGAAAACTATATAATCTTCATCAAAATTCAGCTTTAAAGTTTTCAATTTTTCAAAATAATTTGAAAATTTAAACAAATGTTCACGAGCAATACCAACTCCGTCAAACTAAGTGTTCTCAATCAAACTAAGATAATATGACTATTGAGACATATTGAATTTCTTATATTTTGCACCAATGTCATCGAGAAATTTAGAAGTTGTCCTTTTTTCAGGAATCCCTTGTCTTCTATTCTTGTCCATGGTATACATAATAGCCTTAAGACACAACCTATTTGATCTGTGCCATTTCTAAAAATATGCTTTATCCTCAGCAAAAGTTTGATAGGTAAGCGCAGAAGGTTTAGGATCTACTAATGATAAGTCCAATTCTTTGAAGACAAAAATGTTGGATCAAAATTGGAGGTCACTGTGTTATGTATTCCACATAACAAAAATTATCATAAGTTTCCCCAACATTATAAAGCAATTATCTCAAAACAAAAACTATGTCAACATCACATAAGGCTCTAACAATTTATATCGATAGGAAAATAAAATATCAAAACCTAAAATATTCACAAAAGTCCTAAATACAAAATCGATAAAATAATGTCGATATGACACAAAATTACCAATATAACATGCATCCATAAACTTACAAAGTTGATAGATCAATAAGGATATCTGATTGAGCAAATATATATAACCCAGATTAGATTCATGATAGATGAATTCCCCACCATTAGTTATAACAAATATCACTCTTCAAAGATCAAATATCAAAGATGCAAATATTTACCAAATAAGAGTGAATAAAATTTACAAATATATATAAACATTTATTTTTCATAATTAAAATAATTTGCTCAAATGAGATGAATAAATCATGATTAAAAAAAAAAAGGCCTATTAGCTCAGTTGGTTAGAGCGTCATGCTAATAACTCAATGGATATTATCAAGTTGAAGAGAGAAAACTTGGTAAATACCTTAGGTAATAAGATTTCAAAACTTGAACAAAAAATCTCAATTACAAAATTTAATAGTCTCCAAAAATTTTAATTTACCAACCAAATTAACCAACTATAATACTATAACATGAGGCTCTGATGCCACCGTTGAAATAAATAGACAAAGATTACAACAAATATAGTATAAATTTATACAGACATACCTAAATCAGAATCGTTGGTTGACATATTGCACCAGATAAGGAAGAAAAGAACTTTGACTAAAGAAACAAACTTATGTTTCTATTGAGACTAATAACTTGCTTCAATTCTAATGATTTTGTAATAAGAGAAAATCGAATGACTAAATTTGAATGGGGTTATGAGCCCTTAAATAGGGTGATGTTAGGGATCTCTCCAATTATGAATAGAATTAGGTTTTCCAGCCCATTATGGGTTACTTAAACCACATGCCCATTCCATCTATAATAACTATTTAATTAAATTATTAATTAATTAATATAATTCATCAAAGAATTATAAATAAGTCTAACACAACTTAGAAAAACTATTAACCATGTTAGACCATTTGAAATATGAAAACTAACATATTTGTTATTTAAGAAAACAATATACTCCTTCCTTCCAGAATTGAATGTCTCTATTTCTATTTTGAGTTATTTAATTCGTTAAAATTTTATTAAGAAATTGATATTGTTACGTTTAACATGAACTAAGTCCATTAATTTTTAAAAAATTTGTGCAAATGAAATTTGGACATTCAATTTCGGGTAGAGGGAGTATTAATTAACATATGTTATTTTACATAAACTAACCTTATTTTATAAAAATAATTTTGTAAAGTAAATGTCTATTAGATAATATTTGTCTTACAGCAAAGGATGTAACTTGTCATACATGTTTTTTTTCCCCCCTGCTTAAGAGAGGTTGTTAAATATTAACCTGAAAAGATGTAACCTCTCATGCATATCTTTTCTGCGTATGAGAGGTTGTTATTTAAAAAAAAAAAAAGAGAGAGAATGAAAGGTAATCCAACATACAAGGCATGAATCAACATTTAAAAGCTCTATAATCTTTAAATCTCCTGTGTTGTCAAAAGATCAACTTATTCCATTCAAAATTGAATATATATTATTTCTGTGTACGTAGTAATTAATTATTGCATTTCCTCTGGCAAATCCATGCCAAATAATTAAAATGGAGAACAAATTGCAAATCCCGGACGTAGTTCTGAATTCATTCTACAAGATGCCAATGGTGGGTTTTGGATGCGCGGCGATGCCGAGTCCGCCGGTGGAAGAACTGACAGCAATTCTCTTGGAGGCTATAGAGGTGGGTTATCGGCATTTTGACACAGCGGCATTGTATGGCACAGAAGAAGCCCTTGGAAAAGCCGTGGCTCGTGCGATAGAGAGACGCCTTGTTAAGGGCAGAGAGGAATTTTTCATTACTTCTAAGCTGTGGTGCACAGACGCTGATCATGACCTTGTCCTCCCTGCCCTCAAGAAGACACTTGGGTACCTAACATTTTTAATTTATAAAAAACTATACATATATAACATGTTATTAATTAATTCTGTTTACGATTATATATATATATATATTTATATATATTGAAGTTGTTCATTTTTGTTTATAATTTCTATGAATGTACAGGAAGTTAGGGCTCCAATATTTGGATCTTTATTTGGTGCACTTGCCCATAAGAATGAGGCAGGACACTGGTAACTATTTCAAGCCTTCAAAAGAGGACCTCCTCCCTTTCGATATGCATGGGACATGGAAGGCCATGGAAGAGTGCAATAAATTAGGCCTTTCTAAGTCTATTGGTGTAAGCAACTTCAGTTGTGAAAAACTCTCAGGTCTCCTTGAAAAGGCAACCATTCCCCCAGCAGTTAATCAGGTACCTAGCATTTCATTATAATTATAAGGCCCCTTTCTGATCTGTTCCTTAACTGTAGTTATACATATAAATGGCAAAATTAATTAATTTCTGTATTAATTAAATTTCAGGTGGAGATGAATGTGGTTTGGCAACAGAGAAAATTACTTCCATTTTGCAAGTCGAAGAAAATTCATGTATGTGCATGGTCTCCTTTGGGAGCTATTGGTAACTCCTGGGGTTCTAATGCAGTAATGGAGAACTCAATCCTGAAGAATATTGCAGCTTCCAAAAACAAGACTACGGCACAGGTAATTAATTTCTTCTAATTAACTCTCAGTTATATTCTCTCCTCTAATATTAATGTTGGTTGAAAGAAATTCATAAAACTAATCTTGGTGCAGGTTGCATTGAGATGGGTAAAGGAGCAAGGGGCAAGTTTTATAGTGAAGAGCTTCAAGAGGGAGAGAATGATTCAAAACCCACAAGTATTTGATTGGGAACTCACGAAAGAAGAGTTGGATCAAATTTATGGGATTCCTCAAGGAAGGATCTGTCCAGGAGCTGATCTTGTTCACCCGGAAGGCCCAATCAAATCTCTCGAGGAACTTTGGGATGGAGACTTGTGAACAAATTTATTCATTCATTCCTTTTAATTAATTAGAAGCTGATCATCCAATAATTAAACACTTTACTTTTATAAACAATTGTAAAAACTGACGATGAACTGACTGTGAGTTTCTTAATGTTCACTATTATATGATATCAAACAGAACGTATAAGATGCCAGATGATATGACCAAATCACTCATATCTATCTTTATCAATTTATATAATATATATTCTGCTTAATTATCCCAGAATAAGAGTTATGTTGCGATGATTGAATTTTGCCATTCTTGTACTAACTGATTCCATTATAAATTAATCATTCCAAAGCATGTAATCTCTCTTAAGCAAGTAGCACAAACTTCCAAATTCCTAAAACTAGCTATCATTGTTCTTTCCTCCTTAAAAAAAGGCCCCTTCGTCCGTGTCTTTGGATATTGATTGCTGCAGAACGAGTCAAAGAAATGTTAGCCTTCCTGCCTGCAGGCCAAGCAAAATAAAACAGCAAAAATCTATCGTTTCCTTCGCCATTCGGCCACGTTCATAGAAACATTAATACACAAAAAATCGCGTTGTGTATTGTGTTCTCTTATAAATTAACGAGTCTTCTTCAGAATTCTGCAGCAGAATTAATTTTCGCTAAGAGAACCGGTGAATTCGAAGAGCTATATATATATATATATATACAACAATAAATGGGGGCTTCCAAGAAAGCGGTGATGATCAACTCAATTCTAGTTTTGAGGATTCTGACTCTACTGGTGCTTGCTGCTTCAGCTGTGGTTATGGTTTTGAACAATTACAATAGCGGTGATGGTTCTAAAACTAAATTCTCTGATCTCCATGCCTACGGGTCAGACATCTATAGTAGCTAGTACTTTTCCATGTACAGCCCCCTATAAAAAAAAACCTCTTCAAATGTCTTAATTTGACTTTCATATATTTTAATAAAAAAATTTGATTTAATTTATTAACACGTTGCATATTTTTACCGGTTTAAAGAAATGAGACATAATGACAATTTCATTTTAGGATTGAGGGAGTAATAAAATTTTAAAAAAGGGTCCTGCAGTCCTCCCTGCTATTGATTAATTGATTGATAATTCGTGACATATATAAATATAAATATAATTAAGTGCAGGTACGTAGTGGCAGTTGCCGAGAGTGGCATTGTGTACACGGTGATTCAGATCCCATTCGGCGCAGATCATGCATGCACTCACAAGAGGTGGATCCGTAATCATTGCATCCTTGATTTCGACTTCTATGGAGACAAGGTCCTTTCTCTCCTTAATTCAAACCATTAATCCTCACCCCATATATGGAATCTTTTTCTGACTTTTATATTTCTGATACTTTTTTTTTTCCTTTTAAAACTTTTTGGTCACCTTTAATTTTTTTTGTTTTTTTGATACGTTTCGTAACCAAAACATTTTTGAATTGCCAAACACATCCTTTTTTACGTTTCTGATGTAATTTGGTCACCGATCTAGCCAACTACAACTTTTTTAATAAAAAAAAAATGAAAAGTTAGGGATGAGGGGAATGATAGGAAATTCACGTCCCAAAATAAAAAGATGGAGTATAAAAAAGATTAAAGGAAACACATTTGGGATCAAAAGTGCAACAAAAAAGATGGGGATAAAAAAATGACAATCTATCATTTGTGGGTTACTTCCCAAAATACCTTTCTCATTCTCTCCAAAAAAAAAAAGAGGGTTCAAAACGTAAAATAAAACAATATGGATCAATGTTATCAAATTAAAATTGATGACTGATCAAAGAAAACAAAATAAAATAGTATAAAACAAAGTTAGAAAATCAAAATATTTGATGAACTAAAAATGCCAATAATTCATACTCAAACCATGGTAACTTTCCCACATAAAATAAATACTATATGGAATGTGGAACAATTGAGTACACACTGACAAACCTATATATTGAACATGAAAACCTTTTATTGTTGGCCTTACGCACTCTTGCAAGTGATTCATGACCGATCCCTCAACATCACGAAACATATTAATCTCGAAATATGTATCAATTGGCTAGGGGACTAAGGAATAAATATTATTTCAAAATTTAATACACAAAGTTCAATATATTCCCAATCTAAAGATTTGGGCTTTTGCCTTTGTGTAGTTACATCTAGTGTAAACACATCCTTAGTGAAAAATTTATCTTATTAACTTTATTCTCCAGAATGTTTAATAACTCAAGAAAATATGCAGAATACAAGAGATGAGATAGTAAATAATCTCTCCGATAAAAATTAATATGTCTCATTTTGACTTACATAAAATTTAAGAAAAAATTGTTTACTTAGTTATTTTGAATTTATCAATATCAATTTCTTAAAATAAAAAAGGTTTAAACTAATTTAGAAAATGAGATATCCATCTTCAAATAACTAAAAATGGAAATAGAGATATTCAATTCGAATGGAGGAAAATTGAATCAAAAGATCATAAATATATATATAATAAATTAATTTTGGGATTATAAAACTTGTCCTATTGGGATTATAAAACTTGTCCTATTTAAAAGGTTGAAGTTCTAAGTTTTTCAACTCTTACACTTAACATTTAAAAATTAATCAATCCTACTTTGACTTCTAAAATTAATATCATCTAACATTTTGTTAGAGAATATCAATGTAAGTTAATCCATTTAACTCTTCTTTATAAAATTTGGAAAATGAATTTTTTTTTTAAAAAAAAAAATCTAATATTTTATAACGAAATCTAATAAAAAAAAACTCTTTTTTAAATTCTTTTTTTAAAAAAATTATGAAGAGGAGTTTGTGGACAAAATTACCTCTATAGATAATCACCGACTCGCTAGAAGAATGATACTTGACATGGAAGAGTAATTTGACAATGCTAAAATTTGATGAAAGGTTATGAAAAATCGATTTTGAAAATTTAAAATTGTGCCAAAATGATTTAAAAATTTGAAAGTTCAAATTTAAATGATAGGTGCTTCTACATTTAAATTTGAGAAATTTGCAATGTTATATTATGCATGTTCTTTTGATTGATTTACTAATAATAATTCTCAATATATTTTGTTAAGGAAAAAATATACTCCCTAGGCGAAGTGTTTATTTGGCTACTATTTGTAGCATAAAAAAAACCTGCCTTATCTTTTCAATTCATAATTACATTCCATATGCAGTGCACGATTAAACATTCAATGTTAACAATCAACGATCCCTTCTTATTTAAAAAAATAAATAAATTTGATTTAATACCTTATGATTTGGTTTATCTTTTTATAATATAATAATATAAAAAATATATTTTTAAAAAAATTAATTTTATTGAAGATTTTATTTTTTTAAAAAAAAAATCAGACATTAACCGTTAAAAACCTACACTTCATAGCATTGCCCTATATATAGGAAAATGCTTTAATGGATACCGAAACTCAAATTATATTGTGCTCCTTAAGTCTCTAAAGGTCAACTTTCATTTTTTTAAAAAAAATATAAATTCTTAAAAAAAAATTTTTTTAAAAAATACATTTTATAAACTAAACCCGAGAAATATAATCTAAATCTTAAGAATAATTGATCAAATTATTTTTAGTTTTGCTAACCGTTAGAGACTTTGAATAATATGATTTAAGTTTCAATACCCATTATAACATTTCTTTATATATATATTTATACAGTTTTGCTAAGGCACGCTCCAAAGCTTGCATTAAGGTGCTCTCCCCATTACGACCTTAATAGATGACTGCAAATTTGAATTCGAATCGTGAACATCAGTCTTGCACGCGAGCTGGTACTGAAAATCACTTTCTCTCTCATTTCTCTCTTCACCTCCAAGCCCGCTGAAGATTGAAGCTCTGCTGAAATATTTGAATTCGGACTGGTACTGTGAATCAACTTGCCTGCAAGCTGGTACTGAAAATCACTTTCACTCTCACTTCTCTCTTCACCTCCGAGCCAGCTGAAGATTCAAGCTCCGCTAAAAAATTTGAATTCAAGCTAAAGATTCAAGATTTGAGCCAGAAAATCGCAGCCCGCTGAAGATTCAAGCTCTGCTGAAAAATTTGAATTCAAGCTCAAGACCCAAGATTTGAGCCAGAAAATCACAGCCCGCTGAAGATTCAAGCTCTGCTGAAAATCGCGACTCAAGTTGACGATTCAAGCTCTGCTGAAAATCGCGACTTCAAGCTAATTTGAGAAGCTCTACTAAAAATCGCTACTAAAGCTGCCACTCTTCTCTCTCCCCTTCCGGAATGAAAGCTTAGCCCCCTTCTAGTTAGTCAGAGTGAAGTCACCGTTTTGTCTATTCAACAAAAGAGAAAAGCCAACAACTGAATCTTGGAAGCCACTGCATTCTTGAAAGCTGAACAAAAGAGAAAA
>JAOXNR010000022.1:13382308-13409885 GCA_028571225.1 Parsonsia alboflavescens
TATATATATTTATTTATTTATTTATTTATTTATTTATATCTTGATAAGTTTTAAATATTCTACTACCGTATACCTATAAACTAGAATGAGAATTTGCACAAGGTGCGGGAATTTAGTATAATAATTAAAGGTAATATTATTTTAAATAGAAAAATAATAATAAAGAAAGAAAGCATTTGAAATTTTAGATAATGACAAGTTGTTACTTTTATTATGGTAGAACCTAATAAGACATATATTTAAATATATCTTTATCTTTAATATTTTTTTAAAAAATTCTCTTTCACAAAATTTCACACTAATAATTTTTTATTTGTTGATTGACTATCAACTATTAATCATAACACTATAATCAAGGTAAAGAAAACAAAAACATGAATTTTGACAAAAATGAGTGTTTATTTTCCATTGCTCATACACTCTAATTCTAATGGTGCTTCAACCTTTCAAATAAATTTGACAAACAATAAAAAACCAACTATAATGAACTAAAAGAAGATAAGAGAAGGAAATAAGCAGAAAGAAGCTCAATTGTTCAATACAAAAATTTTAACATATTGGATAACATTTAAAATATAGTGCTGGAATCAAGAATTTAAAACTTTGCAATATAAAGTAACATATCAATTAAATTGTTTGAAAAAAGAAAAAAATATTTAAATATAGAGAATTGTTAATAAGCATCATAATGATTACCTCAATAATTTAGTAGAAATAATGTAGCAGTCATAATTGTAGTTCCAAATTTTTTGTCATTACATATCTACAAAATCGTTGCATTCAAAAGATGTTTATCAATATGGTTTAAACCAATCTTGTGAAGTCTAAAATGGAAAAATATTAAAATTATCTAAGAGAACTATTCAAAATTGTCTCCATTATGACAGTAAACGCCCTTTAAAGTTTAGCTTAAGTAACCAGAAAATGCAGGTAACCATGCCCTGGAAGGCACCACAGAACCTAACAAACAAATGCCCAGGTAGGTGATGCCAAAAAGTGAGGAAAATCAAGTGAACTTAATGCATTAGGAGCTTTCCAAAAACCAGCTTGTATCAGCAAGTTTAGAGAGGGGAATTGACTACAAAGAAAGAAAGGAAACCTCCGCGAAGGTAAAAGGTATGCTCAATCATTATTATTCTAAAGATTCACATAAGTTTTTGGGAGAAATATTAATTTAAGTATGGGAGTAAACCCCCTGGGACATCGGATCTTATCTCTAAAGGGGCTTTCTTTTGTTGGAGGAGCTCGTGGGCTTGAGATATAATGGGCATATTGTGACTTTTGAGTACCAAATTCAGAAGGGCCAATGAAATTATTCCTTATTTATTATAAAAACAAAGTTAACATGGACACATTTCACTTTCATCTCCTTTATTTATCGTGTAGTTAATTATTTTGTTATTTGGATGAACCATTCATCATGGCAAAATTAAGTACTCATTTAATTTGTAGTTAAACAATTGATATGATTACTTATTTAATTAATATTAACCTATATAAGTAATCATTTATAGTTCATTAGAACAAATCAATACATAAGTGAATAATTGTGAATAGTCATTAACTTTAAGTTTGAATATTAACTTGTGTTATATTTTTAAAGGAACATTGGCCGATTTAGTACCTGTATTATGGTTCAAAGTAAATTTTAGTAGCAAATGATTAATTTTTGTCAAGTTAATACCTAAACATTTTACGGGCAACCAACTTAGTACTTCCGGCGAATTTGGCACCAAAATCCAACCAAGTCATCACGTGACTTGCACATGGGTCCAATATGGGGTTGCAAAATTGTCATCACAATGAATTATTCCTTGCCCAGCGTCAATTCCTGCCCAATACTCGATCCAGTCCATGAAGTTCTCAAAAAACTAGGTTTCTTGCAATGACAATTAATTGTGGTACCAAATTCGACCATTGAGGATATCCTCATGGTCTGAGAATGTCTGTTGGAACGAGTACAAGGAGTGCTGGGATTTTGGGTAGCAACTCTCTGTGTAGCATCGGGTTTTTCTTTCTTCCCCTGCCACAGAACCCCTTTCCCTTGGCCCCCTAAGAGATTTTGTTTCCTTTTTGTTAGTTAATAATGAGGAATGGGTCGGGTAATAGGCTGGAATTGATGTTGGGCAAGGAATAATTCATTGTGCTAACAATTTTGTCCCCCCATATCGGACCCATGTGCAAGTCATGTGATGACTTCGTCGGATATTGGTGCCAAATTCACCGGAAGTACCAAGTTGACTGTCCATAAAATGTTTAGGTATTACCTTGGCAGAAATTAATCATTCGCTACTAAAATTTACTTTGAACCATAGTACAGGTACTAGATCGGCCAATGTTCCTATTTTTAAATTAAGTCATTATATGCTCCTTCACCTCACCTTACTCCCTCCCCTTACCCCCCACGTCCTACCCTGTCCCAACCCTCACCCCATGTTATCCTTATCTGGATCTTCCAAATCAATAGAGGCATAGTCAATTAATCATATACCTTTTCCCATAATAAAAAATTCCAACAAAAAAATTAAAATTGTGTTTTCATCCAAACAAGTTTTAGTTTTAAAAGAACTTATAAATTATTGCATTCAAACACAAAACAACATAACCCTTTTTTTTTCTTTAAAGTTCTTATTTTAATTTTTTTTTTTAGCAGTATTCAGGTCAGTTTGCACGTACCTCGACATTTCGCTTATCCAACAGGGTGCTGGGATTCGTACTCAAGACCTATGATTTGCATGCTCGCCACTCCACCCACTAGGGTATCTCCTAAGGGACACAAAACCACTTAACTTAAGAGGGAAAAAAACTTTGAAAATTGGTTATTGTGGTAAGTTGTGCCCAAAGTCAATTGTCATACCCAATCTTTTTTTTCTCAACTTATTTAGTATCCGAACAATTTACGTTAAACCAAATTACTATTTCCGATCACATTACCACCTTTTTCGGGTCAAAAAATCACATGAACGGCACATATCCCCCTTTAGGGTTTAGAAAAAAAGGGTAAAATAGACATTACACTACTTTTTAGTCCCTAAACCCTATTCCCCAAATCGAGCCTAAATTAACAAACATCATGTGCAAAGTGTTTGGGGAGAAAAAAAAAAGAGTAGTGAAATGTCTTTTTTATTATTGCCTTTTTCCTAAATGTTGAAGGGAGGTTCGTGCGGTTTAAGTGATTTTTTGGTCGGAAAAAAGTGGTAAAATGATTGGAAGTATTAATTTGACTTAACGTAAATTGCTTGGATGTTGAATAAGTTGAAAAAAGAGATTGGGTATGATAATTGACTTTGGGCAAAACTTAAGGTACTATAATAGCCAATCTCCCAAAAACTTTTATAAAAAAGTAGTAATGAAAAAACACCTTTTTTATAAGTTCATCCAAATTGATTCTCTCATTTTTATTTACACCAGAAAGGAAAAAAAAAAAATGATAGAGTGCAAATGTAATACCTTTTATGATTAATTTGAGGTTCAATTGCATGGTGATCTAAGAGTATATATATATATCCATATCTGTTATGTTAAGAAAGAAGAAAGAGAAAAGTACAAAGATACTAAAAAACATATAGTTAAAGTCATCCTTTTGCTATACAAAAATCTTTAAAGTTTTTACTTCCTAATGGTTAGGTTTAGTTTGAATAAGATTATTATTAATTAGTAAAATTATCATTTTGCCCTTGCATGGTTAATCAAGATTATTATTGATTACTGATTATTGAATTGAAGCTTATTTTTTAAAAAAATAAAATAAAGTCATTTCATATCAAAACAAGTAATTTTCAATTTTACACGAGAGATAATTTTATACTTTCCTTTTTTAGAGCAAGGAAGAAGAAAAATAGAAATGATCTTTTAAATTAAAAGAATGAAATAGTGGAAGAACGGTGTTTGGGGGAAGGTTCCGAGATGAAGGTAAGTTGGTGGGATTAGAAAGTAAAAATTTTTTCTTCAAAAAAAAAATTGAGGAGAAAAAAGAAAAAAAAAAAAACTGAAACTAAAGGAGAAAAAAAAATGATAAAGAAAAAAAAAGTGAAATACAAGAAAAAATAATAATAAATGAAAAAGAAACAGGAGGAAATGATTAAAAAGAGTAGGTATGAAAACTGAATGTTGGCAAAAAAAAAAAATTTCTTATAAGTTACTTTTGTAATTTAAGAAAAAAAAAGTCAAATAAATTAAATGAGTAATCATGATTATTCATATTTAAATCATTTATAAATCAAAACTTAAATGACTTATAAATGAATTGAATGTAAATGAGTATAATTTATTTTTCTTTAACCAAAATTACTCATTTTGTCACTCCTAACTAAACTTGACCCAAACAAAAATTACTCCCTCAATTCCAAATTAAATATCCCATGTTAAACAAACAAACATTAACGGGGAAAAAATTTAACCTGATTCATTTTAAGTATTACAATATTAATTAATTTCTTTGTATAATTTTAATTAATTTAGAAAGCAATACATTCAATAGCGAAGCATACAAAATGAAAATAATAAAAGAGAGTATATAGTCTATAAAATAGGAAGATTGGTACCTTAGGTATCCCATTCTTTTCATTTTTACAAGTCTGGTTTAAAATTCCCTTTTTTTTAGTTTTTTTGTCCTCCATTTTTTTCTTTTTGTGACTTTGGTTTATATCGATTTTTTTTTTTTTTGTCCCCCACCTTTTGTTTGTTTACACAATTGGTTCAAATGACTGGAAAATATGTTTTTGATATTTTTTGATTGGTCAAATAAAGGTATTTTATAAATCTTATAAGATAAATTATTATTTTTGGTCCTCAATTTTTTTTAATCATTTTTTATCCTCTACCTTTTTATTTTTAATGTCATTGGTCCTCGATGTAAATTGTTAAAAATAAAAAAAATTGCTTAAAATAGGATTTGAATCTTGGCACTCACATTTGAAGTAAACCATCAATAACTTTTGTTTTATTTTCACGTGTAATAGTATATATTGTAATCAATCTCATAAGAAATCATTCACATATCAATTTTTAATATTTGTATTTCAAAAATAGTTATATATATATTCATATATAATCTTTAACATAATAATAATGATATGTCTATAATTTTGATAGATTTTTGCATACTTGAACTTTATATCCTAATTATTTTATTTAATTAAACTAAAATTTTTTGTTATAATAATATGAAAAATTAGTAGATTGGTTAAGGTTAAAAATAAAATGAAATACATTAGGACAAAAAAATTGAAAATTATTACAACAAAAAAAATAACATAAAAGATGGAGTACCGAAGATATCAATCTTCCATGCTATTATAATTGAAATTTTAGTTTAGTTAAATAAAATAATTAGGATATAAAATTCAGAAAATTCTTTAAATATTATGAATATGTTTCTGAAATACAAATATTGAAAATTATTATATGAATAATTTATTATGAAATTACATTTAATATTTGAGAGGAATTTTTATTGAAAACAATAAATATATATATATATATATATATATATTTGAGAGGAATTTTTATTGAAAACAATATATATATATATATATATATATATATATATATTTATACTATTAAATGTGAAACAAAACAAAAGTTGTTGATTAAAATCTTTTACTCAAACGTTCAAGTCCATGAAAAACCAAAAATGATAATTTATTTTGTGCAATTTCTAAAACACCTTTGTTTGACTTAGAACTCTCAAAAAAAAAAACTAAAATAAATTAATATGCACCAAATTGAACCTAAAAGACTAAAAAAAGGATTTTGCACTAGATTTATAAAAACGAAAAAAGTGAGGGACCAAAAGTACCTATCTTCCCAATAAAATAAGTCCATATTTTTGTTTTTAACTTTTTTTTTCTCTATTATAGTGCCAATTATAAAAGGAAATCCTCTTATACAGGCAAGAATCACATACCGCATCCAATTCCAATCAACTTAGCGTTTAAAACAGAAATAAGCAAATTAAATCAAATGCTTCCATCAAGTTAAAAAATCAAAGAACCGAGAAATGTGCCAAATCTTCCCGGCAGATATGGCCTCATCATCAGCTGATTGAATCAACATGCCTTCTTCCAGATGAAGATACTTGGCAACTCCAACAGGTAACACCTCCTCGCCTACCGAGAACAAGTCCCATCTTCAGTAACATCCCAGAGAACAATTCTACTTTCATGATAACCCTGAAAACATATTAAATCACCAGTGAAACCTAAAATGCATACCTTAATCTTTCCTCACGACCCAAATACTTGGTTGCTAATTTCTAGGAATACGAAAGGAATGCCTGGAATGACCACTTTTCCTCTCCAATATGCACAATGTTATTGACACAATCAATGGTACATACCTACTAATGAGGCCAATAAGATTCTTCCGAAGCTAGTAAACTCTTTCTGCTGTGGAAACTGGACGGAGAAAAACTACAATAACTGTTACGTTGTCCTTGCTGCCTCGTTGAGCTGCCTCAGTAGCCAATCTCTTTGAACACATTCCAGGTTCTTTTACAGTATCTTTGACTATACTAATTACATCTGTGTTGCTCATAACATCCCAAAGTCCATCACTAGCCAGAACCTTGCAAGAAAAACAGAAATAAATTATTGTATAATGGAAGATTAAATGAGATGCTCACAGAACCTTCACAACGCATTAAGCTTATGTTATTTAAGCAGGAAATTTGTGTAGAAATGAAATATTATGTGGACACTGATTTTTCTTTTGGTATACTTTGAACCAATAATAAGTACTATAGGAAGTTCTTTCGAAACGATCCCTCATTTTGCATGGCATTGGGTTCCTCCCGGAAATAAAAAAATTGTCATTTAAAATTCTCCAGAAGAGCAGAGTTATTTGGCCACCTTTCCCATACACAAGAATCTCAAATTATATATAAAATAAAGGAACAAAAGAGAGATCAAGACATTTAAAATTTGCACATCATGACCAGCTACTAGAATATGCTCATAAACAAAGAAAAGCTTGTTGAATGTCTTCAAATTCCATTCTGAGTTCCTTACTATGTACTCATCCTCCACAGAGAGTATAGTTTCTATGATCTCAGGTTCAGCAGTTACAGCAGGCTTCAGATCATCATCCCCAATAGAGCGGGTAACCTGTAAAAAGATATCATTAAGAATATTCCATGTTAATTTACACAAAGTTTAATAATGTTCTTTTAGTTGTTTCATTCATAAAAAATTAATCTTTTCAGATATCTCAGATTTTGGAATCAAGATTTCCAAGATTCAGACAGCAAGTTGTATGCTCAATGTGATGCAATCCATTTGCCAGGATTTAGCATTACAGACCAATTAATTTACTGTAAGCATACAGTACACCAACAATCAACACACTGAAATAAAAACCAGAGATCTACATTAATTAACATCTTATACAACCTAGCTTGTCTGCCATATGTGGAGAATGATCTGCCCGGTTAATATAGAAAAGAGGAACTTGGCATGAGATACTACCTCAGATCCCTCTCTCTGAGATTGAATCTCTAGTTTCCATAAACTAAAATTATTTTTCATCTAAAACTCCATAAAAAACTTCGTCAATTTATTAATTCTCACCCCTCTACTAACCACCTTAAAAATAAAAATAATGTGATGCAATACTTATGGACTTATGGTTAAAGGCTTTTTCCTTATATTTTATATCAAGTCACTAATAATTACACAATATACAGCAAGATTTTTATTCAAATACCACATCCCCGAACAGACAATTAATACTAACTGCAATTTGAACGGTAAAAATTGAAGCCTCAGTGAGCAGAAATACAATAACAACATGCATGCAGCTGCAAACTGCTAAAACTGACACTCATGAATCAAATTAGTTGTGAAATTCTGAAGAAGAAACCTGCAGAGCAGCTTCACCAACCCTCCAAGTATCAAATTGCCACTGAACTTTAGCACCAGCACTTATAACACGTTCTCTCTCCTTGGGACAACTTGCTGTATGATCCTGCCAAGTTAAGGCCATGGTTAACATGAAATATTGAAGATTAGTATATCTTCTTCAATCACATTAAGATTTCAGCTTCCTCAATCACAAGCACTAGTTAAGAATTCCATCTCACTCGGCTTAAAGCATATGGATGACCGGCTCGACACAAGATTGTCCTGCAATCTCCAGCATTTGCAACAAAAAGTCTGTTCCTGACAATGAGAACAGCAACAGCTGTGCAACCAGGGTGCTGGTCTTTCTTCAAAACTGCCTTGGACTTGTGTAGGGAACTAAATTCTCTCCTGAATGCAGCATCTGTCTTGATAAATGCTTCCAGAAGTGCATTGGCAGGATCACTAATTATCAAAACCACAAAGTAAATTATCAGATATTTTCAGACGAAACAAGGAGATATGACAACATAGAGGCAAGTCAAACCTGCTCGTGGAACACTGTTTTTGGAGGAATCTAGGTAGAGCTCCAGCTGAAAATTCAGCAGCTGCATCACCTGTGATCTTCTGAATAATTTACCATCTGTATTCCAGTACACTTATGCACATCTAATTCATTTTATTCGAAAATAGATGTAACATAGTATCAACACTAAAGTAAATCAGGGGTACCGAATGTTCGTTTGACTGATGCCAAGGAAATCATTCATATGAATTTATTAAGCTTAATTGTTTATTGAGTAATGGAGAGGGTAGTGGCACCACTGGATGCTTGAGTCAAGTATCTTCTGGCCTTTATTTTGTAAATTTGACAACAAATTTGTGCTCTAAATAAAGGAAGAAGTTTCAAGTTGTATTCTATTCCTCGTGTCATAACCAATGCTTTGTCCAGTCAATTGGCTTAATTGCTTAAAGGTAGCAGACTAGAGCAGGGCCTTAGGGTATCCAGAAGGAAACTATGAACAAGAAAGAAGAAAATATAGAGAGAGAAGAAATATGTAATAGGAATAAAGTTTCTCAAATATATTTAATCATTTGGCTGAAATTCAGAATTAGGTTTAAGCAAATGGGGCAAATCTATTTAGGAATCCAAATATCAGTTTAAAATTGGGTAGTCTGGTTCTAAGGAACCTAACAGACCAGTAACTTCTATTTACTAGAAGTAAAAAGTACAGCGTTCTTTTTGCAGAATCTGGTATTGGGAACAAAGAAAATTAACTAAAACTCATTTGAGTTTAGCAGCTCCCAACTCCCGGGATTAGTTTAATTGCTAAGTAGCAAGAAAATTTAGGATCATTACATGGATAACAAATAATGGAGACCCAGGATTTGCTTAATTGCAAGTAGCAGGAGATTCCCAATCACCACATGATAGAAACAATGAGGGCAAGAGACTTGAAAACTTAGCACCTAGTAATGAATGCATCACCTAGGTCAATGATATCGACGAAAATGTTCATTGCTTTATTCAATTTTAAAATGAAGGGAATAGAGAAAAAGACACATACACCTAATAATAATAGGGGATAACAATAAATGACATGAAGGAATATATGTCTCTTTTCTCTCACTTCTTCATCTCATGGATCCTCACTTTCCTTGGTATAGGCATTTACCAAGTATTGCTTAATCTCTACAAAATCAAAAGGATAAAATAAGTACTCCCTCTGTCTAGAATTGAATGTCTTATTTTAACTTATTAATAAAAAATTATGGAGTGCATTCGACTTTCATAAAAGTTACCAATTTATCGTTAATGTAATTAGTTGCAGGACCTTTGTGCAAATAGAGGTAAATCCTAAAATTAAGGAGGTTATTAATGTGACTTTAAATTAAAACAATGTATTTTAAGAAATGAGACATTTAATTTTGAACAACCTAAAATGGAATTAAGGTCATTCAAATCTGGATGGAGGATGTATCACAAAAAAGATTAAAGTGCCAATTATTGTACAGTTCTCTATTTATGCAAAAGTGGTTAAAAGTGTTGCTACTGAGCCCTTGCATGATGGAAATAAGTCAAAAGATAGCATTACCAATGGAAGGTAAGATATATACCTCGATGGCCATCAAAGATTCCAAAGACATGGATATCCTTCTCATTCCACACACATGGCATAAGAAAGTGCCTATCTTCCATAGTCTCCCTTCTCCCACATGTTGCAAATGAACCACAGGACACCACAGGAGAATATGCAAAAGCATCAGTTGATGGATCAACTAAGATTCTCAGACCAGTACCAGAAGCAAGTGAAGCCTCTTTGGAAGAAGCTTCACCTATAGATAACCAGTTTATCTTTTCTTGAAAACTTCGAGCACTTGTAACATCAACGTTATCCAAAGTTAGAGGAAGCACTAGAGGTGATATTTCTCCTTCTTGTACTCCATTTGTTTGTTCCAAAACAACATTAAGCTCCAGAACTATATCATGAAAGGAAGGTCGATTCATGGGATTTGCATCCCAACATCTCTCTATTAAAGATAGTATTCTTGCTGATGCAGCTGATGTAGGATTAGCAAGTACTGGTCGCAAGCCTTCAGATACGACAGCTGCTGTAAGTTGCTGCTCTGTGTAGTTCATCTCCAAAACAGTATGTGCCTGTCATGACCCATCATAAACTACCATTGCTCAAGAGTTTATCTAATCAGAATATCACACACACAGACACCCATATACCCATAGCTCCATATACATTTATGTATAAGTGCATTTATGAGCTTGTATCTACGGGTACCAATTATATATAGAGTCAACCTGTTACATGTACCACAAAACATGTCACTATGAAAATATAAAGTAAAAACGCTCTTGATTCTACCTAAAAACATATCCACGAACAAATCCATCTTCCAATGCCTTAAAATATGTTTATCTCTACTAGTCTGATGATAGTCTTCATCTTCTAAAAGGCCAATCTACATATCTTAATAGCCACTAAAGATTCCCATGACACACGAGAAGCACCATCAAGGTGTAAAGAACCTAGAATCACCTGGTTCCAGCCTAAATACAGCTAAAGAAAGACGGTACAGCTGGCTCGATTCCTGCTCAAGACTTTTGCATGTCCATCCGCTGCAAACTTGGCACTGTTCTAAACTGCTTACTGATCTTTACCATTATGTTAACCCAAAAACCTTAAAGATGCTTACTTAAATTGATGGGTTACCAACTGTCTAAGGAAAAACATTCCCTTATGCTGTAGCTTGCAGTATAAGGCAAAAGTAGTCACAACTCCCACGTGAAATATAAGCATTGCCCTTGGCTTTCTTCCTTTTCACCAAATTATTAGTGCCAAAAGCCTTAAATCCCAAGTAACAACAGGTAATTTTCTAACTTCATGATTAAACATTAAGTATATTCTTTCAGAATTAAAAAATCCCAGTAATTTGTTCATTTGGATCTAGGTTCTCAAGACTCATCGGTTGATCATTTATAAATTTTATTGTCTCCCTCTCTTGGTTCTTGAGTGCTTAACTCATAGGTGAATTAGATTCCACAAAGACAACTAGCCAATTTCCTAATAAATAACATAATTAGCATGTACCGTCTGGTGCAATTTGCTCAAATCAATTAACAGAATAATATTTAGATCCTGCAGCAACTAGTAATAAGAAAAATCAAAATGCAGTTAAGTACTAACCTGGGCTTCTGCACGAAGATCAGTATACGGGACAACACCAGTGAGAATCTCACTGCAATTTGCAAAGGAAAATGTCCATAGCACAAAAGGACAAATGAATTAGAAAAACTATTTGCCTTTATTGAAGCTGTTAGTACTATGTAGAATATAGTCTCGAGCTTTTTAAGGATAGAAGGTTTCCGATAACAAACTTCGGAATCTAGTGCCTCCTTTTACATTTTTATTATTATTATTATTATTATTGTTTTTTTTTTTTTTTGACTCATTTGGTTTTCATTATCTCCTAATGAATAGAAAATCTGCTTTAGAATCTCGCATCTCATTGTACATTCTGCATGTACACAGGTGTCTGCCAAACATTTCTTTCGGAATTAATACAATACCCTTTACACTATTACAAAAAGGAAAACTCAACATATAAGGCTGCCTCTGCTGCCAAACAAAGAAGAATAAGCATGTTTTATCTGCCCCTGGACAAATCAAGACCAGGATCATAAATAAAATAACTATTTTGCAAGATGGAAATAAAGGAATTTAAATTCATATTTTCATAAAATGAACTCAAACCATGCATCCCAAAAAGGAACGTAAATTTTCAAATTAACTAACCTTAGTATAGAGACTAATTGAAATTGCAAAAACGAGTTAATGGGAAATGATTCCCTATTTCTACATTCACAAGTTAAATTGTGATGAAAATAGGTTATCATTAATGTTGGCTGTATTCAAATATTTTCTTGGGAAGGTCAGTGGTTACTTTGTACAATTTTGATTCACTAGGTTAGTTAACACAAAGCAAAAAGGAAAGATATAGCTAAACAATTTCTTACTTGAATAAAACCCCAAAACTGTAGACATCAGATTTTTCTGTGTGGGTATTCTTCTTCAGTATCTCAGGTGCCATGTAAATAAGGGTGCCAACCATATTTTTCTTGTGGAATCCACCAGTTGGTTTCCCAGATGATTTCCAATTATCCGATGAAACTTGTTTAAGATCTCTAACATATTCTGCTAAACCAAAGTCTGCCAGATGTGGATTGAAATTCCTATCAAGCTGCAACAACACTATAGCATATTAGCTGAACCATACCAAGAGAAACTAATAAATTTTTCATTTGCATAAATTTTCATTCGTCTTAAAATTCACATTCATGGAGTGATGCTGCAGTAGAGAAGGAAATAGCAGAAGACCTTACAAGAATATTGGCTGGTTTCACATCCCTATGTACAATCCCAAGGTTATGTAGATACTGCAGAACTTTTGCTGCAAATAGAAGAGATGAGTAGTGTAACCATCAATATTGTCATCACAGTATAGCCCTACAATTGAGAAACAAAAATAAAAGTAAAAGAAAACTCCATCATTTGATTTAGTAACTAGTTATACGAAAGTAGTCTTATTAACACATCTACCATTGAGTACCAAGAAAATTTCCAGATTGGTAAACAAACAAATATTCAAATAACATATTTAGTTCTTGAAATACTTAATGTAAATTCCATCCTTTCTTTTCCTCACAAAAAGGGAACTTTATGTAAGGAAAAGATAATATCAAAAGTATTATATTCTGAATAAGTTTCCATGATACTTGTATGGTAACTATCAGTGTACCTTTCCATTAAGTTATCTAAATATGCTCCTTAGAAATGAAAGTTGAGGAGATCAATTCAATATGTATAGTTCCTTGGAGTTGATATGTAAATTGAAATACCAAATTTTAGAATTCTGCCCAACAAAGAGTAAGTCAAAATCCTGAATTTCCTATCACAAATAGCTAAAATTTTGGTATAATGCACAACTACAATGTTCTATAACATCTTTCACTTCTGAATCGCAGACCAAAATTAACAATAACCCCCATGCTTAACTACTTAACTTGAGAGCTGTATTAAAACTCTAATGTCTCAATTCTCTGCCCCAAAAACTTCCTCCATCTCAAAGCTCACATATTCATGACATGATAAAAACACCTTTCCTATCTGTTGCATAGAAAAAGTTCATTTATGTCAGAACATCTTATGCGTATCCTAATAGAAGGAGAACTATTGCCTGAGATTTCTGTTCTGGGTTTTACATCAGGCAAAGACCCATCTTGTCCTCCATCCCTTCCTCACTCCTAATCTTTTCGCCCTCCTATGCTTTAAACAATGAAATTCATTAGTTGTCCTTACTGCTTGGTGTAGTAATACAAACAGCAAAAGTTCAGATGAATATAGGCTTTCAAATTTAAGTTTCTCACCGTCATGATAGAGATTATCCTCTAGTTACTTCATCTACTCAAAGCAAGTATCCTTACCTAATATTTTACATACACTGCACATCAAACTTAGCAACACGTATTATGCCATTCACTTTAGGATCAATTGGATAAATATTTCATCCAAGCCTCAGCCAGAAGAGCTTTAATGAACATATAATTACTTAATGAGGCTAGGATGTGACAAAACTCATTACTTCTATTGACTTGTAATAATACCTCTTCTACCCTTAGCTTATATAAACCTTACCCATTCTATTTAAAGTCATTTTCATGTTGCAGAACATTGAATCATTCGAAAGAAAACACTAAGGTAACCACACTGATTAAGTACTAATGTAGCGATAAGGAAAACAATATTGGCATCACCCACATAGTCATATACCTAATTCTGTTATCATATGAAGCGCTTGATTAATGCTCGGACTCCATTCATCCACATGCAATTTCTCTGCAAGATTTCCACACTCGTAGAGTTGAAAGAAAAACATATAATTTGGCGGCCAAGCATGAACGGCCACTAGCTTTGCCATCCCCGGATGATTCAACTGGCTTCATCACCCACGTAATATCATAAAGAATTTTAAAAAGAGAAAACAGGAACGAAGTAGTAGAAAGGAAATTCACTCTGAACAAACATAAAAAGAGTAAAGAAATGAACCACATTTAATAGATAGATGAAATTTACCAGAGTAATTGCAACTGCTTGTGAAATTTATCAAGGTCTTCAGAAGTGGATAAAATTGGCTTTTTGACAGCAACCCTTTTGCCATCCAGAATCCCTTCATAGACCACACTCTCTGCGCCTGTAATTCAATCCAATTTAAGCAAAATTCATGAGTTATGGCTCACATACGAGTTTAAATGGCAAAAAGAATTGTTACCTCGAGCGATGGTGGAAGAAAGAGAGTAATAAGAAGATTGGAGACGAAGAGGGATAGTTTGGCTACTGCAACAACCACGAAAGCAAGTGTTTTCTTCCAGAATTTGGAGACCCATCTCTCTTTCTGATCACTGCGCGTTTAGTTTGTGTGTAAGAGCAGAGTTCTTCTTGGCTAATATTATATGGCAGTTCTTCGGTAGTATTAGTATAGAATAGAAACGTAAACCAAAGAAAATTGTTTGCACAGAACGGAACGGACAGTAGACTCTCGTCGTCTATTGCGCGAAGTCGCGGGTGCTCCTCCTATCAAAAAAAATACAATTGGCTCTAATTTACCCCCCAAAATCACGTACTCTTCCGTTTCAAAACCTGTATCACTTGTGCTTGTTTCAAAATAATTATCAATTAAGTATTTTAATTTTTAAGATAAAAAATATAAATAAAATTTTCATTTTATCCTTAATAGTCAAACTTTTTTTAATCTTTTTTAATAATATTTTATTATGTTAAGATCTCCTCTTACTTAATTGTATATGACTTCAATTACATCATAAAAATTTAATATACATCTTTAAAAAGATGAAGTTCCCTTATAGGTTTATTTTATCTTTTTAAATTTTAATATATAAAATATATTATGAAAAGATAATAAGACTATGAACAAGATTTTTATTAATATTTACTTTGTAGAATAGAGAGTGACAGACATAAATGTATAATAGAAATCTAGATCCATTATGTTCACACATCCCTATTTTTATATTTACCAATCTTATTAATATTAATCTCAACTAAAGGAGGAAGAAGGAGAGAGGAGAGAAGAGTTGTGATAAAATTCAAGGAGGTTTAAAATCGTCTAAAAAAAAAACAATAATGTCGTGATTTTTTTAATCAGTATGAAAAAAATCTTAAATGACAAATATTTTGAAACGGACATAGTACTCTCTCCATTTGAAAATGAATGTATCATTCCCTTTTTTTAAAAAAAAAACCAGTTAACTTAGTTCATTTTTTAAATTGTAATGTCAATTTATTAATAAAATTTTATCTAATTAGAGAAATGCGACATTCATTTCCACACAATTCAAAATGGAAAATAAAATATTCAACCCCAAACAGATGATCGAGATTGAATTTTTTATTTGTCTAAAATTAAATATTTTATTTCTTAAATTTACTAAATTTTTGTTAAGAAAATTGATATTGCAATATTAAAATAACCTAGAAATCAAACTTGCTTTTTAAAATGTGTGTGAGTCAAGATTAGATATTTAATTTCACGAAGCGAATAATAAGACTCCCATTAAATCTTATTTTTTATTTTGATGTGTCCATAATTAAATCTTATTTTCAAAATTAGTTAAAATTTAGTTACAATTTAACCCTAAAGTTGATAAAAAAAAATGCACCTGATAAAAATTTAACATTCTTCTTTTAAAAATAAAAATGTTTATTTTTTAATATTTTTATTCAATATATTATTTTAACTGAGAACAACAGTGACTGTATTGCAAGATACACAGAGAATGAAAACTTTGAATTTAATTTTTCTTTCTTCTTTTTGAAATGTTGCTTGAAAGAGATGTTCTAACTTCAACAAATAAATTTGATCTTTGAATTAAAAAATGTTCCTTTCAAGATTCCTTTTGAAATTGTAAGCTTAAAAAATTATTTGAAGTAATTTTATTTATTTATTTAGTAAATAAAAGAATAATTTAGGTAGTTTACTCAAAAAATAAATTAAGAAGCGTGTTCATGTTTGCACCTTACCCGGCCAGCAGCGTTTATCACGCCCTTCAAGACATACTGGTGGCATCATCGGCATTTAAAAAAAAAAAAAAAAAAAAGGGAAATGGAATGGAACGGTGACATCTTTACCAAAAGCTTGTTCGATAGGAGTGAAAATGTTTACTAGAGGAAGGGAAATACAATAGAAAATAACTGTGGTATACGAGGAGATGAATCTCCTCTTCCTCCTGGAAGAGGTGTCAAAATGGGGCGCCCCCGGGTATAGGCGAGCTGGTAAGACTGACGTGACGTTTGGTTAACTCCAACGACAGGCGGGGGTTCGAAACCCATCGGATGTAGAACGAAGGCTCTCAACGGTTGGTTCACTCCAAACGGCCATTACCCCCCGTAGTGTCCTCTCCGTCAGTCCTCTGCCAGTTCGTGCACATCCCTGATTTACATCCCGCTGGCACGAGGGGCCTTGTCGTGACTAGTGGGAGGGGTTTCGCCTGTAAGGGACTTTCCCCTTCAATCCAAAGTGTCAAAATGGGGCTCCCAGGGGCTGACGTGATGTTTGGTTAACTCCAACGACAGATGGGGGTTCGAAACCCATCGGGTGTAGAACGAAGGCTCTCAACGGTTGGTTCACTCCAAACGGCCATTACCCCCCGTAGCGTCCTCTCCGTCAGTCATCTGCCAGTTCGTGCACATCCTTGATTTACATCCCGCTGGCACGAGGGGCCTTGTCGTGACTAGTGGGAGGGGTTTCACCTGTAAAGGACTTTCCCTTTCAATCCAAAGTGTCAAAATGGGGCTCCCAGGGGCTGACGTGATGTTTGGTTAACTCCAACGACAGGCGGGGGTTCGAAACCCATCGGGTGTAGAACGAAGGCTCTCAACGGTTGGTTCACTCCAAACGGCCATTGTCCCCCGTAGCGTCCTCTCCATCAGTCCTCTACCAGTTCGTACACATCCCTGATTTATATCCCGCTGGCACGAGGGGCCTTGTTGTAACTAGTGGGAGGGATTTCGCCCGTACGGGACTTTCCCCTTCAATCCAAAGTGTCAAAATGGGTCATGTCCGATTAGAATCTTTAAGGGATCCGGGCTAAATTAATCTCGTAATCTAAAACGTTATTCAAAGCCTAGTCTAGCCTATAAGAGATTGGGTGAACCGGCCCAAGGGGCCAATTATATTATAAAATATAATTACAAAAATATCATAATAAATTATAAAAAAAAAAAAAGAAATGAAGTTTAGTTAATAAAATTTCTTCCTAAATAAGAGAAAATTAATTTGTACCTTCTAAAAAGTAAAGGTAACCTAATAAAAATAAATAAATAATAGATAAATTGTATTCTAAAAACGAAAATTAAATTAATAATTCTAAATTTCTATCTGAAAAATAAATTGACAATAAACATAAATCATAAAAAGAAAAAGAATATAAAATAAATTAACCATTCTAATTAATAAAATAATAAAAATTCTAATATAATTATACTAAATAAAATAAACAAACACCCTTGGCCACAATCAAGCGGATCAAAAAGCCTGTTGTTGAATTGGGGCTACAAACTTCTGAGCTTAGCCCTCCAAAATTATGGGATTGAGTTGGACACAAGATCAAGCCTTTTTTTACAGTTCTACCTCCTTCATGTCAATATTTTCACTTCTCCACATTTGCATAGATTCGAAATATACTTCCTTAAAAATTACTTTCTTTCCAAATTTTTTTCCACGAACACCTCTCTCTTCACTTCACAAACAATACTATAAATTTTATTAGGATTGGAGCCAAATTTGGTCTCTGGGTCACCCTTGATCAATCACAACGCCTACAATCTACCTGAGGCAAAGAATAAATCAATTTGAGATAGCGATTGCCCTTAGAAAAGCTCCAATGTTAAAGTCAGTCCAAGTCTCTTTAGAGAGGGAAAAATAAGACTCTCCTTAGGTTCCTTAGAACTCATTCTGTAAGCTGATTTATCGGGGGTAGCAGCTCCTGGAATGAAGTCAATACAATGCTGAATGTCTCTCATGGATGGTAACCCAGTTGGCATCTCTTCCGGTACAACATAAATTAACTATATTTTGTGTATTTTTGTTATTCTATTTTGTTTACCTTCTTCTCGTGGAATTAGGTGTCTTTCCGACTTTGTTCATGGCACGGATTGTGGGATTTCCTCCCCTCAATTTCTCCTTGATTTATTCGAAGTTCCATTTTTTGAAAGTATCATTCTCATGCACATTTCTCACGTTGATTACATGTCATAGAAGTCTTTGAGCCACTAGAGCTTGAGCTCTCTAGAAAGACCTCAAGCTCTTGCATGGAGAACGACCCTGAGCTTAAATGGTCATTGAGGTCGTGAATTGACTTTGATTAAAACTTCTTTATGGGTCATGTCTACTCTTTATTGGGCCCAATGTTATTGCCTTGGATCTCTTTAACTTGGACTTGCTTTAACTATTCTTTCTTTAATGGGCCCAATTTGGATGCCGAAAAGATAGAAAGAAAAAGAAAGAGAGAAGAGCAAAGAAGATACCTATTATATTGATTGTGGGCCCCTTTAATAAATTTGATGTGGGATTAATGTGATACTCCCTATTCTATAGGGAATAAGAGTATTAGGGTATTTACAATAAACGTTCCCATAAAAAATAACAAAAGGGATTAGTATAGTTATACGCTATAGTTAAAAAATATATAAAAATAAATTCAATAATACCTATTTATGTGAATTTTTTAAATTTCTTTTTGTCTTTCATATATTTTTGTCCTCCTTAATTTGCGTGGGAATGGTTTTTTTCCTCCTGAATTCTTCAGTCTCAGCACCATAGATCTCTTCTCTTCTTCTTCTTCTTGCTCTCTTTGTTTTGACTTCTGAGGTTTGATTTTAGAGCTTTTCGATTAAGGCTAATGGCCACAGACATGGATATGGGGATGCATATCAATATCTATATACTCAGAAATGCTTCTGAGGATTTTGTAGACACTGAATCTTCATTTGAACTGTTGGAAGGTGTTTGAACATCATTGGGTTGGTAAGACACGCCTAGCTGTTGAACCGAGTTCATCGGAACAGGATTAGGTTGCCTGACAGAGCTTGTTGGAGTAGGCTCTTTCTGTCCCGGAGCTCTAGTTTCTTCCCTTCTAGGATATCCACATCGGTCTTCATTAGATTAGACTGGCGCTTTTGCCTTTTCTTCTCGGGTATACCTTGTCTCTTCAGATATAAAGGATTCAGACGGAGGAAACTCTGGATTCAAGCGTGAAACCTTCTTTCGTGGTGTTGGGTGAACATATGGATGCTTTTTAGCCCATTTTTTCTAGAAGTCACAATCAGGTATATTGTACTCAAAATGTGGACAATGTTTTCACGATGGTGCTGATAGAGAAGGATTCACCTGTGGGGGAAGTCTTAGATATTAGCTCGATTCGCAGCTAGTATCTAAGAACAAATCCTTTGGGAATTGAGGAGTATGGTAAATACCTAAGAATATATGGGATTGAATCTCCGATCTCATAAACCCAACGAGATAAAATCTTATTTGGTCTTTATAAAGTCAAACTCTTAAGTCCTTTAAACCCCATAAAGGAGTTATAAGGATTTAAAGGAAACTGTTAAGGAACCTGCACAAACAGCGATCTCACAAAACGCCCTGGGATGCTGGCATGCTTATCAACTAGATCGCTTATAGGGTAGTGAGTTGCCAGAAATGTACAAAGAATCCTGAAAATTTTCAAGCTACCACATTGCATCTAGACAAAGACAGAACACGTGTCTTCTCCCCCTTGAAACCTAATCATTATTTTTGAAAACATACAAAGGTCATTTTTGGGGCTGACAAGATCACAACGGTCACCTTATCACTTGAAATAGTCAAGGAATCTTGCCAGCGAAGTACTCATAGTGCTATACCTAGTACAAGGACCACTTGTTCACTAAATATAATGGATATGCCAATTGATTTCTCCTATAAATAGGGCTCTCCGTAATAGAGGGAAGCTACGTTTTTCTATTGGAAAACTTATCTGCTATCTTCTTCAAGTCTTCTCTCTACAATTCCACTTCCTTTGAAGAATTTTAACTTGAGCTTCACAGTATATCCAGAAGAGATTCTCCACTTTCTTCATTTGCAATTGGAATCGAAGGAGCAAAACAACACACAATCCAGCCACAATCATCTCTGAAATTTCCTACATCGTCAGTACTGTTTGGGATAATATATAGATATATATATATGTATATATATATATTTATGCTTAGCTTCATTCATAATAATTAAACAAAGTTTCCGGTAAAAATCCAAAGCATCAACAATTAAAAAATTATTCTATTTATTGCGGCAAATTAAGGTCAAGTCTTGAATATGGAAAATAAGTTGACACTAAAAGATTTTGAGGGTATCGAATTCGTCCCCAATGGCTTTAATTTAAATTGATTTTTTTAGCCTCTACTGATCAAGATATTTGATATCCACAGTTATCAGTTCTTTATCATCACTCATCAGAATCATGGATTTGGAGAATTATAGTTTCTACAAAATGTTGGGTAGCAGTGGTTTTGGAATGGTGTGGCAAGTAGTCAATATTCTCACCTGAGAGATTGTCGCAGCCAAAAATATAAAATCAAGGTTTTGATTCTTGGGAGGAGTGTCTGAATTTACAAGAGGTAAAACTGGTGAGTAAGGTAATGAAGCCTGCAAATATAGTGAAGCTAAAAGAAGTTATATTGTGAGACAAGATTGTGTATCTTGTGTTCGAATACATCGAGGGCAACGACCTATATGGCCTCATGAAGAAGAGACATCAGCCATTCTCCAAAGCTGACGTCAGGAAGTGGTGCTTTCAACTTCTTCAGGGTAATTCCTACTTCTGCAGTTGCGGATTCATTCATTAGGACATCAAGCCCGGAAATCTATTGCTTTCCAAGGACAACAATGCCAAAATTGCTGATTTCGAGCTTGCTGCTGACATTTGATCATTTCAAAGCCCAACTCCCAAAAATTGTTATTACTATATAGGAACCCTCCATTACAGGACACTAGAGATCTTGCTCCTTTCAAGAAATTACAGTTTCCCTATTGATATGTGGGTAGTGGTTGTGACAATGGCGGAGTTGCTTAGCTTTCATCCTCTGTTTAAGGTAACAATAAAGAGCACCTGTTAAGAATGTGCTGTGTGATTGGGAATCCAAAGGAGGGAGAATGGGAGGAAGGAATTGAATTTGCTAGGGCTTTGAATTTCAAGTTTCCACAAATGTCCAATACTATAAATCTTTCTTGGTGGATTCTTGAGGCCAGCGAAGATGCAATTCATCTGAATAGATAGTTGTGTTCTTGGGATCCAAGAAAAAGGCCAACTACCAGTGAGGCACTCAAGCATCGGTTCTTCAAGGGAGCTTTATCTGCCCTGCTGGCATTTCTACTCCCTAAAGTGGTTGCTCCTCTTCAACTACCACTATTGATTGGGTTTTGACGACATGTTTTAGATGGAAATTTAATGGATTTGCAGAATTTTGATGAATATGGAGATGATGATCAGCAATAATATTCCTAATTATTATTGCAATAATAATATTCCTAATCGTTGTTAGACTACATATACAAAAATTAGATGATAATCAGAAAATTGCAAATTCTTTGTAAAGAGAAGTTATCTCTTAATTTCTTTCCTAATATATATAAATCTTTATTATTAATTTGTAAATTTGGAGACAGTATATTCTTGAAGAGGAAGTTTCACTCCTCCTAGAAATCAAGCATTTAATATGAAGGTCGAAGAAATTAGGGGATGTGCAAGGAGGTGGAGACCAAATAGGTCAGCCATATTCTCCATCGAATTCAACAATTTCTTGAAGCTCACCTATGGTAAATGGGACAAACGAGTTACTCTCCCTCTTTTCTGGGACCAAGGCGTAGCCTTCATGAAAAGGAAATAGAAGCTCTAAGAGGACCTTATCTCGAAGCATGTGAGTTGCAAAGCTAATACTCGATTGATAAACTCAAAGGCCCATAATTATCCGACTGCAATTTAGGGAAGGATTTATACTTGGTCGTGACCTTTTTCTCCATCTCTTCTAGACATTCTGAGGACTCAAAACTAGCTTGCAGAGCTTCCAAATCCTCCACATAGGCTTCAAAGCCTCCTTCTTTGCAACCTGAGCCTTTAACGCCCTGATTTCATCATCTTTTTTAGCCATGGCCCCGAGAAATCTAGTCAACTCTCTATTAAGATCCTTAGCTTTATCCTCAGCCTCCTAGACCTTTAGCCTAGTAGACTCTAACGCGGCTTGGGAAGTGGTCACTTGCTTAGACAAATCCCTATTCCTCCTAGCAACAATGCTAGCCTCCTCCCCTAATTTGTTGCACTAAGTCTCAAGAGAATTCATGGCTGCCGAGACACCTGATATCTCATGCACTTTGGCCTTGAGTTTTATTAGTTCCACCTAATCCTTTGGTTCACATCATCAAAAAAGAAAGTAAATATAAGGCTTACTTCGGAGAGATGAGTTCCAATGTGGTTAACAGCACTTTTGCGAAAAAACTTCTCTCATTTCTTCTTAGCTTCCATGTTAAAATCCTACACGAAGACACTTTTACCAAAATGCTTTGCCACCCTGGGGTCAGAGAAATCCAACTTTTCTACAAGGGGGACATTGTTCATAGCTTGTCGAATTCACTAATTTTCCCCAACTCTTTAGAAAACTCAAAATTCTAGGATTCCCATGGTGGAATTACTCCATCGAGGGCTAGATGCCGAGAAGCAAAATAATTAGCAGTCTTCCTGGGGGTAGACTTTGTGACAAGTTGGCCACTCGCAGCCACATTCAATTAGGATAGTTGCTACAGTAAGTAGATTCGAGTCACGTAATAAGTTAGAAGGAGTCTTATTCGCCTCCTTCTCTTGGCTGCCAATGCTCACGATGAAGAGCCGATGACTACCCCCAAGCCTTTAGGAGTAGGAGGCAAAATAGGTGTTTTCTTGGTGGGACAGAGAGGCTCCACATCCTTTCCCTTACTTTTTCTCTAGATCGCAGGAGCTTAGGTTAGAGTCTCCTCTAACTCTTCGGCAGCAAGTTGCACTTTCGTAAGGAAAGGCTTGGGTTGCACCAAGATGTTGGGCTCATCCCTGGTGGTTTCATCCATGACATGGCGGATTGGGATAGTATTCTTGGCCGCATCCAACTGGTTTTGAGATTTCTTTCGCTTGTCCTCCAACCCTTCCAACAACCTCTTGCCGGACACCATCTCAGTAGATAGACAAGGAAACAGAAGTCATGATATGATCTCAAGAAACTTATAAAAAAAAAAAAGAGAAACGGTTAGAAGGAAAAAACTCTGCCAAGTTACCCCTAGTTTTCGGGCCACACTTGACCTTGGAATAACACGGACACATTGATCTAAAAAATCCTTCATGGTGAACTATCCATTCCCAAGTTTGCATTTGGGGAACAAGTAGTTGGATTTTGGGGACGACTCCTTCCACCAAACCAATCCTGCATAAAGCAAAATCCTTCTCAATGAATTCCTTGGTATTGAAACGATAAATTTATGAACCCTTACAAGTCACATTGTCGTAAAGAGCCTGGTTAACCTACTTCACAAATCTGGTCTCTGCAGGCTTCAAAAGTCTAATATCTTGTTTGGTGGTCGACAAATTTGATGGCATCTCTGATCTAATAGAGCTAAATGGCCAACCTCCTTTCTTCTCCAAGAAGGAAAAAACTTTCCTGCCAATTATATACTTTGGGAACATAGGGATCAAGCAACTTGGTAGTATGGCGGCAAGATAGGAGATGCAGCACCTGTCCACGGGTCACTGTGAAGTACCATCATCATAACACGTCCAAAGTTATCTCAAACCCCATCATCCTACACACTTTGATGAAGCATGTCAAGGCCTAGATGGAGTTAGGATGAATTTGACCCAAAGTCACATTGCACAAGTGCAAAAACTCCACAATGAACGGATCAACTAGGAATTGGAGATCGCTTTTCAATTGGTCAATGAACACCAACGCATAGTCATCAAGAGACTTTAAAGCCTCATCAATACAGGAAATGGCATGATAAGTGTTAGTATCAATCTTGAATCGTTTGACCAATTTCTCCATCTCTTCCATCGGTCAAATGGACAGTGCATGGTCATCGAGAGACTGGAAAGCCTCATCAACATAGGAAATGGCACGATAAGTGTTAGTATCAATCTTGGATCGTTTGACCAATTTCTCCATCTCTTCATCGGTCAAACATTTTTAGTTTTGTATACCATTTTACTAGGAGCTCCTTCAAAGGTGGAACTGTTAACAAAATCAAAAGACCAAAACAACAGCTCTATCAGCAATGGAAGTTTCATCGAATTAGCTCTCCACAAATCATGCTCCAAGCTGACAGTTGCAAATACCACAAATCAAGCTCCACTGAATCAGCAATTGACAAAGATTTGACAATTGCAAATGCCACAAATCAAATTCCACTAAATAAGCAATTGACAAAAATTCCTAAACTAAATACCTTGTAAATATTATAAATAGAGCTCTTTCTTTGCTGCACAAACATAGTAAAAAATACAACAGAATTATTTTTCTCAATCTTTCTCTTTACTAACATTACCTTCCCTGACATCTTTTCCTTTGTTTCTAAAATCCCTTTTTCAACATGGTATCAAAGCACTCTAGAAAAATCTCTTGATCCAACACAAGCCAAATTCATCCCTTCTCAGAGTTACCCACTGTTGCTGTCCATACTCTCCTTACAACACCCACTTCAACATCTAACTTCAATTTTGACTCTCCACAAACTATAAGAGAGAAACTCACGAGACAAAACTACCTAATTTGGAAAGCCCAAATTTCCCCATACCTGTAGGCAGCAAATCTCCTCTCTATTTTAGATGGCTCAGAACCGACTCCTCAACACATTCCACATTCATCCAACAACACCGTATTGGTCTCCAATCCAGAATATCAGACATGGTGGATTCGTGACTCAATTGCTATGAGGTTGATCCTCAATTCATCCACCTCTTTTGTCGTCTCCCAGCTGACAAACCACACCTCTACAGTAGCCATCTGGAAATACCTCTCCGAGTCCTATGCAACACAATCAACAGAACAGGCTTCGGCTTTGTGGCTACAATTTCAATCCGTCACAAAATTAAGTCGCACAATCACTGAATTCCTTCAAGAGGCAGCCACCATCGCAGATCAATTGGCCACCATTGGAGAACCTCTTTCTGCCAATGAATACCACACACATCTCTTTCGGGGACTTGGTCCAGAATTTTGCTGCTTAGATACGGCGATCTTCGTCATCCCTCAAATAGGAGCACTCTCACGCGATGCTCTTCATAAGTTATTATTTCAACATGAAGGACAATTGGAGCTAAATAGAATGACCTTCAATGCTCCTCCTCCTACTGCATTTGCATCTTACTAGACACGTTTCCCACCTCGCCAACACAAAAGTGGCTCTCAAAATTTTGACCCATCATACATTAGCCCATCCAACAATAGCAACCCACTTTTGCCAACACCAACATTTTCACAAAATTACCTGTCGTTTGGTGGAAGTAACAAATGACACAACTTTAAACCTTTCTATCAGATATGTTGCGGTCAAGGCCATCGAGCCAACACTTGTCGGAAGCTTTTTAATTCCCAATTCGTGACACCGCCACCCCCCTCAGGCAAATTTTTTAGCCCCAACTAGAGCTAATCAACTGATGGCTTATTATGCTCATCCCACAACTCCACCTTTTGCCATAGATATTCAATCTTGATACCCAGATTCCGGAGCCACCCACCACATCACTAATGGCATATCTGGCCTTTCCCAAGTCACTTCGTATACTGGGACTCAACACTTGACTATAGGTGATGGAGTCTCTCTTCCCATCACTTACGCAAGTACTTTCGTGTCTTCATCTGGCCCTGGATTTTGTCTCCTTGAGATTTTAGTTGTTCCTAATATTACCAAAAATTTATTATCAGTCTCTAAAATTTCACATGATAATAATTGTGTCTTCTTATTTTACCCAACCTCATTTGTTGCTCTCTGTGCTCATTCTGGTCAAGTATTCCTCCAAGGTCATCTTGAAAATGGCCTCTATCGGGTCTCCACTTCTGAAAAATCTCCTTCTGCTTTCTTTGTTCCTTTAATTTGTGGCATCAATGCTTGGGTCATGCATCATATGATAGAGTAACATGCCTGCTTCAGTCTACAAACACTAAGTTTTCCCAGTCATCTCCCTCACATTGTACAGCTTGTGCTCTTAGCAAAAGTAAACGTCAATCCCATCGAACATCCCTATCTAGAGCTAAATTTCCTCTTGAACTAGTTCACTTTGATGTTTGGGGTCCATCCCCTGTTACTTCTGTTTTAGGAAATAAATTTTATATTTGTTTGATTGATGATCATTCTCGGTTCACGTGGTATTATCCTTTTACCACTCATGACCAACTTGCAGGTATCTTCAAAGCTTTCTATAAATTTGCAGAAACTCAATTACAAAGTCAACTTCGAAAAATTCAATGTGATAGGACACCTAAATTTCGCCTCTCTACTGAAGTCCGAAATCATCTCTTTCAACATGGCATACATCAACAAGTATCTTATCCGTATGCCTCCTTTCAGAATGGCACGACAAAATGCAAGCATCGCCATATTGTTCTTGGCAGGCCTTGCACTTATATCTCATGCCTCCTTTCCCTATGAATTTTCTGAGTATGCTTTTGAAATGGTAATACATTTAATCAATAGGACTTTGACTCCCCTTCTCAACAATCTCACCCCATGGTAGACACTATTCAAGACGCCACCAGATATTTCACATCTCAGACTTTTCGGATGCACAATTTTTCCATATTTACACCCTATGCTTCACACAAACTCGTCCCAAGATCTCAACGATGCATCTTTCTCAGCTATCCTCTGGAGTATAAAGGCTATCGATGTCACTGGCCACGCAGTGGTAAGATTTTCACCGTGGCTGATGTAGTCTTCGACGAGCACACCTTTCTGATTCGCACATAATTATGCTAAGTTTTATGATCTTTTCATGCTATTATCTTATGTAACTTAGCCTAATTATGTTATTTTAGATATATTTTACTTCCCTATGCTTGATTTTTGTTTGTAGGAATATTTGGTTGAAAAATGGT
>JAOXNR010000022.1:13409985-13429466 GCA_028571225.1 Parsonsia alboflavescens
CTACACCCCCCCCCCCCCCCCTCCCTCCTTTCTTCCTTTATTTACTTTTATCTTATTTTTATTTTTTCCTTAATTTAAAATTTTATTTATTTTTCTTCCCCCCTTACTTGCACGTACAACTTAACAACAACTTGTAACTAGAGGGGAAGGGATGCGGGGTAGGGGTGGAGTTATTTGCTCTCTCTTTTTTTTTTTTTCCTTTTTTATCTAAATTTTCCTTCAAATTTCAACTTTTCGTTATTTATATTTTCTCTATTAATTCCACTGTTTTCTATCCTTCAATTTCAATTCTTATTTTATTTTCTAAATTTCATATTTTATTTTACTGCAGTGGTATTTATGTAAATAAGAAAAGAAAACTAGAGATAAAAATTTTACATTATATAAATTTGAAAAGTCAAATAATTTTTAAATTAATATCTATCATTTGATAAATTTTTTTTAAAAAAATGATAAATGCATTATAGTCATTATCCTATTTAAACCAAAATTAAGAATATATATTTTATGGCTCAAGATCTCTCATTACACAATTATGTACCACTTCCTATTGTACCAATAAAAATTTAACACATATCCCTAAAAAATAAGATTTCTCTTGGGTTTAGTTTATCTTTTTATATTTTAGTATTAAAATATATTAAATGATAATAATTAAAAACAATAAATAAGATTTTTGTTAATATTTTATTAGTATAAAAAGAAATAATGACATACAATTGTATAACAAGATATTCGGATCTATATTTTACTAATGTATTCACTGTCAATAATTGCTACTACTTTTGATGAGTTCCCTAACTTCAATAATATTCAATTATTAAATTTTACTAGAAAGTTTGAAAAAAATTATTATTTAAACTAAATATGATTTGAGAAAAATTTTCTCAATAAATTTTTATCACTCATTGTAAAACTCATGATAAAACCATTAAGGTTTTTTATCTTTAGAAGAAAAAATTTTTTTTTGAACAATTTGGTTAATAATTTACTAATAAGTACTTGTGAGGGTGGGTAATTAGCAGGAGATGGTGTGCGTATGTGTCTGGGAAGAGGGCGGGGCGGGGTGGTTTAAGTAGGTGTATAACGGTGGAATTGTGCAAATTTTTTATTATTATTATTAATTTTTTGCTGGAACAAAAAAATGGTTTTCAAAAGAATTAAATTAAATCTTACTCAAATTTTGATAATGATTTGACTCCTAATTGACTTTTTAATGAGTAATTATTGGATATAGTGGATAATTCATTAAATGTTATGGATATAAATGGATTCTCGTTTGCATCCATTTAATTTATATAAGCCATCCATATCCATTTATTATTTGATAGATCTAGTAATCCATTACTAAATAAATCATGTTGCTTTTTTTCATTGAAGATTTTTTTAAAATGAAATAAAATAAAATATTTTTTTTAATAGTGTGCTTACCACTCCACTTAATGTGGTCCGAAAGGAATATATATTCAAATATTGACCGTTAATCATTATCTAAGAGCCTTAAATGTGTACTATATAAGGAATGCACTTATGCACTCCATAACATTACCCAATATAGATATATTTATATGATAAGGTAATGTTATGATGAGCAACATTGTTTACTTTATGAAACATTCCTATTACATCTCTAATGCTCAATAATTAAGTCAACTTGATCAAATTTTATTTTATTTTTTGATTTAACTATTGATCATTAGAAACTTAAATGTTGCTCTCTTAAGATGAGCAACGTTATTCACCATAGCATTTCATTATTTTCTCCATCACTAAATATAAGTCATTTTTACTAAATTTTTTTATCATAAATTATAAGTTATTATTATTAGTTAATTAATTTTTTGAAGTTGCTTCTTTTATATTATCCATCTAATGATATACTTATAGAAATGGCATTCAAATTTTTGAAAGCAAGTGTAGGAGATATTTTAGAGGGGGGAAATTACTTTAATTTTTACAAAACGGCAATTAATAATTTATATTTAGTGACAGAGAAAGTATATGATAAGAAATATGTGTATGGTAACTTTAGTTTTGGAGCTTTCATGCAAACCCTCATGCACAATATATAACAACACGAGAACTGCTGCAATTTCTTGCTTTTTCCCCCTTGATCATTCTAAGAATAGCAAACAACTCCGAGACACACATGATGGAGAAAATTGGAAATGATCAACTTGCGGAATTGCATTTTCTGAAACAGTCACATAATTGGTCTGATTGATATCTTGTATTTTTTCCATTCGAAATTATATGTGTCAGTTTAACTTATACATATTTTAATAAAAAGGTTTGATTTAATTTATTAACCCATTACATTATTACTTTTCTTAACAAAATTTTTATCATTTTACAAAATAAGACATTCAAATTCGAATAATCCAAAAAAAATATAGAATATTCATTTGCAGACTGTTGGAGTATATAATTTGAAGATAAGGCGTTATAAAATTCTTCATTCAATTCAAATGATTCAATTTTTAATTTAAGCAAATTTCATATGTATTTCAACGGTGAAATCTTAATAGATCACAATAAATTTCTTCTTCTTTTTTTT
Organism: Parsonsia alboflavescens; assembly: GCA_028571225.1. Taxonomy (NCBI): domain Eukaryota; kingdom Viridiplantae; phylum Streptophyta; class Magnoliopsida; order Gentianales; family Apocynaceae; genus Parsonsia; species Parsonsia alboflavescens. The sequence continues at coordinate 13,412,543 of JAOXNR010000022.1, forward strand.
TTCTTAAAAAATTGTATCAATTAATTCTTCTCAATCCCTATTTATAAGTCACAATGTATTAGTTAATTAAGAATAACGTAAAGTTTCTTTTTCCCAAAATATTTATATATAAAAATAAGCATCAAGTAAAAGAGAAGAAGAAATTTTACGAAAAGAACCTATAATATTATAAAAAATAAATAAAATATTGATTAGACTATCCATGAATTATAGAGAGCAGTAAATCCTTTTCAAATACTTTAACTCTTTCAAAATAAAATATGGTTCTCTTTGAACTTAAAAAGAATCAATTTTTCCAAATTTATTTGACGTTTAGGTGTAAAATTCAGACAAGCAAAGGAATTGGGGAATTTGGGCAGCTGCACATGGCGGGAACCAACGAACTTCATTCTCAGCAGCCACGAGATGAGACTGATTGTAATTTTCAATGGGATGAAAACTCTCAGCTCTATTTCCATTCCAGGTTGTTTCAAATCTCTGAAAGATTAGTTTTATTACTATTCTTGTAGTGTATTGTTCGAATGACTGAGTAGAAATTAGGGCCATGATGATATTTCATAATTAACTCCTAATTGTGGCCATTAATTTTATTTTTTTATTTTTCAAAATTAAGCATTAAATAGTGAAACACAGGTTTTGGATGAAAATCGAGAAAATGATGTATATATTGAATGACTCTAATCCGGGTTTCTTGTTGGTCTATACTTTGATGCAGCACTGGTTTTTATTATAATCCAGACGCCGGATGGTACTATAGCAGCAGAGATGGTTTGTATTACAAATTTGAAAATGGGAACTACGTGCTTCTTGGATCCGGTTATGATGTGGTAGCTGCCTGTTTCTTTGTTTTTTTCCGTTGTTTCTTTTTCTAGTCTTAGTTTGAAGGTTTGATTTTTTGAGTAAAATGTTGACTTTGAGAGGATTCTCTTTTGCTTTTGGCTGCATCATCTTAGGGCAATGGAAAGTCCCATGATTCTGGGGAGATGGATTCTAAGAAAATTGATGAAGATAAACAGTATGGTTCTGTAAATGGTTTAGGAGATGATAAATCTCTAGCTGAAAGGCAAGGAATAGTTACTGATGAACCAACCAAAGGTGAGTTGATAAGCATGTTTTCTTCCAATAGTGATTTATAATTATGCCATATTGTGTGCGCGAGTGTGTATTTGTGTTGGTGAAATTGTCATTTGATGATTCAACTATGTCAAGTTTGCATCTGTATGGCAATGTCCAGAATGAAATCAAGACTACTCTGCAGTTGTTCATGTATGATGGGTGAGGATGGAACAAGAACCTTTCTTTAGTATTTTTTATAAATGAAACTTTTGATAAGTGGTGAAATTTTCTCAAGGGGGTGGGATAGGACAGTTTCGTGCCACAACCTCTGCATTATGTTACCTCTTTAATAGAGAACCATCTGTTCACTACCGGCGTTGGTTTCTAGCTTTTTATTTATTTTCCTCCCCAACTTTAATTGTGATTTTAGATTATACTTATTTTTCTTTTCTGGGAAAAAATTCATACCATAATATTTTAACATTTGTTGGTATAGCGGAGAAGTGGAAAATTAGATCAATTAAAAGTCCACTAGGCAAGACCAAGACCAAATTTAGCCTTTGCCTTTCAGCTCATATTCTTCCATTGTCTTTCTTGCCAGAGCAAATATGTTATGCTTCCTAGAAAAAGAACAGGCCACTCTTAGCAATCAAGCTTAGATTATATTGCATAAATTTTCACTGATGGTTACTTTACTGTTGAATGCATCATTATCTTGATATTAGTAGGAAGAGTGCATGAACAGAACCAGATTGTTCTTTCTGTTGACAAATGAAGGTTTGAAATCCATTCCTTTAGGTCTCATAGATTGTTCTTTTATCTGGAGATTTGTTGATGAAGTGAAGTCAACTAACATCCTAAGGTTGTTCCTCCCCTAAACAGTGGAATTGGAGTGTGTCAAGACTCATCCAACGGAAGATCCAGCTCCACCATCAGAATGGTCTGTGCAATCAGCATTCCACATTTTTGTCTAAGTTCATCTCGTTGCCTCTCAAGACTAACCAGATCAACTTTTTCAATCAGGCTTGAAGATACACTTATCGATCTTTTCCTATCAGGATATCCAAACCAAGGAGGCAGCACTGCTATTGAGCCTATGGGAACTAATGATATTGACACTTCATGTGTTTCAGCAGATGGTTTATCAATTATCTCCATTTTAAATTGGATTGGGACTGCTAGAATTGGATCAGAACTTACGTGGTTCCGCTTTTCAAGGTGCAGGAGACAATGACATTTATGAGCTTGAAGAAGGTGAATGGATCCCTGAGGACCGTCATGCTTCAACTGACTCAAGAGCAAATATGATTGATGAAGGTTTATATTACTTCCAACTATAGAGTTTCTCAGTTAACTCACTTTTGATTCATCCTTATTCATTATATCAACTCTCACCTCCCCAAGCCCAAAAAAATGCAAGTGATTTATGAATTTCTACAAGTGTTCTCATCTTTTCTCCAACTTTTTCTTTTCTTAGAAGAAGGATAATTAAGGATGTCCTGTTGAATACCTTCTTTCTTTATCTTTCATGTTAGATAATTTATGAAAATTTTCTTTTCTTGGAGCCTCCTTTCTCAAACATTGGTGTGTAAGAAGGGGATAATTGTAGACAAACTATTCAGGCAAAGGATCTCTGAAATTGATGTTCACAACACCAATGCAAGCTTAGCCTAAATAAATTCCCCCGTTTTGAGCTATCTGAATTTTCGTATTTGCTACCCTAAGCACTCACTTTCTGAGCTCAGGTGTCTCTTGGGAAGAAGAGAACTGGCGAGCACAGTATGGTCAAGTGACTGAGCACAATGAAGAGTCTGTTTCGGATATCCAGGTAATCGACTTATGGGACTGGGAAATGGTCAGAGAGACCACAAAAAGCAGAAAGAGTTGCTCGTGTAAGCTTGTTGGAAGGCTGGTGAAATTCTCTGACAAGTTGCATCCATCATTACCATCAGGTGGGAGTCGTCTAAAAACTGCTGCGATCTGTAATGTACAGCTTGATCTTGTCAAAGTTAGGTCAGGTTTGTCTGCAATACTGCTTTTCTACTTAGATCTAATGACCTTCAGCATAATTTGTGATTGATTTTGATATTTATCTTAAATGCTTTATGATAGAAAATGTTCATTGACTTTGCTACATTGGAGATATCCTTTATTTTCTAGGGCCCTTTTTGGTTGTAAATGTCTCCATATTTCTGGAGATTAAAAGGAAAAAGAATCTACCAAGCATCCAGGAACTACCGTTCCTGGATGAATTTCAAATGGCACATTTAATTTTTAATCTCTTATTGACTAATCAAAGTGTTTATTAAAAACAATGATATTTAGATATCCCTTTGTGCATTTATGGAGTTAAACTATCTTCCCCATGCACTTTTACTGTACAAGTCATTATGTTGAATATTATGGTCTACACTGAGGAGAGGAGTGTAAGGTACATACTCATTACGGACATTTCTGTTTCAATATGTGTATTCATAAATCTCCAATTTAATTCCTAGAAATATATTACTGAGCGTCTAATTGTTTACTACTTTCAAGGAGATTATCAGTAAATGCAAATTCTCAAACCATTTGAGTACTATTGTATAGTACTGGGTTATTGTAATTCATTCTAGTCACTTCTGTTTCAAGTCTATATCAATATCCAACTTATGAATATGATCATATAGTTGCTTATTATAGTTTTATGCAGGTCAAATTTATAGACTGAGGAGACCTAGCAGAAAGTATTTGGCATCCTTATCAAATTATGATTCTTCCAATCCAACAGGAGATTGGGGCTTTCCCCAGCTCTCTGTTAATAAAACACCCCAACCACTAGAAGGATTTGAGGATCATAATATTAACAAGGAAGAATCTTCTTCATCAGAGCATCTACGTGCATTCATGAAGGTAATTGCATCATGCTCAAGTGTAGGGGTTTTCCTTCCTTTTTCATGGATGAAAATACTCTTGATTCTCTATGAAACATATGCAAGATATTATGAAAAGGGATTTGGAGAGAGTCAAGAGACATTATATGAAGATGATGAAAAGTATTTTGGTCATATATTAGTTGGAACTCTATGGCAAGTAAATTTTCATGAAATATTTCCTACTAATGGTCCTTCTAATGCTACCTTGGCAGTATTTTATAAAGTTGTGGTTCTAATTCAGGCAGTTTTCTTCAAGTTTGGAAATACAGAGGAAAATTTGCAGAGCATTTCATTGATTTTCTGATTAATTTCGGCAGTTTATTATCCCGAAATTGATATATTGATACTGATTTCATCTGATACTATAATCTGAGTTTTTATGTTGTGCTAATTTGGGAAAACTGTGACTAACTAAACGACACAGATATAGCATCCAGAATCTGAATAAAAGAGCTCTTCGAAATTTAACTTCGGTTCTGCCAAAGTTTTGAAGGTTACTGAAATGAGAATTGCCACCCATGCTTTTAACTAATATATTTTCTAATGGTACCATGGTCCTTGTCCTTGTCAACGATTCATTGGTTGTGTTAGTCCTTTGTTGCTTTTCTCCTTTTCTTTCTTTCTTTCTTTCTTTTTTTTTTACCTGTGTGTGTATATATATATCTTGACTAACCGAAGTGGGACAATCTTGAAACCTAACTGCTGAAAGATCTCTTTAACCTTACCATTTATAAGGCTTGATTATTGTAGTCAAATTTTTCAACTTTGTTCTGTCTAGTGTTCTTGCCTAAGTAGCAGTTGGAGCATTGACTATTTGTTCTCTCTCAATGTTCTTCTTCCTTATTAATCTCTCTGTTGTTTCACAAGTTTAGGTAAAAACAGTTGCCTATAGAGATAGAGCTGCTGAGAGAAGAGCCTTGCATGGTGGTTTTGGTGTTGGGCCTGGACAAAAGAAATCATCCTCTAATGATGTTGACTCAGCACCCTCATCTCCCTATTTAGCATGCCCTAAGGAAGCTGCAGCTGAGTCCCTGAGCATTTCATTTGGACAAGGTAGCTATGCAAGAAAACTTCTTAAAGGCATGGGCTGGAAAGAGGTAAACTTATAGACTTCATTTTAGTTGATCTTAGAGAAACCAAAATGATTAAGTCTGTAACAAACCATGTAACATGCCTTCATGTGAAAACAAGAGTGAAATAATGCAAGAAATTGTTCTGCTCTGTAGATAATTCAGCCATGGATGGTTGATTTTGTTGCCATTTTATCATGGTTATGTAAATAAGATAGCCATACAAACTTGACTTCCATTATGCGATTTTTATGGAAGATCTGTTCTTTTTGTAGGGGCAAGCACTTGGAAAAAGTGCTAAAGGTTTGGTTGAGCCGCTACAAGCCATTGGAAACAAAGGAAATGCAGGACTGGGCTGGAATAGTAACAAAAGGAGGCAGTCTTAGTCTGTATTTCTTGGTGGCTATACGGCAGTTCATTAGCCCAAAACTCTAGTTGTTTGTTTAGTATATTTCTGTTGCATCAGGCATGCTTTGCACTGGATGTGTTGGGTCTTTGGAGAAGTGAGATTTAGGGCCAGTGCTGTATGCATTCACGACATTTGTTGATATAGGCACGGTATACATTGACAAAACGAGACAAAAAGAAAGAATCCTATTTCTTCCACTTCGGTAATGAAACCTAAATCCATACCTATGTATCTTCCTTGGTTTGTTTGAACTGAGAAATGGATCCCTGTGATCGAGAAAGTGAAATTATGTTAACACAAAGAACACTCCAACTCTTGTATTCAAAAACATAATTTCATAACTGTAACCTTGAATGACAATTCTGCTAGTTATACCAGCTCATAGATGAATCAACAATTACAGATATGCCTTTTGCTTTCCTCTTTTTTGGGTGCAGTTCGGGTAGGGGAAGGGATTAGACTACTAAACATAATTGACCAAAATTCCTACAATAATTTGTTTCATTGGAAATGAAGCAAAATTTTTAATACTACAAATGTAAGAAGGTAATTTTAAAATCGGAGTTCAGGGACCGTCAGGTTTCTGTTACTTCAACTATTGTCCCTTCTTCACTGGCATCCTTATCAGGAGCTAATAATTCAGTTTTCTGCTCATCCATTGTGCTTCGCTGTTGCAGCTCCTCCTTTAACCTTGTAATCTCTGCATCCTGATCCGCCAACTTCTCTTTCAATATGAGCACCTGCAACACAAAAATGGTTTGCAGTCAAAGCTAAATATGCTTTCTACTGAAGAATGCTTAACTGCATGAAAATAATCATACTGTAGATGCGCAACCATGGATGAGCTTCCACTCTGTCAAACTATATAGTTCGTGAACTAGATAGAGTGTTCTGGATAAGAGTTTAAAACTTAAAGAAATAACGATCACATGAGCACTGTTCTTTTTTCCAATTTATTCGGGCTGACCAAGAATCTACATGATAGGGGAGATATTTGTGATCCTTCAGATGTTGGAAACAACAATACCATTTTTTTTTTTTTTTCACAAGATTAGTATTGACAAGCCTTGGGAAAAATGATCAATGTCTGTGGCAGTAATAATTCTTAATCAATCATGCTTATCAGCAAAGTTCTCGAGCTAAATGAAGAGCATTTTAAAGCCACCAAATCAATGCCCATATGAATTTTGAATCTTCTGTATCAGCTTAAACATAAAAGAGAAAGAATTGCATGAAATAATAAGGGAAAACTAAAGAACAAGTGACAGACTGTCCAGGGAATCAGTTCCATTCAACATTGGTGATTAGTTTTTTGGGAATTTCAAGTTTATCTAGTTTCCCATGTAAAAACTAGTAAAAACCCACTTATTTCTAACTAGACTTCAACTTGGTTGACAACCAGTTTCTACATGGCCCAATATGTTTAATTCACATATTATTTGTCAACGGAATCGGGTATCATGAAGAACCAATCAAATTATGGCCTAGATGGAGCAAGTTACAACTGAAGTAGTTAACATGTCAGTGGAATGCACACATGAAAAGGAAACCTAAATATCATGCTCAAAACATCTCTAGGAAAGCCATGGCCAAAAGCTCTATAGTTGAATATAACTTATTCTTAAAAAACACCACCACCATTTGTAGGTAATACCATTTCATTGGATCTTTCAACATTGTTGGTGAGCCCTTCCATCTGCTTACATAATCCTGCATGTGCCAAGGGGAAAAGAAAAAGGGATATCAATTGCTTACTGTCTCATGAAAACATCATTAAATGGTTATTACCTCTTTGGTAGAGATCCCATATCAGTGGTTCCCTAACAACGAAGCTAGAACTAACCCACTGGCTGAACAATTTTTGTATCACCTCATGGCCAACATGTGCATCACAATGGCAGGGATGAATTACACAATAATAGTAAAATTCGTTCATGTGGGCATAGAGTTTACCGCTAATGCAAAAATTATGAAGCTATATTTGAATCTAGGAAAAAATGAACTTCATAAGAAAGTTGTTGAATGGCTTGCAAGTCACACAATAAGAGTTAGGGTTATATTTTCTGATTGAGCAGAATGCCAACACTGACAAAAGAAAAATATGACATATTGATTTGTGTATAACTTGCGAAGTTTTAATGAAGAGATTAAGATGGTTATCCAACTTACTAAAAGTATATTTGTTAATAATCACACTCTTCATTATTTGAAACTGTCCCTTGTTTTGAAGCTTATTCATCCTAACTCTAGCTGTATAAATCACATTTAGGTTCTCAGATGATTTTTCAATATGTTAGAAGCAAACCAACTATGGCATCCATAAAGGAAAATGATGCATAGTGCAACAAATGAAAATGCTGACCTTCAAATTGGCTTTTGAGTTCTGCATTTTGGGATTTTTGCAAAGCGAGCTTCATGGTTAATTCATGTATCTGCGGTAAAAGAAATGTTAAACATCATAAACAACAATGCAAGATTTTATCATCTTAATGAATACAGTGGCCATGAAAACTATGAAAGCATGCATTCAATAGCAAGGATAAAGTCCTGGTTGACTAGTAACTATAAGCACCTCTCAAGCATATCATACATAGGTTAAAAAAAAAATTCTATATAGGTCTACTAGAGAATACTTGTAAACCAGGACCCTGATAAAGAATCCATTCGAGTGATGTAAAAGATAGATTAGTAGTGCAGCTGTTTAGTACCTTTCCCTCATTAGCTTGGTTCCCTATCTCCTCATTTTCTTCCTGCAAGGTTCTGCATTTGGCCATTAACATTTTTCCCATCTTGCTTTGTGGAGTAAAGGCAACTGCAGCAATATTGTCTTGTAATTCTTTCACCTTTTTGTCCTTCTCCTCCACCAAATTCTGATATTGCAGAAATTGAAGTTACAAGGTCTTATTAAATGGAAAAGAGGATAGTAAAGTATAAAATTTCAAAGAAGGTTACTCTAAGGTAGAGTCACATTTGTCCACAAGCAACCCAAAGAATGAGAATGGAAGATAAGGCTGCCATGATATGACTGACATCAACTATATCATCATTATATGGAGCATCAGGTAAACCATTTGTAAGGTAGCCACAATTACATATAGTTGATAGATGTGTCAAAAACTCCTCTCATGGTCCAAAAGCTCACTATTCGGAAAAGAGTTTCTCATGTCAAAGTTATGTTACAACTGTGGTTCTCTAGTCGCTCCTTATCTGGAGTCTGGACTGATAACTTACCTGAAAATATTGCTCGCCACTAGGTACTAAAAAAATTATTCCTTAATGTTATGCAACCAATAATGTCAGAAGAAACATGTGGATTGAATTGCAAGGTAACTACGAGAATTTTGTTTAGCAGTTATAACCTTAGTACAATCAGACGGTTTGAATTTGTAATAACATAGTAAAGCTGAGAAGAATTAGTGTTTTTATTTAACATCATGATGAACAGGGTACTGAAACTGTTGGAGATATTTCGTACCCATGGTTAATATATGTTGCATTAACACCTGTATGAAATTGATCTAATTTCCAAACAAACTATAGAAAGAGTATACACCCTGTGATTCCTAGACCAACACATTTACATAATGATGTTGGCTTCTCAATGACAAGAAGATAAACCAGTTTATACATCACTTCTCTTGTCAACTTGTTATTTAATTTATCAAACCAACACTACAATCAATGAATTACCAACTGAATATCATTTTTAAAAGAAAAAAAGCATGATTAGATAAGCACAGAGTTTTAGGAGTATTTGACCATATAACTTTTCTACTTTATGTGGTGGTGGAGAGTGCAAGCAGCAGAACTAAACACAGAGCACTTGCTAGATGTGAAGGTGGGAAAATTATCAGTTAACATGAACATAAGTGGCACTTCCATCTCTGTTCTGTGGACAGGCCATTCAATAAGTCAAATCAGGTTTATTTAGGAGAATTTAAACCAGTAAATAAAGTTCAGTTTTAGGAAACTGGACACTGGTCTTGAACACTAGAATGAAATATTACTTTTTACATGTTATATATTATAAAATGCAAAGAAGAAAACATGGCCCATCAAGGCCATAAGACAAACAGGGGAAAAAAGAACACGCATGAATTGAACAAGAAATGTAAACTCAATGCATAAAAAGCGATAGTTGTATTAAATTATGAAGTATGCAAAAAGTACCTTCAATCGCATGAACTCATCATGTATAGCTGGATCAAGTAACAACCGCCTTGCCTGTTACAAGCGTATTGTGGAACCATAATCATAAACAAGCATTTGCTAGAGAAAGAAAAGGAAAGAAGATGCAATAATTTAGTTTGTCCATTACTTTTTTCATCTAAACTCGGTTTCCAAAAAATTAAAATTCCCTTCCAACTCAATTAAATCCAAACCATGTATAAATTTTATTAATTATCCAACATATGCAACCAAGTAAAAATCAACTTGAACTTTCAACCAACCCAAAATAAATAGTTTTTTCATTTCAAGAGCCTTTCCATAATGATATTTGTTCAATAAAGAAAAGACCTGGAGCATTAAGGAATACCTGCATTGATGGAGGTTTGAGTTGAGCTCTCAAGTCCCTGACTGCAGACTGCATTTTGAATTCCAAATAGACAGAGACACACTTAGATCATTACCAGAAATTAACAATAAAGTCATCCAAACAGAAGAAAACAAGCATAGGCATACCATATCATGGAATAAAATGAAAACAGAAAATTCTCTTGCGTTAGTAAACAACTTTGGATTCAATTACTGAAATTTCAGAGATGATTTTCCAAAAAACAAAGCAGATACTTTGGATGAAATTCAGCTACTGGTGATGAAGTCTACTTTCATAAGATATGCCACAGTGGAGAGAAAAGCACACAAAAAATAACACTAGACAGCAGTTAGGCTGTGTAGCAAAGGAATTAACAGAAATTAGACTACCGAGGAAAGGAAATAAGAAAAGCAAGGAGAAAAAATGATGTAGAAATGATAATTAGCATGCAATAAACATGAATATCTGTAGGTATACAAATAAGGAAACTACCAAATAGCCAGGAAAACCTGACCCCAAGAAAACCAAATGAGCTCCATTTTGAAAGATAACCACATAATTCTGTGAAGATGTAATTGCTTCAAACTGCTCCTGCTTAAAAAGGTAATACAGCAGAAAATGGAACCATATCTCATACACCAGCATATGTGGAATGTAGTGCCAACAGGAAATCCTCACCTTCAAATCAGCTATCTCCTGTTCACGCTTTGCAAACGTTACAATAAACGCAGCTTCTTTTTTCTTTGCTTTTTCAAGCTGATAAGTGTTAAAATAAATAATAAGTTATTCAGATCAAATTATTGGCAACGATATTAGCAAATCTTGGGACAAGAACCTGCTCTTTTAGTGACTCTTCAGAGGACCTCAGATTCTGAAGATAACTGATCACAGATTTTGGTTCTGCAGAGCAAATGGGAAGATTATTCCAATTTCGACCGCAAGAAAGTATTTAAAATTAAGATAGACATGATAAATGGGGTCACTTTTCAAACAAAAGAGCTGCAATAAAAAATTACGAAAATTTATTTTTCCTTGGACAGCAAGAAAGCATCAAAGGCAATCATGATAGACAAGATAAACAGGATAAGTTAGATAACAAGAATAAGAATAGAATGTTGTAGTTTAAAAATGAAGAAATGAAGGCAAACAAACCAGGGGTTGCTCCCAGTGGTATGAAGGACTCATGCTGAAATGCAAAATGCCACTTTAGAATTTCAGATTTGGCAGCTTCAAGTTCTGCCTGAAGCAATGAGACCAAAAATACCAAAATGGTTTACTTAAGGTTAAAATCCTCACTATCAGACTAGAAATTCAAAACTTTTGAGGCACAACATAACTTTTAACACTCTGAAAAGAAACCGCAGAAAGATAATCTCATAATGTAAATGTCACATGAAATGCATACTTCCAAGATACAACAAACCCTTACTATCTCTTCAGGATTTGAAGAGCTGTATTCTGTTATAGTAATGCTTGATATTTATAAAATTTAGGTTTTAAGTAATCATAAATGTTAAAAGAAACACAAAGGTAAAGAACTGCTAAAAGTTATTCAGCAACTTTGTACTTTGTTATGGTACAGGAACACAATCTTGATACAATTGATGCAATACCAACTTTTAAATCCAAGCAGAAAAGATGTAACTATTTGTGATCTCAATAGACAAAATAGAAAGATAGTCCAAAACATAAGTATCTGCATTCTAAATGTTTATCATGAAACAACAAAACAAGGAAAGATGTTTGGGTTTATTTAGAAGTGTACTATTCTTTATGAATAACATAAAAAAGGAAAAAAAAGGGAAAAGAAAATAGTTACTCCCTCCAGTTCAAATTATAGGTCGCTTTAGCCTTTCAGTTTTGTTTCATAATATAGGGTGCTTTACAAAATTTGAGGAATATTTATTGCTATTTTGCCAATCTTAACCCTTGGAGTATTTCTTACTCCAATTTCTGATTTAACTAAGGGGTTTTTAGGTATTTTACCTAAGTCAAAGCATAGTCTTTTGTATCCTTAATTTGAATGCAAAAGCCTAAAACGACCTATATTTTGAATTAGAGGGAGTATTAGATAAATCAAGAAAATAATCAAGTTGATCCTACTTTTTCCAAGAATAGAAGCGCTGAAATCGCTCTGGAGAGTCAAAGGGATGTGCAACAAAGTCAAACAGTAAGTGCCACATTACGTTATAGATGGATATCAAAACTAAACAAATTTAAAAAAAAAAAAAAACAATTCAATATTCTCTAAATAGAAAGATGTGAAAACAAAAGTATAAAGCAAACGTAAACTTTGATAAATACCTGGCATGATGCAAGTCTCTCGTTGCATTCCTCAAGACTGCAAAAGTCAAACTAAAGAGTTAGAAGCAAAGGCATCGAAAGACCAACTTACATGGGAAACTTATACACAACAAAAACAAACCTCTTGCGGAGATTCAAAATTGTTGATGTCGCTGCACCTGGTGCAGTTTCAGCTTCTTTCAGCTTACCCTGAGTTGTGAATGAAACAATTAATTTTACTTAGACATTCAAATTTCCACTTCAGATTAAATGTACCAAAACCAAACTACAAACTTCAAGCTTATAATAACACTGCAAAAAAGGAAGAAAGCTAAAAAGATCCCACTTCAATTGGCCCCTGGCAGCATTTGAAAGGCACCCAAAAGGAACATGTCATGCTCAATTAACATTATCAACTTCACAAAGTTTGGCAAAAATACATAAAAATAGACACAGTCACACTCACTCCACTCACACACACATAAAAGCAACAAATCAATATGGACCCAAATAATTTGCAAAAGAATGATACTCAGGAAAGGTAAACCAATGAGAAAAGAAGAGTCAGAAAAGAAAAGAAATGCTGAAGAAATGAACAAACAACCACAGTGCAACTGTATGTATTTTAGTAATCTGAATAAATCGAGTGATCTAGTCAGACCTCTGAGAGGTTGTGAAAATACTTAATGCTTCTATGCTTTGTTTATCTTCTGCTTCTCTATTTTTCCATTCTCTCTCAATTTTCTATTTCATTACAAGAACCTTATATGCTCTTTGAAAATATGTGAAGAGAGAGAAAGAGAGATTATGTCCTAATGGAAGTATAAATCACAAATAGCAACATCAGTAAAATAAGTAACAAGCTGATACTTGAAGGATCTATTTGTCTTTCTTGTTTCTTTTCTTGCATCTTTTCAACCCTTGTAAGCTCAAAAGCTTATTCATGTTTTAGGAATTAGAGCTAACATTTCTCTTCCAAATTTTACTCTAATAAAATTACCCTGAATAATGTATACAGTTGCTGAAGCTTGTTATGCCAACAAAGAATCATCATCTGCCACTTGAATCTTTTAGATAAATGTTCCATGTTACTGACAAACGCAACAATCTGAAAACATACAATTAACTGAGCAGTCTTCTTTCAGCTACAAAGTCTAACAAAATTAAAGAAACTTTGACTCCTAAAGAGTATGATTAGTTGTACAATTCTTCGTGCTCATGATAAGCAAATCTACCATCTCCTAAGGATATAAGGACACACAGATCTTGAACTTCTTGCTAAATTACTCCACTAAAATCTTAAATTTTAATAACCAGGCCCTTTATAGCAGATAGGAAATTAATAGCAAACCCAATTGATGAATTTTCATTCTTTTAAGATAAAAAAGTAGATGCAAACTTTAATAATGAGCTCAAAACCCTGACTGCATCTCATACTGTTCTGTACTACAAAATCCTCAAGCCTAAGCTTCAAGGATCTGTAGTTGACATATAAATCCATATATGAGGAACTTAGAATTTTGTCAGTTGCAGAATTACCCCTCTTGGCTCTTCAATTCTTTGATGTCACATCAATTCAAGTAACTGTCATCCTAATCAACTAAAACAAAAATTTTTTTTGCTGTTCGAAATTCATACTACCCATAGTTACTTCACTAATTAAATCAATATAAAGAAGAAATTAACTCTTACACCACATTTAGTACAATAAAATGCCGTTTCAGTGCTCCGACATTAAGATTTTTGAAGAATAGTGAGTATAATCAAGATGGAAAACCAAAGCAAAAGGCAAATAATGCAAAGTGTCAAGAAAGATACCTTTTTGGAGCCAAAGACATCATCTTCATCATCATCAAATTCGCCAAAACTTCTCTTAGTACCTGAATTTTCAGTCACAACAAAGAAAAAACAAATAAATAAAAAATTCATACTTCATCTGAATCCATTTATTTAACAAGAAAATCACCACAAACAAGATCATATACCTGGATGCCTTGTAGTGTGGCTACCGGGAAAATCACCACCAAAATCATCATCCTGTAAAATTTTGCAACAAATAACTTGACAAGACACAAAAATTCTAAGAAAAGAAAGGACCTCATGGTGAATTGAAATGTACTTACATCATCCATGTGACTATGAGATGCCATTTGGATAACTTGAAGCAAATTTGAAACCCTGCTCTAAGGGGCCTTTCAGAATCCAATCTACATGATCAAAAATTGTAAATAGCAATCAAAACCAAAGGTCCTGAGCTTAATTGGGGCCTCAAAATCACTAGCCAACTACGGATACTCAACCCCTTTTATCCTAGGTACGGGCAAAGAAATTCTTAGCCGTAGACATTTTAAACATAAGAGGAACAAATCCTATAGTGCAGTACCTTGTAGTTGCACTGTAAAACAGATAAACATGTATAAGAAAACAACATGAACAGGACAAAACATTCTGCTTAAAAAGAAAATTGTAAAAGAACAAAACCGAAAGCCACTCAGAAAAAAAAAAAAAACACACACACAAGAAAGTCTCAAAAAATGACAAGCTAAAAAGAAAAGATCAAACGTGAAAAATGAATACAGTACAGTAATATGAAAGCATGAAAGATAGCAACAAACTCTATTCTGAAAAAAAAAAAAAAAAATGCTCCAGTTAAACAACTTAATCAACCATACTTAAAGATTATTTCATAGAGTTATAAAAGGCAGTACTATTTGGGTATAGAACTGAATTGAGTAGATTGAAACAATTTTATACCAAGCCATAAGCATATTGAAAATCATAAAGGAACCAATATTGAACCTTGAAGGAGGAAAATGTTGTAGAAGAACCTCGTTCAGAAGGCACAAAGCAATACGAATCGCAGTGGCGACTTCAACATGGAACTGAATGGTCTGGGAACTCACGGAAAAAAGATTACCGGTGCTACCCTTCTCACAAAGGCGGGGTGACACACCAGTTTTCCAGGAAACGTTGGATGAAAAATTCGGAAGAGAAGGTGAAGATGAATTTCCGAGAACGCTGAATCAAAGTAGGACGACTGAGATTCTGAATGCAGTGGAAGACTGAATTGAAGGAGAAGACGGTTAAAATGGAATTTAGGATCAAACACGGTTGATTTCCACCCTAACGGCTAAAAGGGTTTCGACTGCTCGGGGAGTGCGAGTGCAACGAATGCGTGAAATTAAAAACAAAAAATTTAGTTTGTGCCTTAAAAGTTTATTATAAAGAAAAAAAGATAAAAATTAATTATTATGTTAATGATAATTTTATGGGTTTTTAACTGATTTGATAACATAAGTTTGGACCAAAAAAATTGTTCAATCATTTAAATTTTTTTTCAGTCATAATAGTCCTTTAGGTTTAACGGATAGTCAGGATGGTCCTAACCATCAATTTCAAATCATTCACAAGGCGCAACCAGTCACGTACACTGCATATGAGGGGTAAAATGATTATTCAACTATGAAATGAAGTTGTTTTAAAGTTGGGTTTAAAAAAAATAAATTCCGATCTTCTCCGGTCACCCCTTGCTGTTTTCTTCAGCCCAGCCGACTTCCCATTTGAATATAGCTGATTATTAGTTCTTGCTATTGGCTTTCACAGGTTGCAGCAGCAATTTCAGTTGTAGCTCTTGTATACATGAGATTGTGCCTTCAAGAATTGATTATGCAACAAGCTATTTCAGGAAATGCAACAGAGACTAATTGTCTCTTGGAAAAAGCTCCAAGAAAGGCCTTACAGTTGTTCAAGAAAGCAGGTAATGACTATTAGCTTGATACTGTTTTCCAATCCAACATTTTCAAAGATGGCGGTGATTTCATTCTTCATCACTATTGCAGAAGTTGATTCTCATGCTTCTTTATTGGTATGTTTTCTGTTGTGCCTAGATTCTTTACCTTCAACTAGTTCCAGAAGCGCCAATGAAGCATTCAATTATTTGATGCATGCCATTGTGATTTTTTGCACAATTATTTCCAGTAGGTAACAATTAAGATTCAAATGGGAAGTCGGTTAGGCTGTCGGAAGAAAACAATAAGGGTTCGTCAGAGAAGAAGATCGATTTTTTTCTTTTTTTAACCCAACTTCAAAACGACATCGTTTTATTATGAAATAATAAATTATCCCTTACATGCAGTACATGTGACCAACTCCATCGTGTGAAAAGAAGGAGATTGATGGTTAGGGATGAGCAGCGGGTCGGTTAATCGACCCGGCCCGACCTCAATGGATTGAGATGGATTGGGTTTTTTGGTTAATGGGTCGGTTTGAAATCGAATCAATTTACAGTTGGGTCCGATTCGATTGAGTTTTATGATTGAAAAAAAACTATCGGTTAACCAACGGTTTTTTTACTATTACAGGTGTAAAACACTACAATATGTCGTCTTAGCTCCGTGGTAAAATGCTCGATTTTTAGTTTAGGTGGTCCTGGGTTCGATATCCACGAGGTACCATTTTGAATTTTTTTTTATTTTTATTTTTCTTCTAAAACTATTCTTTTCATTCAACTACCGCTTTCTTCTCAGCATTAATACATTTTTTTCTCCATTATTTGTAATTTGTATTTTCATTTATTGAGATAATAATTCTTTTAATTTTAATTTTAATTTTTCTTCTAATTTTTAATATTTCATCTTAATTTTTTTTCATTTTT
>JAOXNR010000022.1:13429566-13469283 GCA_028571225.1 Parsonsia alboflavescens
AGTATCATTAGTTGACGAGTGTCTAATTCTATCCGAATAAAAAAGAAAAAAAATTGATTTATGATAATATTAAAAAAAAAAAAAAAAGGTAAAAGATGATGGCTTCTTAGCTACCCTATGTCATGTGGTTGTGGTAGGTTCATCATTTACCATGCTTTGGAGGTATGAACTTTTCAACATCTCAGAAAGCTATGGTTAGCATCCCACTACAGAATTTTGTATATAGAGATTACAATGGAAACAAGTTGACAAATTAAATCTTCATTTAATTACAATTCACTATTATAATTATGAAAATATACAAAAAAGAAAACTTAAATTCATGTACAATAAATTAAATTAAAATAAAGAGTGTTGCAATCTACAAATAACAAATACACCAATTGTACTTTGAATCAATATTAAAATAAATATTTCATGTTTAGTATAATAATAAAAAATATTTGGTATCTTTGGTTAAGGGAAAAGTTTCTTGTGAACAAAATCCCTCACTATTCATAGAAGTTTTTCATGCAAATGTAAATCGATGAATGTGCAAAATATTTGATATCTTAATATTAGAAAGTACTCGAAAGGAAAGAATCAAAGAATAGAAAGAAGTTGGGCCTTATCTACCCTAGATCAAATGGTAGTAGGTTCATCATTTTAATTTTTACCATCGCCTTTTAGGGTTATAGCTTCAAAATATTGTTCGCCTAAATGATGTTTTCAGCATCTTAGAAAACTAGGTAGCATCCCACTACAAATAAATAAATAAATATATATATATATAATGCTAGAGAGTGCGATGTAGTACACTATATGGAATGTTCCAATTAAGTGTCTAACGGTCAATTATATATTTTTTTTAATAAAAATAAATAAAATTTAATCAAGTACCCCTAAGATTTAGTTTATAAAAAATATTTTTTTAAAAAAATTGTAAAGAATTTATTTTTTTATTAACAGATGAATGTTAACCTTGACCGTCAAAAACTTAACTTACACTTGTATGTTTCATAATACATTATATAGCATTACCTTTTATATATAAATATATATATATTTATATCGTTAATGTTATGTGCACTCCGTATAGAGTTCACCGTTAAGTTTTTAAGTAAAATTTAATAGTCAATTTTTTTTATTTAAAAAAAAATCCTCCATAAAAAATTATTTTTTAAAATATATTTTATCAATTAGAACTAAAATGATAAACTAAACCCTATGATTGTTAGTTAAGTCAATTATTTTTGTTTTTTTTTTTGAAAAAATAAAGTAAAATTTGATCGAGTATTCATAAAATTTAGTTTATCCATTTAGCATTTAATTTATAAAGTATATTTTAAAAAAAATTTAGAAGATTATATATAAATATATATATATATATATGTATATATAGGGTAATACTATGAAGTGTCAGTGTACTATTAAGTCTCTAATAATCAAGTGTCAAGTCAACTATCTTCTATAATTTTAATTTTAATTTTATAATTTATAATTTTAATTTTTAGAAAAAAGACATTTGACCATTAACTTTAGCCATTATAGATTTAACTAGCTCCGTAGCACTTTATAACATTTATATATTTATATAAATATATAAATATTATAGAGTGTTATGGAGCACACCCTATGGAGTGCTCCAATTAAATTTATAATATCGTAATGCTATAGAGTGCAGAGGTCTTTAGCCGTCAAAGTTAGTGATCAATGTCTAATTTTATTTTTAAAAAATAAAATTCTTCAATAAAAATTTTTTTGATGTGAATATATTTTATATATTATACCATAAAAGTATAAATTAAACCCTAGAGATATTGGATCAAAATTTTTTTTTTTATAACTATTGACTGTTACATTTGATTGTTAAAGAGTTAAAGTGCACTCTATATAGAGTATATGAAGTGCACAGTTAAGTCTTTAACAATCAAAGTTAACGGTTAATCTTTTTTTATTTAAAAAATAATAAATTTGATTCAATATCCCTACGGACTAATCTATACTTTTATTGTATAATATATAGAATATATTTATAAAAAATATTTTTTTATTGAAGAATTTATTTTTAAAAAATAAAATCATATATTGACTGTTAACTTTGACCATTAGAGACTTAACTGTGCACTTTATAACATTATCCTATATACATATCTTATTTTTCATTTTGGGTTGTCCATAATTAAATATTTCATTTTTTAAATTAGTTAAATTTTGATTAAGAAAAGTTACATTACAAGAACGAAATGAATTAAGTCAAACTATTTTTTTAAACTACGTGTAGGTCAGAGACATTCACTTTTGGACTAAGGGAATATAATTTTGCCTGCTTATTATTTCAATGTAAATATTATAATTCTTCTATTTTTTTCTTTAATGTGATGTTGCTGATTAATTGTCATGCCAAATTTTTAGTACATCTTCTAATACGGTAAATTTTTTATATCATTAATAAATAAATATATACATATATATAGTCTTAAAATATAGTTTTTTTTTAACAATTTGATTTATAGAAATACACTATTAAAAAATTAAGAAACCAATATTATATAATATTAATAATTTAAGAAATTAGATTTAGTTTATCCTTTTAGGGTTTACTTTATAAAAAATATTTGAAAAAAAATATATCAAAGAATTTATTTTTTCTTAATAGCAAAACATTAATCTTGATCGTTAAAAAATTTACTGAAACACTCCATAAGCTGTGTTTCGTAACACATTATAGCATTACCGTATATATATTTATATCGTTAATGTTATGTGCACTCCACATAGAATGCGCCGTCTTTTTTAAGTAAAACTTAACCATCAATTTTTTTTATTTTAAAAAATATATAATCTTCAATAAAAAATTATTTTTTATAAATATATTTTATAAATTAGAATCTAAAAGGATAAACTAAATCTTAGGATTTTTTTTAAAGTCAACTATTTTGTGTTTTTTTTTTTTGAAAAAATAATGTAAAATTTGATCAAGTATTCCCTTAATTTAGTTTATCATTTTAGGATTTAATATATAAAATATATTTTTAAAAAAATTATAAAAGATTATATATATATAAAAGCTACAAAATGTCAATGTACTATTAAGTCTCTAACAATCAAATATTAAGTCAACTGTCTTCTATAATTTTAATTTTATAATTTATAATTTTAATATATATATATATATATAGAGAGAGAGAGAGAGAGATTTTGTTATTGTGTGATAAAGTAATATAAGATCCATAAAAGTTTGATGTGTGGAAGAATTATTATATAATAAATGAATGACATAAGTTTAACCACTGAACTTGCATTTTTTTTCAATTTAACTATTAAATTTCTAAATGAATCAATTTAACCATTTTACTTTCCATAAATTGTCAATTTAACCATCACACGGCAATCCGATAGGCAAGTGAAATCACTCTCCGATGAAAACTTGACATATATTGTCAACATCAGATTTTTATCCATGTCATATATAAAAATATAAACGTCACCAATCCAACATGAAAAAAAAAAGAAAAATAGAGTTCTTCTCTTCCTCGCTCTCCTCCTTCTTCTTTCTCAGTCCCGAGCTCTTCTCTTCCCCCGCTTGAACATGCTCGGAGTAGGGTTACATAGCGCCATGGGAGAAAGGAAACCTATGGTAGTTCAGAAAAATGGGCTGTGTTTTGAATTATAATTTGAGTTTTAAAATGTTTTTCGGGGTATGAGATCTTCGCATTTTACGAGGATTATTTCGTTTTTTCCTTCTTGCTCTGGATTTTCTTTGTTGTTCCCAATCTTAGATGCATAATCCTCTTAAGCATTTTTCTGATGGTTGCTGCTCTAGATTTTCTTGTGATTGTTTTTGGGAATTTTTTTAAAAAATTAATTGTTTGCATTTCCAGGTGAAATCTATCTACCCAGCGTCAGATAAATTGGCTTCCAGTTGAAATTAATGTGGGAATTTGGTTTTTCCTACCATTTTGGAGGAATTCTAACGCTTTAGAAGGAAAACTTGAGGTGGAAATTTTTTTTTTTTTCGGAATAACTGTGTTCATGTTTCTGTTGGGGGAGTTGGAATGGTGGGGAAAGATGATACCCCATTTGGTGATGAAGGTAATATCGGCTCTCGAGATGGTTCATAGGAGTCGTGTAAATCTGCTGGTGGCTGAAGAATGTACTGGCGTTTGGAAAAGTAGGCGAAGAGAAGAGCTCTATTTTTTTTTTCTATTTTCATGTTGGATTGGTGACATAGATATTTTTATATATGACATGGATAAAAATTTGATGTGGATAATGTACGTAAGCTTTTCGTCGAAGAGCGATTTCACTTGCCTACCGGAGTGTCGTGTGATGGTTAAATTGACAATTTATGTAAAGTAAAATGATTGAATTAACTCCTTTAGAAGTTTAATGGTTAAATTGAAAAAAAAAATACAAATTCAATGGTTAAATTGATACTGATGTCATAAATAAATAGATAAATAACGACCAATATTTGAATGTCTCCATTGTATCCATTCTAAATCTGCTGACTCTAATATTCTATCACCAATTGTATTAATTGAAAGGAAAGGTCTAGGTAGTAGTTTTATGAAATTAAATGCATTCATTAATTTTTTATGGAGTGAAAATGAGAGATTCTAGAAACTTAATTCCTCGGGTTAGATGTCATTTGTAATTCTTTACTTTACCCTTTTTTTTTCCTTTTTTTTTTTTGTAATACTAATAATAAAGTGATATTTTTTTTTAAGATTCAATTATGCTCATAGTAGAAGGGAGTAACTCTAATATGCTGTTTCTAGAAGTCAAACCGAAGAAAGGAAGGGAAAACCGGAAAAGCCAGTCTTCCGGTGAAACGACCGACCGTGGTTTTTGACTGACCGGTCTTGGTCACTGCCATTTATTTTATTTAAATATGATTAGAAGCATCATTAATTTCCAGCTAATTGCAGAACTAAGTGAAACCCACCCCTTTCACGTTTTACTACTAATATGTGGTACGCTTGTCCTGCAATATTTTGACTCTGCTGAAAGAAGTTGAAATTTGGATAACCCACCACTAAGTATTTATTTATTTATTATTTTAAAATCTTATGTTATGTAATGATTAAGTTTTTAACGATTAACTATTAAAAAAAATCCTTCTATAAAAAAAATTTATTTTTTATAAATTGTAGTTTAAAATGATAAATTAAACACTATGGATATTTAATTAATTTTAATTTTTTTAAGAAAAAAGACAATCGACTATTAACTTTGATCATTATAGGCTTAATTAGAGCATTTCATACGATGTGTTCCGTAACATTCTATAACATTTTCGTATATAAATATATAAATATATATATATATATATTCTTGCCTTAATGCGCGCTCCAACCGTTACCGTAACGGAATTCTTGCTCTGCTTGGTTGGCTACATGAGCACTGTAGCAAGAATTCCGTTACGATAACGATTGGAGCGCTCATTAAGGCGCACTCCGGAGCGCACCTTAGCAAAACCGTATATATATATATATATATATATATATATATATATATATCAACCGACCCATGGCAATTAAATATGTCAATTACTATATGTATTGAAACTTTTGGTTTCTTATGAGGGGCGCACCACTAAATAAATGTTCTTAATTTTTTTTTTTCTCCAAGCCCCCCTTTTTTTTTCCCATTTATAATAATTCTCATGCCACTAATTAAATATATATATACATCATTTTGTTTCATAAAATACTCAAATATTTATTTCGTTAATAATTATGTTATCATAAAGTGATTGGCAGATCATTAGCTTTGTTTTGGCAACTGGAGTTGGAGTAGGGTTTGGAGTTACAGTTGAGATGAAAAGATTTTTCAATGTGTTTTTCGTTCTACTAGAAGCTGCCTTTGGCCAAGCCGCAGGGATTGAGGATGAAAGACCAAAAGCATCAAAGTTTCTGGACAGAGGCCTTATTTCAGTTGGCATCCTACTTGGTGGATTTACTCTCTTGGCAATGACCTCCATTCTCACTTCTCTGAATCGTTCTTCTTCTTCTACTTCTCCTCCTCCATTGAAGGGATTCTTTTTCCGCTGAGAAACTGAAAATTTCCAAGGGACGCACAATGATTAATTAGTAGTTAATAATGATCGGCAATTCACTAGCAGCTATTGATGTACTTGCTATTACATTTTCTTGTGAATCAATAAGTTTGTCTATTATATTTAGAAAACCCATTTTACTTCCTTTGATGGAAAGAATTCGAATCTTCTAATGTGTACAAGTTTATAAAAGACCTACACATGTACCTTATCCAAACAGCAATATGCATGGTCAATTTCTATAGGTAAATTTAAATAAATAAATAATATATATGTTTTCTCTTAACATGTGATATGTGACATTATTTCAAATTCGGAACATAACGAGGATTAATAGGAAACTATTATTTATTCTCAGGGGTGCTTGAGGTGATGGAGAAGGTGGAATAAAAAAAAAGAAGTTAATCACTTGTTTAAGAGAAATAATTAAAGAACAACATATACATCAGGAAGCAATTATATATCAACAAATCTCATAAATTATGATTAAAAAGTTATGGAAAATAAGTCTTGTCTTCAATCTTGAAAATAATTGAAGCTCTTTTGAATACATGATTAATTAATCAACCACATCTTTTCTTTTTCGTCTCTCTCTTCAAATTCTATGTACATTAGTGAACTAAGTCCCAATTCCATCCGTTCCGGTTAATAATGGTAATGGAGCACCTAAAAGCTATACCCACTCAATAAATGTCTTAAATGGTGTTAGTAGTTCGTTGACTTGCCTACCTTAAAATCAGAATGAAAATTAAAAATGAAAAAAAGAAGCAGCTTTACCCGTACTTGATTAATTTGGTGGAACTGTTTGAGGAGTCTGGATTCTTCTTAATTATGTAGCAATTAAGAGGTAAAAAAGAGCGAAAGGAAAGGAAACCTGTCATAGCAAAGATAGGCTCCCCGCCTACGAATATAGAATTGACTAGATTGCCGATAAAGCACTTCGTTCACCAACTTTTATCGTAGAAAGGGAATACGTTTAAAGTTCACGGGCCACAAATTGAAAGTGGGCCAATCTGCTCATTGGGCCCAAAATGAGATGTCAAAACTGCCCAATACACCGGCATGATGGATTAATGCTCTGGCTGTGTTTTGTGGGGAGTTGCTCAAAACTCTACATATTCAACTGCATCTTTTATTTCCCACAATTCTTATGCACCTTTTTAAGGTTGTATAAAATTTTTTGTTTTCATATAATTCTTTTGTTATATATATATATATATACAAAAATTTTATAGAGTATATTAGTTAAGTCTCTAATGGTTAACTAATTTTTTTTATTTAAAAAAAAAATTGATCCAGTACCACTGGGATTTTATTTATCTATTTAGGATATAATATATAAAATATATTTTAAAAAATAATTTATTTTATTGAAGATATTTTTTTTTTAAAATAAAATCAGATCAGATTTAACCTTGCATTTCTTATATAAATATATATATAAAAATATTTATATAAATGATATAGTGGGCACGGTTGCCCAAGTTATAATGAGATACTATTAAATCTTCGACGGAGACTTAACTTCTTCTTTAAAAAAAAAAAAAAAAAAAAAAACTTTTATAAAAAGATATACTAAGAAGAGCCAAAATATTCGGAACCCAAAAGGCATGGATTCCAATAAATCCTTAACAAAATAAGGAAAGAGAAAAAAAAAAAAAAACTGAACTTGTTCACAAATTAGAATCAGTAATTAATAATATTGGTTTGAAAATGATGGAATCAAATAAATAGATAAATTCCACCCTAGGAAAGCGCCTCCTTTACTGATGGGTCAGGATTTGTTCCAGACTGATGTATACATTTATATACCAATCTAAATTGTTCTTAAAAAAAATCAAGCCTGCCTACGTAAAAAGAAAAAAAAAAAGGGGGAAAAAGATTATTTAACCCAAAAAAAACGAAGAAAAAAAAAAAGGGAAGACAATAGTGATGGGGAATGAATTTGATGGGTTGATTAAGATTCATAAATCTTCATAGCTTACTTTCGGCTTCTGTCTTGAATCATCATTCCATTGATTTGGATATCTCTAGACAGAATAAGAATATGTGTTAAATATTTATTGAAAAATAAAAAAGATTAGACATTAAAAATAATACATCCAATTTTATGCATATTCAAATATATGATAATCAATAATTATATATAAGTAAATATTTTTTGACACTAAAAATATATTAATAAGGTATTAAAAAATATTTAGACCGATAACTCTAAAAATATTGTTTCAAGATTTATAAAATTGATTGGATTACGAAAGAAATTATTATAAGATGGGAAGATAACAAAATAAGTATAACAGTTCAGTTGAAGTATAAAGACAAAGGGAAGTTACGTTGGTTGTTATTTATTTATTTATTTTTTATTTATTGCTGAGTGCATAAATATATATATATATATTTGAAATGAAGAGATGAAGTTGGCTTTAAGCTGTAACGTATAATTGCACGTTTGGCTCTTTTCTAAAGGAGCTTTTTAATCTTTTAGATTTGATGCTTTGACTTTTGGACTCGTCCAGGGAAACTTCTCTTTTTGGATTTTAAAGGTAAGTCGCCCCACTCACATGGTCTGTTTCTTGACTTATCATAAATCACCTCCTTCTTCTTCTTCTTCTTCTTCTATTCTACAGCTTCTTAAGATAACTTTATTCAGAAAAAAAAGAAAAAGAAAAAGAAATTCTAAATTTTTTTATTTTCTTTCTTTTTGGAGTCTTGAAGGGTGGGATGGATTGAAAGATTCCAACAATTTAAAGGGTCCCATCATCTTCATACCTTGATGATTAGGGTTTGTTGGGTTCTTATAATAATCTTTATATACAGATATATAATTAATTCATGTCCATTAATTTAAACAATAAAAAATAATTAAAATGACTGCTCTTTCTCTCTTTAGATCCTTCCTCGCAAAGTAAAATGTCAATTCAGAGAGAGGAAGCCTTTTTTGGTTGTAAAATAACACCTTCCTTTGTTATCTTTATTCTTTCCAAGGGGTGTGACATGTTACCCCTCCTTCGATCCCTTCAATATCAACCCTTTTTGTGTGCGTAGGGTGTCACTTTTTGTTTGTTTTTCCTTTTGAAAACTTCTCTCTCTCTCTCTCTCTCTCTCTCTCTCTCTCTCTCATGTAGTACCCTTAATTGATTGCTTTCAATTTTGATGCTCGATCTTATTCCAAAATTTTGACACATCCATGTATTGGCATATATCCAATGCATGGATATATGATTCCTTTTTGTTCTTATCAAAATCTTCAAATACATATCTCTTTTTCATAATTCCTTTATATATATATATATATAAAAGTTCATTATTAAAGATTGTCTTAGAAATTACAACATACATTGATATACTTAATTTATTATATATTGATAACAAACCTTTCTACAAGCTAGCTAATACGTAGATGTGGTTAATTTGATGAACCCTAATTCTTTTAAGATCAATCCCATAATCAACCAAAAAAAGGGGGAAAAAAAAGAAGATGACTATATTGAATTAATTCTGCTGCAGGGTGATGAACCAAAAAGAAGGGGAAAAAAAAAACATGTTGCTTTTAATTATAAGGGTATTTGTCTTTGGTAAGGGAGGATCCACTACGACATTGAGATTGATGGAGAAGCACATGGAGACTAAAAGGGTCTCCTTCTCAGAAAAGATTATCACATTGCTACCAAAAAGAAAAAGAGAAAGGGGATGAAAAGGAGAAGGAAAAAAGAAGCAAAAGGAGAACAGCCCATGCTTCCCCCCTTCCTAATGGGTAAATGTACTCTCAACACTTCTATTTTCTTTAATATAATTAATATACAATGTCCATATTTTTATTTTGAGTTGTCTGAAAATGAATGTCTCATTTTCTAAATTAGTTAAAATTTTGTTAAGAAAATGATATGGTTGGATTTAAAGTGACCAAGTTAACTTATTTTTTAAAAATTTATGCAAATTAAAATGGGACATTCAATTCCACACGGAGGGAGTACATATAGTTTCTTACTCAACTAGTTTCCTTTGTTGGAGAAGAAGAATCATAACCAAGGAAAACCAAAAAAACAACCAGGGTTGGTGTTTGTACATTATTATTACAGTGTGTCTGTGTGAGAAAGAGAAAGAGAGCATGATGATATGAAGTTGTAGAAGAAACAACAAAATGAAGCTCAAAGACGATGGAACTAAATACTACTTTCCATTGATGAGATGAATGGGATTAGCTTTTCTTTTCTTTGCAAATGACAAACTTTACCCTGTAGGCCTCACTCACTCACTCACTACTACTAGTAGCTCGGTCTCTTTCTGTCTTTTTCTACTTTGGCTTATGTCCAGTATCATATGGAGTGTTCTCATTAGTGCAATGATGTGCCTCTCGCACTAACTACTGCAACTATTTCATGTCTCCACTGGACCGATAACGTTTCTAGAGGTATATATCCATCACCTTTATATATATATAAATATATATATATATATTTTTTTATATATATATGCATAAAGAATAGGATTAACGTGTAAGTGCAGCCTTTATTCAAATATGTGCTTTGCATGAACCATACTTGAAGATTTTAGTTGGTAAAGGATGAGACAAACCAATCTAAACAAGTCTTGCTCAACCTAAAAGTGTTGACGGATTTAAACTTGAACCTTCAACCTCTACACTCACAGCTAACTCTCTATCTCTCTCTCTATATATATATATAAACTTTGCACATTGTTGCTCTCCATACCATTTTATCCAAATATTAGTGGGTACGTAATAATGGGAATATGTAGGTAGAAAAAAGTTGCAAAATAAATGGACTCATGATCGTTATTAGCTAGTGGCAAATTAATATCACACTATTCCATCAAAAAGAAAAATAAAATTTACATAAAAAATAAATAAATAAAAAACACAAGATAGACAAAATTATCTGCCCATAATTATTTGTACTAATTTATTTGATCCCATCTTTTTGACTTACTCTTTAGAAGCAACATCTCCTTTCATAAAACGATCTACAAAATTTTCCCCTCTATCACTGTCATTGCTTGCATGTGTTAGTTGTTTTGCCATTGTTTTTTGTGCAACCAACATTACTAAGTTATACTATATAGGATGAGCGAGTTAAGTCAAATCAAGGATATCAACAGAGAGTTTGGCATTTTATGCATGTCTTTTAGCAATTCATCCCATGCATCCCTCTCCTCAGTAACATAAATATTCATTTATCTGCTCATTTTCCCTAATAAATGACCAGTTTCTCTCACCGCAGCAGTTGGAAAGAGAAATCAATGGCCCCAAATCTGGCCATTTGTACCTCATCAACTTAACTAAGACGTGCACAAAATCTGACCTCAAAGTGACAGTAGGGTATTGTTCCAATCTGGATGTCATGGCCAAGTGATGATCATTTTCTTCTTTGCACATTTCCAAGAAAAATGACATTTTTGTACATATAAACCAATAATACAAGGATATTTTTGTCAATTTTCAATCAAATTATAACACATTAGCTAGCAAACCCCATTCACAATTAAAGTTTTTCGATAAACTTACTTTCATCGTGTTTCGAACTTGAGATTAAGTACGGTCTCTTACAACCAACCAAACTAACGCGACTTGACTTTATGACTTTGACTCATGTTATTAATCACAAGCTTTTCCTTAAAAAATAGAATTTTTACACTTCATTCAGCATTGAAATGTGGTGCATCATCTTTTATTTTCTAGAAATATTATGAAAGAATTTTGTTACTCCTTTTTTGTTACTAAATATAAGTTATCAACCATCATTTTGCAAAAATGAAAATATTTTTTTTTCTCCAAAAGTGCACTCTAATCACCTTTTTAAAAATTTGAACATGAATATATCATTAGAAAAGGTAACATAGAAAAAAAAAAAACAAACCCTTCAAAAAGTTATTTAACTAATTACAATGATCACGTATAATTAGTGATAAAAAAAAATTATTTAGAATGATTTATATTTAGTGATAGAGGTCGTGATATTCGAGTCAAGTAGATATGAGAATATTAGAGAAAAAAAATCACATATTAATATGCCTATAATTTTGAGATAAGATGAAAAGGAAAAACTAAGTGTATTTTGGGGGGACCGGTATTGTAAAGGACAAGTCAAATCACCCGATGCAATGACGTTCAATTCATCCGCAACAAGGAGCGAGGGCCACGAGGTTTGATGATCAAGATTCAACACCAATTGCAATCATGTATTTGGTTGAGATTCCATTAAGGAAATGAGGATGAGGATGAGTATGTGAAGGAATTCCTTACACCAAGGGAAATAAACATGCAAGCATGTATAAGAGGTTGTAACATGAAACATGAAACGAAGAAAAGAATGAATAAACGAATCAAAACACTATATAAATATATATATATATATATTTATATATATATATGTATATAAGAAAAAAAAGTCTAGCTTTTTGATATCTTGGGCAAATAAAAAATTTCTACACTATAATAAATTGCTTTTATATATTTTAGCATACATTTTACTCCTTCTATATGGAAATGAATGTCTCATATTCTATTTTGAGTTGTCTGGTATTGAATGTCTTATTTTCCAAACCAGTAAAAAATTTATTAAAAAAATTGATAATGCAACGGATAAATGAACTAAGTCAAATAATTTTATTAAAATAAGTGTAAGTCAAATTGAAACATTCAATTCTAGACAGATAAAGTATTTTATATCCTTACAAATCTTTCTAATAAGTCACTTGCCTTTGAGATTTTGTTTGTAAAATATATTTGTAAAGAGTAATTAAGAGAGGATTATATGTAACGTAGGTCGTGGGTTTAACTCTTCTACTTAACGACTTGAGCTTCTTGGATACTCTAACTTCGATGATCAGTCGATTTATAAGGATTTGAATCCTTACAGGATGAGTCCAACTCCTATCATAATAATCGAAGTGCTTGCGTAAGTCTGAACCTTATAAAAAACAAGAAAAGAGAGTACTCTTGTAAGCTTTTAACACTTAAAAGTGTATTAAAAGATTCAAAATTTAATACATTTCCATCCATCTAATCTGTAAGATTTTTGAGACTTCTAATTTGTTTTGGTGGGGTTTTAATTGCTAGATCAATTAGCGGATCTTCAAGCCATTTTAGTATAGAATTTTAAGCTTATCTATTTAATTACCTCTTGGTGCTATGTTTTCCAAGGGATTAATTCCCAGAATTGGTTTGGAAAATTTAGTGACTCTTCATTGGAATAGATATTAGGATTTATAGAATTTTTAAGATTAATTTTTATACCCTTGTAACTTGTAACAAGCTGTAAGTGCACTTTGCTAATGCCAAAAATTAGCTTGGTCCCGACTTTGAGGTTTTGGAGATTTTATTACATATTTATGTGTCACTCCCTTTTACATCTGTAAAATTTTAATACTTATCCTAAAAGATCAAATGCCATTAAGTTTTAATTTATCATTTTAGGATCAACTGCCACTAAGTTTTATATCGTTTTAGAAGATTTGAACCCGAGTTTGATTCTCTTTGAATACCAAGTAAGTTTATTAATCTTTTCTAATAATAATGAAAATCAATCTCTATCTTAATTGAAACAAAGTCTTTTTTCTTCAATTTTAATATTCTCTCGTCTTTGATTTTATTATAGTATATAAGGAAAATGTTTCATCATATTGTTAATGAAGAAAGTTAATTATTATGACTATTTTTATATAAATAAATATAGTGATTATTTTGAATAATTTATATTTTCAAATTATTTCTAAATTAAAATCATCAAATATATTACAAATTATAGCATTATGTGTGGCAAATGGTAATCGTGGCGCCGAAACCACTCTAATTAAGCAGACGTAAAAGGAAAGAACTGAAAAAAAGGGCATTTACAAACTTTACTACCATATATGGAAAGACAGTAAAAAAAGAAAAGTAACCTTTTTACAAGGGAAGAATTCTTTATCTTATACTAATGCTAATGCTGTATACACCTTTGACAACAGTCCATATGGCTGGAAGTTTTTCAATTTATTTTTGAAAGAAAATATTTATGTGAGAAATTTTTTTTTAAAAAAAAAAGTCTTTATGTGATTTAAGTTTTCAGAAGAAGGCAAGAAAGGAAGAGAAAAAGGAAATATATTCAATGTGTTGTTTATTTAGTGTGAAAAGTTCAAAAATAATTGCAGTGGAAGAAAGATTTGACATTAGAAGAAAAAAACACACTCCTTTTAGTAGCTTTTTTGTTTTTTTTGGGCGGATAATTAAACCTGTAATTAATTTTCTTTTCAGTTTTTTCTACTTTTGAGCTCAACTTCTTTAATAAAGTGTTAGTATGGAATTATTTGGAATTGAATGTCATATTTTAACTTTGATGAATTTTATTACGAAAGTTTGACTTAGTTAATTTTTAAGTAAAACAGACAATTCAAAAATAAATATAGAGACGTTCAAATCCGGAAAAAGAAAGTATATTTATGTTGAAAGAAAAATATAAATAAAAAAATGTCGGACGCAAAATGAAGAAGAAAAATAGGAACGAAAACTTTATGTTACTAAACGCTCCTCTTGCTTTGTGCTTGGTTGTCTTGTGGGGTTAGGAGAGAATATTTAGGATTAAATATGAATATAAATATATATATATATATTTATTTATTTATTTATTTATATATTTATATTATTGTCCTTTGAATCATAAATTAAGTGACAAAGATTGCGGGAGATCATAATTAAATGTTATGATCCTTTTGTTGTATCAAGCTTGAAACTATTTGGTCTTTTACTTTTTTTGTGCAATTTTTCATTATTATTAATAATTACTATTTTGTTCAACTGGAATATTTTTGTCTAATAATAGTAATATAACAAAAAATATTTCAGTTGAAAAAAAATAAAATTATTATTATTTTACTATTAATAAAAATAGTATTATTATTTTACTATTCCAGTCTAATAATAGTAAAATTTATTAAAATAATTTTCTTATCTTCTCCTTTCCTTATTTATATAACAAAAAAAGGAAAAATATTTCTCATTTATCACTTCCATGATTGGATCTTCTAATATGAGTCCTTCCTCTTCCGACTCCCTTAGCCAGCAACCAGGGTAATTCCAGTTTCAATCGATTATATCTAAATTACTGCACTTAAAAAGCTTGGAATTGAACTTTGGATGGATTGATTTTTAACATTTTCTTCCATTATCATATATTTATAATTAATCTCTCCATTACATTTAATATTAAGTTATAATACATGTTAAACTAGTGAAAAAAAATACTCCCAATAAGTAATCGATAACAAACAGTATTGATCCAAGTATCATATCATGAAACCAAAATCCCATTTTTCTACAAAACGATGAGAATTAAATTAGAACTAAAAAGCTTTAATTTGGAGACCCACTCGAGGGTCTCTGTGCAACCTAGTCCGACTGAAATTTTAGTTTCTTTTCCTTTTTATTTCTTCTTCTTCTTCATTTAATCTTTTAAAATTTGTTTCTATTTAAATTTTTAAATTGATTATCTTTATAGGTTGATTTTAGTAAACTAGAAAAGGTTAGATAAATTAAGGAATACTGATTAAAAAAAATTCCGTAATCAAGTGTTATTTATAAATTTTTAGAATTTAACTTTAATTAATTAATTAGTTAATCATCTAACTAATTCAGTTACAAAATCACCTAAGTAATTTATTATAAAAAAAAAAAAAAAAACCCCTTATAGTTAGGTTAGAACCTAATAAGTAAAACCCCCTTAATTCCTAATCCTGAAGACAGAAAACCTAAAACATTTAATCTAAACCGACAAGCTATGAATGCTAAAAATCTGGATTATTAACATTATGAAAAATAAAACTAAATTACAAGAAAAATCTTATAATATACTCAATAAACTTAGTATTTTATAAGATGACTCAATAAATTGAACAGAACTATAATTATTTCTTAAATCTTTTAATTAATTAATTACTAAAAAGAAGAAAAATTCAAAAGTAACTACTAACAAAATTGTGAGAGTCTTTTATAACTTGTTGTGAGTGAAGGAAACACCAATGATCCTTCACTTTTAAATTTTACACCTCCTATTAGAATTTAGCTATTTTTTGACAGAAAAAATTCGTCAAAAAAATTAGAATATATATATATATGTCAAAAATAATAAATTTTTTTAAAATGGTTTTTTTTATTAAAATTTTTACTTCGGATCCCGTAATAAATATGTATTTTAGACGGATATTTTTTGTGACAGCCTTTTTGACAAAAATATATTATGGTACAAGAATTCATTATTTTATTATTTAGTTTCTTACATACATAACATATCCGTCAAGACCTTTTGAAATATTAACTATTTTGTGACAAATTTATATTAAAAATAAAATTTATATTTTTTTTAAAAAAAAACCTTGTATTTTTCAAATTTTAAAGTTAATTAATATTTTTTTAGTGTTATTGAAAAATATATTTTATTTATGCTAATCATTCAGCTAATAAAAACATTTAAAATCCAATTAAGTAATGATGGAAATAGTTTCATAGTAAATAAAACAATTAATTTTTAAAATAAAAGAAACCACCCTTTCACTAGAAGTCGAGGGAAAAATAAAACTCATAACTCCCTACTTTTCTATTTATAGGTCATTTTGAACTCACTTTTTTAGTCATTGAACGTAAGTTACTATTGTTGATTTATTTGATTTTTTTTTTTATCATATTACTTTTATCTCTCTCATTTCCTTAGTCATGATGGTTAGTTTAATTAAAATAATAAATAAAAATATTTTAAAAGAAAAAAAATATATCATCTTGGTTTCGATAAAATGAATTTATAAATGACGATAGAGAGAATATTACTTTTGATAGAGTAAAAGGATGAAAGTAAAAAATGAGTGGAGAAAAGTAAATATGGTCAAAGGGGAAAAAATTGAAGGGAGAAGAAACTTTTTGGGTGATTTTGGACGTTCCATCTGAGTACCCTCCAAATTTGGGTTTTACAACAGCAACCACACACAAAGACTCAAAGAGTATTAATTTGGGATTTCCATGTTTTTTCTCTTCTATATATCTCAGAGAATCGTAAGCTTTGCAATGGTCTCTGCATAAATGGAAAGATGCTCTCTCTCAGTCTGTGTGTGTGTGTCTCTGCTTGGGTCTGCCCCGCCACTGATTCTGATGAAATGAATCAAAGAGAGACTTATAGTATAGTAGTTGATGAATGGAGTTTGTTTGTGTCTGCAAACCCATAGATGTTTGAGAGTGACGACTCTATCCTCAACCATTACAACTGTGGCACTGAAAAACATGGCGTTTTTCATTAACATTTATATGCCTGCACCACTGCACACGAAAAGGACCATTATCTGATTCCTTTCTCTTTCTCACTCACTCTCTTTCCCCACACATAGAATTTGGATTTAATATGCAACAAAGATATGATCATGTGGTTCCAAGATAAGATGTATATAAAGTAAATGATGTATTTGACTCATTTTATCTTCCCATATATAAGTTAATCGATTTACATGGATACGTATCCTTGCAGGGTATATATATCTAGATGTTTTTAATGGTGTTTAACAATTCAAGTTTGAGTGAGTGAGTGATCTGATGAACTGAAACTAATTAGTAGTGGATTTCAGATTCTTCTTCTTCTCAAGCTAAGTACCCCACCTTCCCTCTGCATTCAAAATTTTTCTCTGGTAGTATTATGATGGCGGGCAGTACTATACTTTAATGCCTGACCCTTTCTAGTCTCTCGTCCCCAATATTTCCCTGACCACCTCAGCAAACAAAGATCTTCAAATAGTCCAACCACAAAATCTAACAAGTCCAAAAGTAAGGAAAAGACTAGATATATAACACAATACTGTTTAAATTAGATTTAATTTAATTTAATTTATATTATATAATATATGTCTTCAATTCCTTCTTACTTTTTTCCTTCTATTAAAAAGCATTCTATTGTTGATGAACAGGCATATCAATAACTAGATATCCACATTTATACCCGAGACAAGATCAGCTGGTAATTATTGAGGCTGAGGTTTCGCTTGCGATGCAAGATTCTTTGTACTAAAGAAAATTTTGATATGAATCAAGTCATAATAATAAGTTCTTTTATTGTACTAATAAAGAAACAAATAACGCAAAATTTTGGCATCCAAAATGCTTTATATTTCACCATATCTGGACTTACAATATATAGAACTTGATGACTTCTTTGTCTACTCATATATATATATATATATGAAAAAGGGCAGCACTAGAAAAAAATAAATATATAACTGAGCTGAAGGAAAAAAAAAAGGGAAAAGAAAAATGGGTTGGTTTACATGGGTATTGATCATTATATAATGGAGATCTCTAAGATTGAAAAAAAGTTTTGGATGAACAGTTGTTGACCTCTCCATTACTTCCCTTGCTGTAAAAGCAAACCAAACCAAAACCATTGCTAATACTTTTTAACATAGAGCAAATTTTGGATGAAGAATCCGGTCACCTTTTTCGACTTCTCCGACGGTTAAAGCAGACGAAACATAACTTAATGCCAAGGAGTTATCCTGATCTCGGGGTACAGTCACGGTGGCAGCCGCTGCCGCTACCGCTACTGCAGCTGTACTAGTACTCCTCCCAGCTTGGAACTTCTCCTTGCAAGCATGGCACGTGATTTCTAAAATGGTAGCATTAATTTTCTTGGTAGCCTTCTCTTTGAAGACTATGGCTTTCTCCAGTTCAGCCTGCGCTTGTTGCCTGATTCTCTTGGAGTTGGCAAATTCTTGCTCCGCCACTTCAATCTGTCTCTTGGCTTGTCTCCTTGCTTCTTCAGCATAAGCTTTCTCGGCCATGGCTGCAGCTAACTGCTCTCGGGCTTCTTCTTCAAGTCTTGATGGGCCCATATTATAGCTAGGTTTCTCGCTGTTGCTGCTCTCCCTCGGAGAGTATCTGCTCACATGATCTCTGCTTATATTTGCAATCTCGAGATCATTTTTGTCACTGAAATCTGAAGATCCAATGGACAGCTGCAACTGGGTTGAATGATCTTCATCTCTCTTGAACGTGGAAAGATCAATGGGACCCGATGTGGTCAAGAGCTGAAGCTCCAAGTTTTGATCCCTTTGAGATGAGGACTCCTTTGGACTTTTGCTGCTCCCACTAACAGGGCATATAAGGAATTTGGCATCTATGGGCTTCGCCATTAGAACCGGCCACTGTCGTGCAGCGGCAGCGCTGAGATTTGTATCACTTGAAGGACTGGGGCTCGAAGCTGTTCGAGACAGACAAGCTGCCGCCTGTAAAGAACGTGATTCCGATCGGATACGCCCCATATTGCAAGCATCTTGGTGTTCGATGAAGCTCTCGACCCTAAAAGCAAAAAAAGAGAGACAAATTAATTTGAAATATTATTGTTAAAAATAAGTTATTAATAATGGGATTGTATATATTTGGTTTGGGAAGAAGGGATATATAATCAATAAACAAAGTGGAATGATTCTTGGTGTAGTGGAAAAGTAGAGCAAGGACACGTTCAAATGGAATGATTCGATCCATCTGTTTTCTGTTGAAGAAGATGGTACTAGAAACGAGAAGAACAAGGGAAATCAAAAAATAAATAGATCAACAGCAATGGGAACTAGCAATGAACAGAAATATTGGGATATATTAATACTATATATATAAGAGAGTTTGGCAAGATGTTTAAACATCCATATTAAAAACAATATATCTGAGATGCAGTCAATTTAAATGCATTTTAAAAAGTATAAACGTGGTTAAGGAATCAATTACATGCATTAAATAAAAAAACAGTTTCTTGGATTTAGATAATGGAGGGATTAATTTTTTTTTAAAAAAAAGGGGAATATGAAAATTTTGACCTATCGAGACCTTGATCTTTGAAAACTTGTTAAACTGTCACAAACAGTTACACCAAATAAAGTATTTGGCAGCCATCAGGCAAATTCCGAATCCTTCGGTTTCTTCGCCCTCTCCTTCCAGCCAGCACTATTGCACTGACTGGCTGGCCCTTGCAAGATCACTATATTTAATCCCATAGATGACCCAATTAGTTAAAGAAAGCTAATCATTAATGGGTTTGAACGGGCAAGGACGAATTGCTGTGTAGACTATTCTGGAGAAAAATAAAATCATATATAGTAATTAACAATTTGGAGGATTTGAATGAATAAATTTTGAATGGCGGCAAGATGCGGTTTTGGGCAATAGAAGAAATAATGAATTAATGAAAGAGAATAAATAGAAGAAGAATTTTTAAAAACCTTGAAAAGACACGGCCACAGTCGCAGGAATGGCCTCTGGTACCGCAGGTTTTGAGATGGGCTTTGTAGTCAGACTGAACAGCATAACCTTTGGAGCATTTCTCGCAAACCCACTGTTTGATATTGCTGTGTTTCCTCCTGAAATGCTTCTTAATCCCAACCAGATCGCCGAGTGCGTGACACGGGTCGTGGTGCAAACAACTCGGTTCCGGGCACACAAACACTCGTTTTCTCACCACCGGAGTCTCCCTCTTCAGCAGCTTCCACGGCACCTTATGCCTTCTCCTGTGCATCTGCAGGTTCTGGTCCCTCTGAAATCCTTGATTGCAGATCTCGCAAACATATCGATCCGATTCCAATAATGTTTTTGGGGAGAGAGACACCACTTCTGCATCCGGATCTAATTAATTATTTCAACAAAAAAAAAATCATCATTAGAATTCATTTCCATACATATTATTACTGCGTACTCTACCTGTAAATTAATTTCTACCAGTGGTCACCACAAAGGGATGAATACATATGGTCGTTAATTTTGAAATTTAATTTTATATGAGCACAACACGAAAGTACGTACCTGGAGTTCCGGCCGGTCTTCTTTTCCGTTTACTATTACTTCCGTTATCCCCATCGCAAGCAAATGGCTCAGAAGAGGAAGAAGGAACACTGCTTAACATGGATATTCCGATGGAACACTAATTAAATTAGAGAGCAACAATAATATTATCCAGTAATTAAACGCCTAGGAACGATATCCCAGACAAAGAGAAAGGGAAAGGAAAGGAAAAAGAATTTAAAAATAGAGATCGGGATTGAGGAGGAAGAAGGGAGAAGAAGATACAGCTAAAACCACGAGGGAAATAATTATAAAAAGGATCTTTCTTTCGGTTATCATCAGCTTTCTTTTTAGCTTTTAAACTTTCAGCTTTTGTTTTCTCATCAGTCTTTGCCTTCATCAGGTATTCTCGTAGTCTCACCTCTAAATAAACAAGTTGATGTCTCTAGCTATCCTGGGGAGGGGAGTGGGGAGTGTGTGTACTATGTGTGAGAGATAGAGAGAGAGAGAAAGGCTTTGCTTTGATCAACTGGAGAGAGAGAGGGTAGGCTTGAAAGTTCCTTGACCCAATCACTATGCTCCAAAACTGGATCCCAGCAAGTAGCAATTGGACCGAAGAAAAACATCCCCACATAGAAACAAAACAAAATACTCATTATTATTCATTTAGCACAGTAAAATTTTTGCATGCATAAATACAAGCCACAACTGCATATATATGTTTATAATTTTTTGGTACACGTAAGACACACTAATTTCACTTCTTTTTTTTTTTTTTTTTTGTCAGTCTCTGTAAATAAACTGTAGGGGAAGGAAAATGACCATTTTGCCCCTACACATGCGAAGCTGTCATGGACCCCTGCTCTCCAAGGATTATGCATGGGAAAATTTCTGTCGTTTATGACCGACTTGTTATGTTCTCTAAGTCCAACATCTATCGATATTCATATATAGCGAATTCAGGCTTTAATTGACATTTGACATGCAAGATGGCAATAGGGCTTAACCTATTTATACTTTCAAATTACAATATGAAAAGTAAATAAAAAAATTTTATATAAATAAAGATACCGATGAAAAGTAAAAATCTTTTGATGTTTTTTTCTTTTTAACCAAAACTCTTTGATGATGGGTGAAAGCTAAAAGGTAGTCCTTTACCGTTGTTGCCTAGGCAGGACCCCAATGATTTGGGGGTTCAAAAGAAACTCTTTATAGTTGTGTGATGATAATGGATGGTCGAAAAAAAAAAAATTGAGGGTATTTTGGTCAAAAAAGAAACGAAGAAGAAAAAAGATGGGCTAAAGTTTCTAACTACGGAATAGAATGGTTGGCTTTTGGTAAACAAGGCTCGTCAATGTAACAGTGAGTTAACAACGGCAGAATTGTCTTTTGCAAATGACGTTTTGGCTATGGACTGTTTTAAGAGACGGGACCCGCATATATCAAGCTAAGCTACCTCTTTCTCATCTCATCACCTCCATCTATCTTTAGAGTCATTTATATACATACTTTATCAACAATTTGACCATAATTCTATCTATTTTCCTTAAAATGAATAATAATATATAAAATTATTTATTCATTACTTAGACGATAAAAACTTAAAAATGGCCCACACGCCACGCCTATATATTTGACTAGTGGTAAGAAAGTTATTAGCATTTCTTCATAAATCCTGATCATGTGATACGCTTCCCGTAATTTATATGCTTTCACGATAGTGAAGGAATCGAACACAGAAATCGATTACAAGGGATTGTGATCCCAGGAGAACTCTGTTACCTCGAATCTCTTCCTCATCTTCTTTCCATCCCCGTTAATTATTACCTAGAGAGAGGTATATAGTTTCAGTTTTGTGAATGTAGAGCCTTAATTTGATGAACCTAGCTAGCTTTCCAGCTCTCAAATGTGGGGTTGTGGGCTAGGGGGAAAAAAAGAGCAGTTGAGAAGTTACTTCACCACAATAGCTTGGGGTTTAAGATTTGAAACTATAGATGACAAGATGTGGATATATATATATATATATATATATATATATATATATATATATCCATTCTCCTACAGACAACATGCAAGAAATTCCGATGTCTTTTGTTTGGGAAAAACAATAACTAACAACCAATTAAATAGGTTTAAAACATTCACTTCTGATAAACAGTGTGGTGTGTCTGGAAACGTTAGTGGTATCAAGTCATGAGAATATATATAATGTGTTCTGGTCCGAATGATTTGCTTCATATATGTATAACAACTAATTGGATATATAATCTGATCCATCAATAATAATATCATTAATTAATTAAGAACTAGTAATTAATTAATTGGTTAATAATCAGATTGAGAGAGACCCCAGGCATCTCTCGTGACTTTGTAATTGAATAATACTTGTCAAATCCCGCATCTATGGTTGAAGAAACAACAACCAGATTAATGCTCATAATTAGATTCTTTTCTTTTGGTGTGATCATAATATTCTCGTTGAAGAACAAAAGCAATAATTCAGATCATTATCATATAAAAAAAAATTGTATATATGAAATTTAGTTGGATTGAATCATTTAGGGTTTTTCAGAACACACGCTAATTCGAATCTCAAACATCATTTTAAACTTCCAGATGATCACAACACGGAACAAGACTGTTAGTGAGATATATATAGAGAGAGAGAGGGAGAGTAATTGGATGTTTGGGACCTAATCTTTGGTTAGTTTTGCGCTTTGCTCATTAATCTCTTTTTTTGGCCATGTTGGTCCTTAAATAAATTATAATTAGATAACTTAATCCTTCTAACTATATTCTTGAAGAAAAAAAAAATCACTCGAAAAGTTCAGTTAAAGACCCTTTGACCAAACTGAAGGGGCAAATTCAATACTATACAATTCAAAAGGTCAGAAATGAGTATTAATTGAAATCTTATTAAGCTAAATGCAGATTTCTAACTCAATAAGAAATCAAATTAGCTAAACTAGAAATCCAAATTTAGCTTAGGAATATATCAATTAATATCCGTTTCTAACTGTTTGAATAGTATAGTATCGAATTTTTAATATTAATTTGATCAAGTGGTCATTGATTTGATTTGTTTTTTAAGAATACAGTTAGAAGGATTAAGTTTTCCAATCAAAATTTGTTTGAGGACCAACGTGATAAAGAAAGAAAGAAAGAAAGAGTAACCCATTGTAAATAGTGACAAGAAGAAGCAATTTTTGATATCAAACTTTTCCATGAAATGAAAAGAAGACTAAAGTTGCTTTCACATTTATTTTCTTGGTTTCAAACAAAATTGATATTATCATTTGTAAAATTAAGGTTAAAGGTGTAGGAAATTAACCATTCATATATCACGTTAATCAATATGCACATCTTGATATAAATATATATATATATTTATATATATTCTTATAATAAAGAGATCATGTAACTTATTTGGTTAAACAATCTTAGCTAAGGTTATATATATGTTGCTTAAAATTGGGTCGAAAAAAGACCTAATTAATATAATATTGCTTAACTAGATACACATTATTATTATTAATGGATTAATTAATAGTTGATTATGCAGAATTAGTCAGAAGTTTTCTGAGATGAAGAAAAGGAAAAAAGCTATAGGATCGATATGAGTCATGGAGACTGGGAAGGGTACAAGAGTTATCAAGTCCCTTTTGTTGTTGTTTCATTTGATGGTTTTGGTTTGTTTTTGAGAATCTCTCCAACTCAATGATCAGTTGGTTCTGACATCTATTTGAATTGAATTTTTCATCACATCCTCTCATCTCATCTCATCACCATGAGAGCAGCAGCAGAATCAAGCAACACCATGTGTCTCTGCTTATTGCTTATTACTTTCCTTCGTAATGAAAATAATCATTTTCTCTGGAAATCCCCACCCAATAAATAAATAAATAAATATATATATTTTAAAGCAGTTCGAAAAGAGGGTCTTTATCCAACTTTGCGAGGATCGGTTTGGTCTATTTGGACTTTGTTAATTAGCCCTTTTGGATTTGTTAAAATTTTTCTCTTTTCTCATGTTCATCCATACTTTTCATTTTCTTCCTTTCTCCCTTTCCCAAAAATAATGTGCTTAAATTTTTTAAGAAAGAAAATGGAATTTATAATATTAAAAAATAAAAATCATGTATATAATTTAACGTATATTTATATATTTTTTAACAAAAATAAACATTTATTTTTGGGATCTTATAAAAATTAAAATATTAAAGTTTAATATCAGAAGTACATGTTAGTTAGTTCATAAAAATAATTTGATAATATTAGAAAAATATTTCTATTATCACCCAAAAAAAAAAAAGAGGATAAATTAAATGAAAAGCATAAATTTTGTCAAAAAGGAAATGGAAAAGGTAAAGAGAAGTCAAGAATAGAGATGTAGATTGGCCAGCCGATATTTAATTAATCGAAATTAACCTCAATCTTAAAATAATACGTAACTGTCTTAATATTAATTAAGGATTAAAATAATTTTAATAGTTTTCCTCTTTTATTTATTTTTTAAAATAATATGGAAAAGAAAAATATGTAAATAAATTGAAATACATATGGATACGAAAAGGAAAAATCATTGAATGCACGATCAAGTTGAACAGGCAGACGAATACAAATTGATTAGACATAGCATTTTTATTTTGTTTTCTCATTATTAACCTATTCTCTCTTTTTTTGTTTTTTAATTTATTTCAAATTTTTGGTTATGGTCTTTTGTACGGAAGCATCTTAGTGGGGATCCGGTGTTTGAGAGCGATGGACAAAGGTTGCAGCTGATTATTTCTCGAGGATAAAAGGAATCTCTCTCTCTCACACAATTAAAATAATAATAATAATAATAAAAGAAAGCTCTCTTCCGACACCTAAAATGTGGCCTCCTGTTTGGTGGCTGCTGGTCTCAATAAAATTAAATTAAATTAAAAAAAAAAAAAAAGGAAAAAAAGCTGTGGGTCCCTTTTTCCCACAGTACATACCATGATTTTCTATATAAAGATATAAAGAAAAATGTGGTTTATATGTTTTATATTTAATAAAGGTGGCTAAAACTAGGAAGAAAAGACCAATTGTGTAGTTTCCAAATGGTAGGGTAGTCGTCATCTTCATAGCAAAAGGTAGAAAGGAAAGGACTTTTTGGGGGTAGAAGTTTATATGGACTTTGTTGTCATTTTTTATTTTATTTTTATTTTTTTTGTTATAAAATTAATTAACTCTTTAATAATATATATATTTATTTATTTATTTATAATTGTGGCAAAGCAAATTAAGATCACCAATATTGAATTTAATTCATATAGGGAATTTTCCTAAACAGAAATGATCAGCCATGGAGGTTCATCCAATGGTTTATGCATATTAAGATGATTACTAACTTTGATGGT
Source organism: Parsonsia alboflavescens (assembly GCA_028571225.1). Taxonomy (NCBI): domain Eukaryota; kingdom Viridiplantae; phylum Streptophyta; class Magnoliopsida; order Gentianales; family Apocynaceae; genus Parsonsia; species Parsonsia alboflavescens. The sequence continues at coordinate 13,455,791 of JAOXNR010000022.1, forward strand.
TCTTCTTTTTTTTTCTTTTTTAGTAGGAAAAACAAAACTTTGAAAAAAAAAAAAAAAAGAAAAGAAAAGGTAAAAGCAATGAAATGGACTTTACATGTGAATCTCGACTTACACTTTCACGAATTTATACATAATACAGGAAATAAATGTTATTGATGATGATTTAATTTATGTAAATATTACGGAATATATATCAATAATTCATAAGCTTGTTGTCTTATCCATATATATATATATATATATATAGCATTCCTTTATTAAAAAAAAAAAAAAAGAAAACCAAGCGAAAAAAATACAAAAAATAATATGTAGTTTAAATGATTTAAATATGGATTAGTTTTTAATTTGATTTACATAAGTATGATTAGATTCGGATGCAGAAGCATTGGGAGGGATGATTGCAAAAGACGTTCTCTTGTGACTCTGCATGTGTGAGAATCCAACTCCCATCATGTCCCCATTCTTTCCACACAATAAATAAATAAGCCAATATATATATTAACTTCTTTACTTTTATTTATTTTTTTCTCTTGTTCTCATTATTCACCTCATCACTATTAGACCCACACATTCCCTCTCAAATTTCTTGGCATATTCTCCTTGCAATCGAGACTCCAACATTTATCTCAAAATAATATGCTTTATCCCCTAGTAGTAGGTGTCTCCAATCCTAGGACTCTAATTTAAATAAAACTAATTATTTCATTTGTTTCTTCAATCTTTTCATGTGATTCAATTGAGCACTTGCAATTTCTGCTCCTTCGTTTTTAATATATATTTTGCGACACTCATCCATCTCCTATCCCTTCCATCTCGAGGATCAATAGCATCTATTCTCGTCCTGTTTCGAATTTGAGATCTCTCTTTATCAAGTGTTGCATTTCTTACTACTAAACTGGTGAGGTTTAATCCTCATATTCTTATGTGTTTATCTACCTGGATTGAAGAAATGAAAAATACTTAATGGATACAAAATTGCCAAAGATACTTTTTCCTTTTTTTTCTACCGATTAAAGAACGATTTTAGTTGGTTTTAAGTCAGTTTAGGTCAATTCAATTAACATTAATTCGCTTTGATCGGTTTTAAACCCATACTTGAGAGTTCAAATGCAGGCCTATCGTTAGACTGGGCGGCTTGCAAAAGCTCCAACGGATCGTAAGATAAAATGTTCTTTGGTCTGCCAACCTTAATCTGGTCAAGTTGGGCCTAAGTTGAATACAGATTTTGAAAGATCCTAACGGAATTTTTTGATACATTTCTTTATCCAAAAAGATCATTTAAAAAAAAAAAAAAAACAGATTAGTTGAATAAATAAATAAAAATCTTGATTCTCAAAAAGAAAAGAATAATAACGATGATCTTTTATTATAAGTTACTGCCTTATATTTACTGTTATAATAATTATGGAAGAGATATTTAAAAAGTTATTTTGATCTAAATATTCTTGAGTTTTGCCAAATATCTACTTGTCATGGCAGTTTGAGACATCAAAGTAATAAAATTTCTATGTCAAAAATTAAAATTTTCAAAGTAAACGTAGTTTTCTGTAAAAATTTTAATAACAGCTTAAAAATATTTTAATTAAATTAATTATTCTGTTAAACAAAATAATTTTTTTTAAAAAGAAAGGAATGTTACTCCCTCATTCTTGAACTTTATTTACATCATGCAATCTCTTATGAAAACATAATTAATTAACCCCACCAATTAACTAAGACAATGCTCACAACTCAACAAGGAATAAGAAAATAACTTTGTTAAAATTAAAAGTACTTCTCAATTCTTATATTGAAGCAAAAGTTGATATTCTATTCAACATGGAAGAAGATTTAATTATTCTAAGAAACAAAGTCAATGTTGACATATATATATAAAAATTCTATTATGTGCATCAAATTTATGTGCATCAAATTTATGTGCACCTGTATGCACTTCAAATGAAACGACGTCGTTCTATCTGAGGTGCACATAATAGAAAACCTTTATATATATGGAGAGAGAAATGCTAATGTATGCAATACTGTGCACACTAACAAGTGTAATTGTTAGTCAATTAACGGTTAACTATCTTATTTTTTAAAAACAATTAATTAAAATTTAAACAAATATCCCTAAGGTTTAGTTTATCGTTAGTTTGACTAATTATATTACACACTCTAATATTACTCTATATGTGTATATAGAAAGTGCGTGTGTTTTGCTAAACTGGGCGATGTAACACACCTTAGAAACCTCGGCATTCCATTCCTCCAACTCCGGCAGTCGCTTTCGATATCTTTGTTCTATTCTCAGATCCGGCCAACCATTGCTTCTCTAGTTATCTTCCATTTCTACAAATCCAACTTTGAATTGAAAATTTTCATCTATTAGTTTGAAAAAATACAAAGAAAATACCAGTTTTATAGCTCTGGACTTGTTTCCGTAATTCCGAAAAGCTTCGTTGGGCAAGAAATACAAAGGAGGGGATTAAAGAAGAAGAAATTAGTGATCTGGGCTTCTATGAGTGATTTGAGAGAGATTTCCGGTTTCAGACATACAGAGAAAGGATGGAGAACAAGGAAGTCGTGTTTTCTAGTGTCGGCAACGTCGCCTTCTTTAGTAAAACTCTACATTTTCTTTTCATTCCCCCCAACCCCCTCAAGTCCTCTAGAGGTGATTTCCTCTCTTCTAGGATCATCAGTGATTCCCATTATTCAAATTCAAACACCCCTTTTTTCTAAAGGGGAAAAAAACTTTGAAATATTTGTTTGATTTTTCCACTCATTTTATTCGAATTTTTTTCTTTTTCTATTTCCAAAATTTGTATATTGTTCATTTAATTGATGTCTTTTATGAATCTTCATGGTTTTCATCATTCTATACATGTACAATATAATTTTTGAGTTTTTACACCGTACATATTAATTAACTTTGTTTCCTAGGAGGAGTGCACTGATTCTCTTTATAAGTATGACTAACTTGCAAAGTACTATAGTGTAGCATTCTCATGGGAACCTATGCATTTCAAAGGGAGTGTTAATTAAGCATATAAATCGAATTCTTCTCCACAAACATAAACTTTTAAATAATATGAAAATTAAATAAAACCTCCAACTTAATTAAACTGCTTACATGCAATAAATTACAAACCATCTTTTTCAACACAAATAAATAAAATAAAATGAAAGACCGATATGCATGTATCTATGACATAATGTTACATATCAACCATGCAAGTCCATTCTTGTGGTTTAAAATACATATTCACCATTAATTTGTTGCATACAAATATTATAGTACCTATTTTTTGTACAAAAAAAATTATCAGTAAGTCTGATCTCAACCTATATATTAACTACATAGCATAATGTCAAACAAAAAAAAAATGCAATTAATTAATTACTACACTGGAAGAAATTAACTAAGGTATAGCCAATGAATAATAATAATTAATAATTAGCTAGGTGGTGGTCAAAGATCTTCTAATTGTAGCAACAATGTCAGCAATGTATTGAAGAATGAGATGAAAGCAAGACTGAAATAAATCCCTACAACAGAGATGCCATTGTGAAGGAGAAGCTACGTAACTTTTCATCCTCTCCCCAAAATTACTCAGCAAATTCGGATCTTTGTTCACAATAATGGCTGCCGATTGAACGTAAGCCGAAGCCGCATACTTCACCAACTCATTTCGGATCAAAATATTGGAGGAATCAAATGGGTTGTTGCCCTCGCAAATCGATCCGTGATTCGATGGGGAATTGCTTAGAAGCAATTCTTTCAAGCTGGTATATCTATGAACTTGATCGTCATTAATAATGTCAGAATCTTCTCTCGAAATGGTGCTCGTCGATTCGAATATTCGAGGTTTAAACGAACATAACTTTTTCAGTTTTGAATTTTCTGGTGTCTGATCTCCATCGACGTTATTCGCCATGAAATTGTTATATATGTACAACACTTGGTATTTATTTCTTTGAGTTTAAATATTTGTCTGGAAATTCATGATATCGGAGTCAAAGAAAAGATATGAAGATAATTGAAAACCTCAATCCGCAAAAAAATTCATATTTTGAATTTGATGTACTAGAATTATTGCTTTAATTTATTGGAAAGGAACTGAAGAATAGGTCATTTCTGGCTGTCCTATGAATTAGGAAGGTCATAAAATTCATCCTGTATTATGCACAAATAAATATATACTATTTAGAATACATGCAATGCTTATATATTGTCTAATACTATTATTAGATAATAACAATATATATTATATAAATTTAAAATAAAGTTTCATGAAAACCTTTTTTTCCTGAATTTAATAAAATTAATATTCAATAGTATTTACTCACTTAAAGATTTTGGTTTAATATATTTAAATAAATATTTAATTGATTCAATTGCATATACACACAACAACTTCGTTTTGCTACAGAAGAAGGAAAAAAAAAAAAACGCTTTGCGAAAAGATGTTTTGCACCCGTCACTCAGGGCGACGATACACACAGCAAAAAAATCCTTTATATATATATATTTTGACCTTTAGATTGTTTTCAAATTCTTTTACAAAATTTTTAGATTGTTTAAAAGTATCCAAATATCAAGTTTCAATTGAAGCATTTAAAAATATATTACATATTTTACACTATTACTTTTTTTTTTTTTTTGAAAATATAATAAACTGATATTTTTATAATTCAATAAATATTCTATAAATCTAATTCATATTAAATTTAAAATTAAATGATCCAATTTAGTTTACAGAAATAATTATGTAATATATTAAAATATATTTCCATTAATTACTATTATATAAAAAAAATTAAATCATATTCATGTGATATAATTTTACAAATCGAATTATAGATGATACTATTAACTTCAGACTTTAACGAATTATATTTAATATATTTATTGATCCCTCAATTTGTAGACTGCCCAAATTAATATTTTTGTTAGGGTTTTTAACTGATTTTATCCCACGAGTTTGGATCGAAAAATAATTCGATCCTTAAGTTTTTTTTTTCATTTATAACGTCCCTCACTTTTTTACAGGCATTCGAAATGGTCCAAACCATCCATTTTCGACAACAGAGTTGGTCATGTGCTAGGCACATGAGGGACTGTGGGGGTAGTTCTGTCATTTCAAACCCTAGCCTAACCCCCTCCTCCGACGTCATCTCCTGTATCACGCTCCTCTACCGAACCCCCTTCTCCTCGTCGGCATCATGGATCTAGAGTCGTACCCGTTAGCGGAGCCATTGAATGAAGTTGCCGAGGACCAGCAAGAGCGTGGAATTAACTGACCATTCATGAAAGATGAAGATGACGACGATGGTGAGTACCGACTCAACTGCTTCCAATAGCGAAATGCTGAGCTGCCTCGCCTTCTCGATGAAGACGCCGACCGACAAACATCTTTTTTCCCCCAAAAATGAAATCACTAAACAAAGAAAAGGTGAGCTGAAATTGAAGAAAGTTGAGAGTTGAAAGTTAAGAGTAGAAGAGGAAGGGGAAGAACAAATGTGTCGGAGTGTCACATGGCGTGAATTTAAAAAAAAAAAAACCGGTGAACATCTTGATTTTTCCGGCGCAAGATAAGAGCGGAATGAGGCTACTAGTCAAAATTGCAGATTTCGGGTCAATCCAAGAAAGTGTCGAAAGCAGATTGGGTAAAGAGTCCGTGCACTCTGCCCTATGCATCACCCGAATCCGTGTTACATGGTTTGAATGAAAAAGCTGGTGACTTATGGGCTTTACGGTGCATTGCGGTGGAGCTGATCACCGGAAGAAGCTTGTGGAATACAAATCTTGATGAAGTTGGTTTGTCATAACATTGTTTGACTTCTAATTTTGTTTCACTTTTCGGGGAAATGCTGTCAGCCAAGTGTAAGGGAAGCTTCAGAAAATTTATACCGAAGATAGACGTCGGAGGAGGGCGTTTGGCGGAGGGTGGCAAACACAACAGGGTTTGAAATGACAGAATTACCCCACAATCCCTCATGTGCCATGCACATGATTGACTCTGCCATATGAGTGGTAAGAAATTAATAGTTTGGATCATTCCAACTATCCGTTAAAACGTGAAAAACTGTTATAATTGAAAAAATAAAACTTAAAAAATGTAATTATTTTTTAACCCAAACTTGGCTGACCAAATCGGATTGAAACTCTTTTTGTTAATAAAATTAAGATAGTTAAAAATATGTGATTTATAAATTTAAAGTATTGAATATAGTGGTTTTTTTTTTATTAACAAGTTAATATAATACCAAAAGATTATTCAAAATTAATCATTTCCAAAAGAAATGTTTTTTTACCCATTTTAGAAGAAAAATGACCATCATATTTTTAATTCAATGAATTAAATCACTCTTACCTCTTATGAATTCTAAATTATGTAAAAACTTTTGATATTTTTCCAGATCCTTTTAAAATATCATGACAATATTATTTCTAGTCGATAAATATTTGATAATTTATATTCATATTACTTTAAGTTAAATGAGTAATCATAGTTGCTCCATTCAAGATTGAATCCGATTTTTACACACATTAAGAAGTATATTAGACTTACTTAAAGTTACGACTCTATTTTTCTTAATAAGAGACCTTCGATTAGGGATGTAAATCTTTATATTAAGATAATTAACTGTACAATCTACTTATTTTTAGAAATAGGATCAATATTAATTAAATAAATATATTGAATGTTTGTCAAAGTTTAAATATTATTATTTATTGCATCTAAAAAGGATATATATGAACAGTGATGGTAATTAAAAAAATATTTTTAGATAAAAATATGAAGATTTTTTATAATTATTTTGAATAAATTATTTGAAAAAGGAATGGATTCAAAATGTGAAGAGAGTTTTAACAAAAATAATAATTGTAAAATTTTAGATCAATATGAATTAAATACAGGTATTTTGAATGTTTAAATTATAAATTTAAGGTCCATTAGTCTAGAGCATGCTCTAGCAAATTCCTATGTATATAAAGTAATTTATAACTAGACATATTTTTATTTGCTAATAAGCCTTTTCATTTATCTCGTTTTTTAAAATAAATTTAAATGAACTGAAAAAACATTTTCAAAATTAAATATTCATCTTTTTTTTTTTTTTGTAGATATCTAATATTAATGGGAAAAGGGTACACTTTTTAAAATAAATATATTACACATTTGTTTAATATTAAGATACGTTTAAGTTTTTTATTAGAGTATTGAAGAGTATTACTATTCGAGAGCCCATCAACACTGTAGTCTTCGCTTACAGTCAGACAACGTAATATTCAATTTCAGGAGTCCAAATCACAAAACATAAATGGCAACAGAGAATTCTAAGAAAGCAGCTACAGGAGAAGTAAGCATAAAATATACTTCTGTTAGACTAATTAATAATATAATACGGGTAGGTTTGAGATTAAGTATCAGTAAACACAAATTAAGTCGGTTGACAATCTGATATCATTGCAGGGAACAAGAAGAAAAAAAGCACCTCAAAAACATGGAGCAGGAACATCACTTTTCCTCTCTGTTTTCTGTTCAGATCAGTTCAGGAAGTGAAATATGTAAGATTACCTGAATCATGTTACCATGCGATCACATCAAATGATAACCTGAAATCATCTGAAGCTAACCAAAAGAGCATAGTGCTTTTAGTAGAAGCTCCGGCAGCCACCAGCAGCTTAGAGAGAAGCCTCTTACCAGTTTTTGGGCAAGGAAGGAAACAACAGTAACAAAGAATGTGAGTGTGATTGCCTCTAATTAAGTAGAAAGCCAAATGCTAACTCAATGCAGCTCCGATACATCATAAACATCCTACACCTAAGAGATTGAACTACTCTACTACTACTACTACTACTACCACCTTTTGTCTATAAGTCAGCCTAACTAACTAATGCAGTGACAAAAGCTTTTTAGTGCGGTTTCAATAACTCAAGAGAACCAACTCCGTCTACTAAGAATGCTCACAAATAAAACTCATACATTATATTTTTCTTTTTTCTTTATAAAGATAACTGGAAGGATAAAATTTGAAGAAAAACAGTCTCAGAAACAACCTGAAAAACATTAGAATTGAGTTAAAGCACAAAATCAGGGGGAAGAAAAACAATATTTGACATGAAAGTTAAGAGAAACAGACCTTGGAATTTGAATCAAATGCATAGATCAGAACGCATTTGTGTATATCCTGAAGAAAAGCAAAACAACAAGGCTTGTCTTTTTTGCTGTTAGTTCACTGATTACAAGGTAAAGACCCTACCCAGTTGTTTAAGGACTGGAGATACAGCTTATTCATATGGACCCCTTGTATAGTATTGAAAAACAACAGGGTTATGTAATAGGAAACAGCAATGCTGGTCATCAGAGACTAGCTAGGCTGTGAAAATGCTTCTTCCAAATTTAAAGTTTCCAACATGGGCAACAGTTTACAGGACTCATCTCTGTAGAAATGGAACATCATGTACTCAGAATATTGTTAACCAACACAAGCAACTCAAAGACATTAATAAGTCTCCACTACCTTATCTGCACTAAAGACATGTTTAATACATAGAACATTCCATATGGTGTAGTATGAATATAAAGATTTAAGGACCTCAACTAGTCTGAGAGTTCACTTGACAGAAGAATAACAAATCCCATCTCTAGGTTCTCCAGAAAAAAATGATCAAGTTCCCAAGGACTCCATCAACGCAAATGATACCAATGGCCGGCTGAAAGGTGAGAATTCAGGGGAGGGAGGACAAGATAAAACTTACAAAGAGTCACTGAAGACCAATGCAAATTCATATCGGCATTTTCATATTAGACTTACCAACAGCACTCATTTTCCTGGTGCCCTGATTTATCACTCAGAAGAACACAAATTCATATCTATACATGCAGTAGAAAAGGCACATTTCCCCATCCTTGTCAATTGATCCTTGCATGGATTGCGGAATAAGGCTATAACTCAATCATTCCAGTCCTTAGAAAACACAACTTGAAGAAAATGAACTATTGGCCATCTTATCTGAAGCATAAACGGCAACTTTCTCTATTGTTCTTGCTTTAAGAAAATAATAAGTGGTAAAAATCTACTCAATTATTTTGACGCTAACTTCATATACCTAAAATCATTCAGTTTAGCTAAATATGATGAGCATAATTAACTTAAACCTGCTGACAGAGGAAAAATAAATTGACAGGTTACCACATAGTATGTGTTTCCCAAGCTATCCAGATTCTTCTCGTTCTGTTACTATCATCATCCACTTGGCCATAAAAAATTGTAATATAACTCAACATTAAGAATCAGAAAGCAGCATGTGCACTAAAATCAAAAATAAATCAGGTGAACATAATCAACATTTTCGAGAAGTATGTTTTGGCTGAGGAATTGAATGCAAAAGATATGATTTTATGCCTTTCCAAGTTCCAAACAACTTGCCATTTGCTAGGGTAGAGAACACAAGGACATGCAAAGGACAAAGCCCCTGGAACATATTTCATGAAACTATAAAGAAAATCATTTGCGCAGCAAGAGGCAGATATAGGCCGAATCACATGATATATTCTGGAAGCAGTTAACTATGTAACTAACACAAAGATAATAACATATAAAATTGCCAAGATAAATGGCCAGGAACTTTTTGAGTTATCCCAGTCCTCTGCTTCCATGCTTCTAACTAAGCTAAGTCACCTATAATAGCAATTAACCAGAACCTGCACCCAGGAAGCCTTAATTAATTGAAACATGGTCTCACATTAGCCTATATGTCGAACTGTGAAACCTATCCTAAAAATCCACTTACAATGTCATTACTTCATTTATCTTTTACTTTTTCCTAACTACAGAACCATAGCCTTTACTGTTGGAAATTGGACTTTAAATAGGAAACTCTTAAAACTTAACAAATTGGAGCTGTGCACATACTTGGAAATTACTCAGAAAATAAGGATAAAAACTAGCAGTATAATTTGGAAGTTTTGGGTAAGAGGTATAATTAGTTGTCACAGCTTGCAGATTTCCTCTATGCAAACCTTTTGTTCCTTACTTAATCTTCTTTTATCCAAAAGAAAAAAAAAATTCGAAACACAAATTGTTTTCTAATGCTAAATTGACTAGAAAGACAAGGTATTCTCTAAAAGTACAAACCATGAATTGCTAATAACACATTATTACGAATAGAGTAACACTCAGACATATTGAGACAAGGAGCAAATTATGATCAGTTGTAAACAGGATATCATTAATCAAGATCCTTAGAAGGATGAAACTGAGAAAACTAGGCATTCATGAATAATAAATTTTGATTCCAGAATACCCTTTTCATTTATGACAAAATTTCCTTGAACTACGAAAGGTAGATGGAAATGGATTTTTTTGTTCTCTTTTCTAATCCAAAGAGCCTAAATTAAACAGCTTAAAGAACAATGGTATTTCAAAATTTCACTGGTCAGAAACTAACAGCAAAGCATCTACTTCAAGTCATACTGATGTATGTACAGCAGAAATGGACCACATGCATCATGGAAGCCAAGTGCAGCAGTTCACCATACATTCAGCGAATTGTGACAAACTTGTTTGTACCATGCTTTGCCCAGTGATTCCTCAGGTCAATTGCATTAGAGAAATTATAACCTTCAGAAGCAAGTTTCTCCAGTACCTTCCTAAACGCCCCCAAACTCATCTTCCGGCCCGCAATCCTTGCACTGCGTCTTTTAGCACTCATTGGCAGTGGATACATAGATAAGCTAGTAGTACAGCAAGCAGACTGCCACCCTCCAGCACCCCACCTATAGCACTGCTGAGGGGCTCCAGTGCAAGTGCAAACAGGTATTGGTATTCCAGAAATATCCATACTGATGCCATTGATGATAACTTCTGCACTTCTTTTTGGAGTCCTTGCACGATGAACTGCACGGCTACTCTCTTCTTTTAGAACTTTGGGGGCTTTCCTAGGTCTCTTTGCTTTTGGAGATTTCGGGGCTTTAACAGCTCCCCTCTTCTTACTCAGCCCAACCCTCTCTCTTTCCTCAAATTTTTCTTCCTCCTGAGAACCGACATTTTCATTCTTTAACAAATTTGTCTGCTGGATCAATTGAACAGATTGAGTTAGTGAAGCCTCAGGTGATATCCCATAATTTAATTGAGGGAGATGGTTCTGGTCATTTGGCAATACATTGATGTATTTCTCTCTCTGGTTAAACCAAGTGTCCTTCATGTAATCCATAGAAATGGAAGACCCTGAAATTCCACCAACCCTATGATGATGATATGGTCCTCCATTTGTGGAAGCCAAAACCACCGGGTGCATCTGATGGGGAAGGTACTGGTGATGATGAGCATGAGTAAGAAGATCCCTTTCGCCACCAGAGAATGGCTTTTCAGCCATGGTGGACATGAGTTGCAGGCCCAAATAACCCTTAAGGGCGGGTGCAGGTGGCTCAAAAAATCCCCAATTTCTCATACTTAAATTGCCATTCCCCTCCATCATAACAATAACAACAAACAGAGGCCAAAAAAAGAGACCAAAATATGCCAATGGCCAGTTGCTATTGTTGTCTATTTCATACCCGAAGAATAAATCTACAGTAGGTACATCTTTTCATCATCAAACACCTACAAACATCGCACATTCACACGTAAGACAAAAATCTATAAATACATTATCACAAGCACGTATAAAACTTTGAAACTCTCTCTATATATCATACATACTCATTAAATAATAAAGATATGGACATTTTGCATTTGAGCATCTGAAAATTTTTACTCTTCAATTGGGGAAAAAAAAAAAGGTTTCGGCCGAATAATAATTAGAAAAATACCAACTTTTCAGATTTTGACGTCAGATCTCCATGGAAATTAATCGACTAAATGTATATGAAGGATCGAAAAGCACAATGCATAATAATTCGAAAACTCTAGAGAGAGAAAGAGCTCTTACAGGGAAATTGGGAAATGGGAAGAGTAGGCTGGCTGGGGTTTGTGAATTGTGCTTGGGAGCTGCGAGTGTTGTGAAGTGCAAGAGAAGCAAGCCAACGAATAGAGAAAGAAAGAAAAATATTATTTAGAGTGATTGGCAATTTTGCCCTTCCACATCCCACAACTTCGTAATTGCGTTCCATTTGTAGCGATGAACTTTGAAAATTCTAACTTTTGCAAAATTCTAACTTTTGCCTTCAAATTTTATAATTTTCCAATGCTGCCCTCAAACTTTCAAAATTTTGAGAACATATCCTTTTATCACATTGTTTTTTAAAGTCACTAACGAAAGTACAATCCCAAACATTTTGATTTTTTTAACAAATAAAAAATTAAAATAGAACACTAAAAAATATAGAACCAGCCACTTATTCAATAATTCAATTAAGGAAAGGGCATCAAGACACAATATGCATGTTTAGAATAAATTTACTCATATCCTAATTGGACTAGACATCGTCTTAAAGTGATCTCATGGCTAGTTGATGGATATCAAGGAGCAATTTTAGCATTGGTGGAACCATCTTGGAGGTCATTTATGAAGGAGCTCAATGAAGAGAAGATTCATGGAAGAAGATATGTTTACAAGGAATATCATTTTAAGTCATGCATGGAAGCCTTCTAGAGTTGATCTTTCAAGTGAGAACTTGTTGGAAGATATGTATTATACAATGATGTGAAAGTTCAAGGGCTTGTATTTAAATACAAGAATGACATTCCAAGGATGAAAAATGACACTGCAAAGATGAAGAAAGACATGTTGAAAATTGCTCAAAGAATGGAAGAACCTGAAGCCTTCTTTGGAAGTGTTCTTGCACATGTATTTAGATTTGTATACAAGAATTTATACTTCAAATATAGGCTGAAAAAGAAGTGAATATGGCTTGAAAAATACATCATGAAACACGTAGAATCGAGCTATGACAAGCCAAGAAGAAAGCACTAAAGAAGATCAAAGAAAACAAGGCAAAAGGTGCAAAATGGTGGCAAACCCAAGAGTGACCTGTTCACTCTTTAGGCACATTTCAAAGGACCAGCCAAACCATAGTTTTAACTGTTTCTATCACTGGTTCACTACGCTTGCACCTATCAATCTTTGTTTGGTAGAAATTTGATGTTTTCTTTTTACTTTTGTTTGTAGTTTTAGATAGTTTTTAGGGGCAGTCAAGTCCGTAAACTTTATGGATGATTATTAGGTTTTGTTTAGGGTTTTAGAACTACGTATAGTTTTTATCTTCATAATTCTAACAACTTTTACAAGCAACGTAATTCAATTTTGCAGGATTCCTTTTGGAACAAACATTAGTTCTTGATTGCTCATCAAAATCTGATGAAATAAACAGGAACGAATAAACGGCTAAACAGGAAAAAGTATTGGATATTGTGTGAAACGTGTGTTTTCAGTTTAATGACAAAAGTCAAAAAAAAAATCACATTGTAAAAACTATTTGTAATTAAGACAAAATGAGATATTTATAACCTAAAATCTAACCCTAAACCTAATTGAAAATAAAAAAGCCCTAAAAACATAA
>JAOXNR010000022.1:13474389-13540396 GCA_028571225.1 Parsonsia alboflavescens
CTCAAGATATTATACTTGTATATGAAATACAGGTCTTGTTCATAGCCTCATTGAGTAGTGTCCTTGGATATCCATCACTCTGCGACCTCACTTCTGCTTAACCTGCATCTCGACAAAACTCGTTGCCAAAGGGTTCGGTTCTCGCCTCAGAAGGTTGAAGCCAACTTGGCTAGGGACATCTATCTAGGCCTCCGAGTGGCTATGAATCCCTTCGGGCAGGCTTCGGAGTGTGCTTAGTAGATACATAGTCTGGCCTATTGGAAACCCTTTCTAGGGCCGCCACCATTCGTTCCAGGAGAGATGTTGAAACTATCATCCTATTCTTCCAGATCTCTACGGTCTAGAATTGTTGCTGTTGCTAAAAGGACAAGAGTGTCCCTCTTGCGGAGTTTCTTGCCCAAGCCGGGAGTTGTGGGATCCGCTAGGATGGACCAGACAATGCCGACTCCTAGTGATCCTGTTGTGCGCCAGGCGATGGATTATTATTGATAGCGGCCTGCATCGGAAATGGCATTTCAACCACTGTTTCTCCAGTGTGCAATTGTGCCCTGGCAGGCGGCCTGCCACGGCATGGCGGTTGAACACATGAAGGCTGAGACTAAGCCATCAGGATTATCTTTTATATCTGTTTGTAGGAAAAAAAAAAGGGCTAGGCTTTTTGCTTCTGTTTTCCCATGGACGGCACAAGAGGTAATAGGGTCGAAATTGGACTCCAAGTCACCCCGCAGATCCTGATGGAACTCCATAGTCAACAGGTTGAGAAAATGAGAAAAATGGTCACTGGAGGAGGCTGTCACCCAGGGAAGAGCTTCGATGTCCATGTTAGTGTTCTAAAAGAGATAGTTCAGGGTAAAGACGGTTCTCTGAAGGTTGTTCGGAGCTTCTTAGTCCTCTGTCCTTAGACCGATTGTGTGTTTTGATTAAGTAGTAAAAATGGAAAGTCTATTACCTCCTGGATTGCAGCCTTGGATTACATAACTATAAGCAATTAGGATAATTATGGGATTTCGTTGAATCCAGCCAATCGCTCCTAGAATCGTGGAGTTTCCCTGGGACGAGAGATCTTGCCCTTCACATCTCTATTTGAGAGCCATGAGCTCGCTAACCGACCTTCAGACTATCTCCGCGACCCCCCCGTGGACACTAAGTATCTTGAACATCTCTTCTAGTGAGGTCACGCCAAGTAGTCCTTGGCTCGTGGGGAGTGATTAGGAATCGCGCACCATTTGTCATGGCATGGAAGATTTATGAGAGAAGTTGGGAGTTGCCAGGTCATAGATCGAGTTCTAGCTGTAGCTCTCTTGCTCTTTTTCAGGAGGTTATTGGTAGCAGGTCACTGCCCACCTTCCCTTGTTGACTCAGTGAGTCTGGCTTTCTGATATTGAAGGCATGAGGCCTTTAGACGGTTGGGTTGACTTTTCTCCGAATCCTACCCGTCCATATTAACTTATCCAGGTTGTATCCGTTTTACCCATGAGACATGTTTCTGCTATACATACTCAGATGTAGCTGGTTACTCAAACTTCTACTAATCTCTACTTTAAGATGGTTTTTAAAGTTCTCAATTTACATAACTGTCACTTTATCTTCTTCCCATTCAACTTTGAGATAGTCTCTTCTTCTTCCCTCCGTGTTTTTTTTTTTTTTTTTTGTTAAGTGATCCGTCTTTGGCAGCAAAGATTTGGCAAACTCTGCCAATTTATTAAAATAAAGAGAAGGGTATAATTCGAGTGGAGACAATGAACTTTACCTTGTAAAGCAAACATCTAGAAATTATGTGTTTACTAATTTTTTCTTCTTTTAACTTTGTTTGTCTCCGATTATTATTTTCGTTTCTGTTGTAGGTATAAATGAGTGAGTGAGTGCGTGTGCGTGTAGTGGAGGAAAAAAGACCTTATTAATGTAGACTAAAAATACCGAAAGTAAAATTATTATATAATTAGCTTCCTATAAATATGAATGGTTCAAATGATATTAATTAAATAAAATATATAAATTAATAATATAAAATTTTTTCTTTAAATATATATATATATATATATATATGTATATTATGTATATTAATTTCTACTCATTCCTTTTTCTTCAATGGATTGAAACAGAACGTTCTCGAAGTATCTTGCATCGGTATGATACTTTGCAATTTATTGTTCAAGCCAAAGGAATTAATCCTTTCTCATTCTTTATTATCATAATTATTTAAATTCTTAGATTTAATTATAAATTACTCAATTTGGTATTTTTAGGTCACATTTCAGATTTTTTTTTTCCCCTTCCTAGCAAATCACAAACTGAAACTGAGAATTAAAAAGAAGTGAACACATAAATTTTGGATTTTTTCTGTCAACCCAAAACTTTCACTTGACCCTTTTTTTTTGTAATATATCGATGGAAAGCAAACAAACATTACAAACTCAGTAAAGGGAAAAAACATATTAGGAAAAAGAAATTCTACAAAAACCAAACACAGACAAGACACCATACAACGTCACGCATTAGAGGCCCTCTACATGAATCGATGACCAAAGTTGCGGTCAATCCCAAAGACACGGCTGATGAGGGTTCAGAAGCAACAACAGATACCTCTACAACCTTCTCATGAAGTAGCATGGAAGTGAAATGACTCACTTCGCGCCCAACAACTGGATGAAGGGAGAGCCTACTCATGAATCCAAACCATTTAGAATCCATTATAAATGGATTAAGGATGTTGTTGGCACTGTTTTGGACCGCTAACAGCCTCATCCTTGCATGAATGTCCTTCAATTCCTCCAGTGCAGCCTTGAATAAGTTAAGTTCCTGGTGGCTCAACTCCTCCATAGAAGGTTTCCACCATCGTTGATACACTGGATAATTCTCGAGCCTCTGGCCAATTGATTCCCATTTCTGTTTCTCACCTTCCAGCATAATTTCCTTGGTTTCCAATTCAGTGTGAAGGTTACATTGATTCTATCTTAACCATGGGTCTCTTTTGATGAACCCTAGTCTTTCTTGTCATTACTTAAGATGGAGAATTTTCTAAAGCAAATTGAGAAACGTAAAGAGGGATGAATGAGAATAATTTTACTTAGGAAATTGAGAATGGCTATAGAGATTAGGGATTAGTTTATAGGACTAAGAATTTTGTGGGCCATTATTCTTCTTTTTGCCTCGTAAATTTTAGAAGATGCATACAATATTGAATGGACCTAGACCTGGACTTGGATCTAGACCTAAACCTAGACCTAGAACTGAGTAATTTATTTTTTGCACGAGTATTTTTTCCGAAGCATGCCCAGTCATTTACTTACTTGCCTTGCAAAAGATTTAAGGATATCAATCAACTACAAATTTGGAATTGAGAAAATTTTCTAATTAAGGAAGAGTACAAGATTTTTGAATGATGTCCACAAACCGAGCCACAAATAGGTAAGACTACAAAATTTGATAGATATTATACACGTCGGATATTATTCTCTTTTGTTATATAAATATGGTTGAATTCGACTTCTCGCATGAGTTTATATATATAAGAAAATTAATCAATTTCGTCCCTAAAGTTTAACCCTAAAATCAGTTTCATCCTTAAAGATTTTTTTTCTATCTTTATTGTCTCCAAACATTTTATGATCTGTCATTATGGGTCTCTATCCATTTTCACTGTTAAGTGCCCGGTAATTAGGATTAAATTAGACTTTTAACACCGAAAAATTAACCAATTTCATCCTTAAAGTTTCTTTCCTACCTTTATTGTCCCAAAACATTTTACGATCTACCATTATGGATCTTTGTCCATTCTAACAATTACATTGCAATTTCAAAACAACGTGGCGGTAGTCAAAGGTAAAAAAGACCTTTAACTTGTTTCCTCCTAAAACCAAAATCAGCTTTTGATTTAATCATTTGAATATTTTACCAAATACTTTCTTGCCATTGAATACATCTCTAATATCTCAATACCCAACAAAATTAGTTATCCATATTATTCTCCCTATACGATTGACGAGGGTAAGTATATCCTTAACTCTAAAAAGTCTCCAAATAGCACATTCTGCACTCGCAGTTGCTCTTTTAGATTTTGTTGGAATCTTTAGTGAGGCAAAGGCATTCATTGTGGAAAGAAACATTTCACAATATAGGGAACTGCTAAGAGCACTATTAGATGAATGTAGGATACATCGAATGTATATACATACAAAGTTACAGAGATGGATGAAAGAAATAGACGAACAAGAAGGTCCGACGATCATATTAGATTTTAGCCTCCATGATATTGATTAAAAGAGGGAATATGCTCCTATTGGATTTGGAGATTGTTATCCACCTCCTTTAGATTGATTCATACAATAGACGAGAGTACGATTCAAGTATTAAAAATTTTAATATTTGTTGCAGTTCCCATGACACACTTAAGGTCATTTGTAGAACAGTGGGCAAAGAATTTATAATAAAGGATACAAGTTGTTTTCACCGCTTCAGATATGGAAGCTACTCTTGTTTAGATTGTTGGCAAATAGCTGAGTCTTAACACTCTCATTTGAATTCCAGTATGATGTATGTATTCTCAATGTTTGATAAAATGACTAAATGGGTTAAATGACTAAAGGTGAGTCTGGTTTTGGGGCAAACGGGTTTAGTATATTTTTTACCCCTAACTAATGGCTTGTTGTTTTGGGAATCACAAAATAACTATTAAACTGGACAAAGAACCCATAATGGCAAATCGTAAAATATTTTTTTACAACAAAGGTATGATAAAACACTTTAAGAATGAAATTTATTTTAATGTCGAACTTTAGGGGTGAAATTGGTTAATTACATGTTAAAAGTCTATTTTTACCCCTGACTAACAAGCACTTAATGGTAAAGATGGACGGAGACCCCATAATGGGGGATTGTAAAATGTTATGCGTTAATAAAGGCAAGAAAAAAATCTTTGAGGATGAAATTGATTTTATGGTCAAACTTCGAAGACAAAATTGACTAATTTCTCATATATATCTATATATACATATGGGTGTGTGTGTGTGTGTATATATATATATGTATATAAGAAAATACTATAGAGTGCACCAGCGCATTCCATATGGAGTGTACTATTAAGTGTTTAATAGTCAAAGTCAACGGTTAACTTTTTTTTAATTTAAAATAATAATAAATTTGATTCATTACCCTAGGGCTTAGTTGATCTTTTAAGGTATAATATATAAAATATATTTTAAAAAATCATTTTTATTGAATATTTTATTTTTTAAAAATACAATCAAATGTTAACAGTTAACTTTAATAATTAGAGACTTAATTATGCACTCTATAACATTACCCTATACATATAAATAAATATATATATATATATATATATATTTATATTAATGTTATGGAGTGCTACATAACTCAAATTATGGAATGCTCCTGTTAAATCTTTAATGGTCAATGGTTAAGTATATTTTTTTATTTGTTAAGGAAAAAAATAAATTCTTCTATAAAAAATTTTTTTTAGAGAAAAAATTATTTGGGGTGTCTACTTTATATATATATATATATATATATATGTGTGTGTGTGTGTGTGTGTGTGTGTGTGTGTGTAGAAGATAATGAACTTCCTTCATCCATAACTAATTTAACTAGAGAATTTGATTGACATTATACACGCCAAAAATTAGTGTCTTCAGTTTTATGTTTGAATTCAATGCCTCATGTGCTTACCTCCCCCTCTTTCCATCTATAATTAAATGTCTCATTTTTTTAAAATAAATATTAAAATTTTAAATATAAATTGACATAGATACTAAAAATTAGAACAGTTTTTTTTATTAGAAATTGGCAAAACCAAATTGGGATATTGAACTCCAAACGAATTAAGTAGTTATCTTCTATTGATTTTACTCATCAAGAAATTAGATTCAATCCAAAAGATGTATTTCTTTTCCTTAGTTTAAAAAAAAGAAATACAAATTTGAAAAAGAGAAATTTTCTATTTCAGGGAGTACAAGATTCTATACACACACATATATACATATATATATATATATATATAAAGTAGACACCCCAAAATCAATGAGGATTCGAGAAATTTGAAATCTTGCAATTCCATGAAACCACCTGCTTTTGTAAAAAAATTTTATATTAATGAGGAAAAAATAATCAGATCCACGAACATAGGTACCTTTGACATAAGACAAGGATGAAAACAATGTAAAATTCGTGGAGTACGCAAGAGCACAGTTCGAAGAATAGTGGCAATGCATGTGATTTGAATGATAAAAAGTAAATGGATGAATACACGTTTTCATTGTGACATCTCTATAAAACATTACTTATAATTGTTGCCCCCCACCACACCAATCTGGCTAATCTAGTGATGAATAAGTCACTGCTAAGGTAAAAATTGGATCCTTCCAAAAAGAGATGATGACTATCGAGAGTTCCGACAAAGCGACCCCTAAGAGTTTTAAATTGGGCTATTATGTTCTCAATTAAATAGGTTCAGTGCCCATATTCCTTTTTGAAGCTACTCCTTAACGTACCAAGGAACAAGAAGCTTAAGTATATAGTGATAGTGGCACTTATCATAAAGGAAAATAATGGCATGTATTTACACAAAAATCGATACTACATAATGAGGTCGGCTCGCAATTTAGCTGAGTCAAGTGGTCCTTAGTTAAGTGATGATAATGTTTGCAATGTCCTATACAGGACAAACTATCTATCAAATGAGCCCATATCCAATGAAGATCAAATGGTGCCAAGATTTTCATTGCATTCCTTGTGGTCCATGGTGTGTTTAGGTTTTACTTCAATGTTGTTGGATGCTGGAGTCTGATTTTAGTTAATTAAATAATTTGTATATGATATTATGATTCCTATGTATGTATATTTTTGTGGTTCTTTATACCCTTAGGTTCCTTCGAAATCCACACTTGCAAGTGAAAAATGACCCTATAGGTTACTTTCCATAATTCCCATAAGAAATACCACCTTACAGTCATGTTTCCTAAATCCACTCCATCCTTGTTAATCTCAACAAAATCTCTTAGCTTAGTCTCCAGAATCCCTTAATTTGGCCAAATAACTAAGCATACATAAAGTCATATATGCTACATGCGATACCCAAAGTCGGTATTGGGGTGAACTTCCTCCAGCACACTCTTTCTCATATCTGCTACATGTGATACCCAAAGTCACTTTCTATTATAGATTATTTCACCATCTTCTCTCAATTCTAAATATAAAAATTCCTTACTCATTTTCTACTCCGTTTTCTAATACTCAATATCTAATGTTGACTTTTCCTAATCTGCTTTGTTCTATCGAGTTCAACCACGATTTTAAATATCTCAAGGCTTTGCAACTTAACTTGCATTCATTTTATGCATGAAGGGTTCCACTTCTGTACGGTCCAACATTTGCAACTTGCCAAAATTTCCTTCTTGCTTAGAATATTTGACACAAGATCTTTCCTAGGGTGGTAGGATTCCATTCATCTTCTTTACCTTATGTATAGATCTTTTCCAATAAAGATTTAGAGTACTTCAAACTCTTACCTAAGAATTTTCTCCTCTCTAGTTCTTAAGAGCAAAAACAATATCTTACTATAAATCATGCAGGTATTTCTTCTTATGAGGCTTCAACTTCCAGGAAGTATTCCTAACTAGTTTTCTCTCCCGCATTAACATTGCACCCAATCATTCTTTTCAAGTATCAGTGCATAACTCATATATCTTCTCTCCATTCACAAGTACAACATGGGGTTTGGTGGTTAACATTTGTTTTAGCCTCTAGAAACACTCCCCACATTTCTCAATCCAAGCCTGCTTCTTGGTTAGCTAGATTAATAATGCAAAAATCTTTGCGAGATTTTGAATAAATTGCGATAATATCCGACAAGTCAAAAGAAAATACTATTTAAGTAGGGATTTCAAGTCTTTTCCATTTCATGATTTCAATATTGGAAGAGTCGACGGATATTCCTTCATCAAACACTAACTAACAAATTCACACTTTTCAAATATGGCATACAATTCATGAACCACCAAAAGTTATCGCACAATCTGTAAATGTATGATATGATTCTTAGGAGTTTATGAGTATACCAAAATGTTATTGGTAAAAACTATCATGCAAACTGAACTAGACTAGGTTAAAAGCTTCGATGCATTAAATCATGATTGGCAGTTGTATATGTCAAACCAAACAACATTATTACAATTTCAAAATATTGATAGTTACTGTTGAATTACATTTTTGGAAAATCATCTTCTCTATTTCAGACTTAGTCATATCCTAGTTTTGAAAAATGTCCGGCACCTTGAAGTTCATCAAACAATTCCTAGATGTGGGATAAAGGGTACTTATTCGCAATGGTATCATTGATCAATGAACAATCTAAGAGAACCAATTTTCTTCTTCATAAATATAACTGGTGCTCTCCCCGTTGATATCAGAGCCAGAACGCAGCATTCCGATATGCGAACTTTCGTTTTGCAGGGGGGAAGAAATAAGGATTTTTAGATTTCGAGGGACGACAAAGAGAGAGTAAGGAGAGAAAGGAAACAGTCATTGAAAATACCTCAAGTTCTTTGTCTCTACCTAAACGTTCTTTACATTCTGCAAACATAGGTTATCTAGTAGAATACACTACTATTCCAGAGTCAGTCTTTGTAGAGGAAGTAGTCCCTCCTCTGATGAGTCCATATAACATTTACAAAAAGAGAGGATCTTTTCCTCCAAGCATCAGATTCCGACAGCTACTCAAATTAACAACCCCAAAGACGAAGAAGTATGTACAATCTTCCAAGCTAGACCAGTGCGACATTCCGTACTCCTCCAAAGAACAGTATGTTACCCTTAACATACTACCAGAGATGATGGCTCAATGAAGAGCCAAAGGTTACACACACCTTCACATTAGTGGCGTCAAACTTGTTCTAACTTATGGCGGTAGGAAGGGCCACCCAGTCACTGCTCGAATTGCACTCTTAGACTCAAGACTACTCAGCTACGAGCGGGCAGTTATTGGCACAATGATCACTACGCTCAACTCGGGAAGTGTTGTCTTAACACTGTTAACAAACTATGTCATATCTCTCTAGCACCCAAACTTGTGCACAGCCTTGAAAGTTCAACTTCAACTCATTGGTACATCTCTCACTCCTACCTCGATGATGGCCACTTTGCATCATCAGATGGTTTATCGGCTCCAGAATCATGCCCTTGATCTACAAAACAAGGGTTCTCCGGACGCCTTAATGATCTTGGTAGATTCAGCCATAGAAGTCTCTACCTTGGTCAAAATTCCAAGGCAAATCAAAAGGGAAGATCTCCAAAAGCTCATGCCCATAGAATGGATTACAAACTACGAGAATCTTCACCAACAAGAAGAACCAGTCCAGGCCACAGTCTCAACCTTTCGAAGGCTATCTGAAGGACGAGTCCAAACAACTTTCATAGTTGTTCCGAAAGAAGAATCTAGATAGATCTTCACACCATTAATGCTCAGGCCATATGATCCAAGAGATCTAAGCATGCAGAAGATGGTACCGATATCCTCTTTTGAAAATTTGACTGAGCCTAGCTACACATTTCATATCAATGGCCACTTCATATGGGATGTCCCTCTCTAGTCTTTGTGACCTTGAATTTTCATGTGAAGAAGATGAGGCTCCCAAGAAAAGGCGATGGACAAAAAGGAAATTTGGTGAATGTTCATCCAAACGTCCCCCACATGATGATGATGAAGGCAAACCCACGGCAATACCGGTTCCAAGTTCTTTGACTGGCTTTGCAGATTTCTACAACCCTCATCCTAGAAGATCAACCTTACTGCCTATGGCCAAGGAGAATCCTCCATTCGTCTCTCCATCTATCAAGAAGATCCTAAAGAAGACAATGGATTACCACAAGCCATCCTCTTGATGCAAGAAGGTAGGAAAAATCACACCAAGCAGGTCAACTCCAACCCCGTGCATGATGAACAGACCTTCAAGGAGTTCCTATGCTTCAGACTTTCCACCTTGGAAAGAAAGGTGAACAAGGCAGACAAACGAACCTCCCGACCTTACATTTCTCAGAAAACCATTGATGAATGCGAGAGACAAGTTCCTCTGAATCAGGTAAAGGAAGTCCTCAATTGGCAAACTGACAACACTATTGCCCAAAATCATGTCCTAACAAGGATAGATGACCGAGTCAATCAAGTCGAGAAGAAGATTGACCACGTAGAGAAACTCTACTTTGAAATGGTGAACAGGTACAATGCTCTCGATCGAGACCTCAAAGAGATGATCCGGACTGGCACCACTTATTGCAATGAATTTGATGAGAAACGCCATAAGATCCGAGACTTGAAAAGACAACTTGAAAACTATGAGAAAAGAAATTCTCAAACTGCTCTGGTTCCATTATCTCCATCACAGGGTTTCTCCATGCTAGGCATTCCCAACAATCCACCGATGTTCCACACCCCAACTCCACTTTTTGGTGGAGCACCGAGTTCAGTTGTTGAGCCGAAAAGATTGTTGACTACAGTATGCCAGACTCCAACTTTTGGATTAATTGGGCAAAAGAACATCCTTATGATCATCCAACTACAAAGAAGAAGCATTCAAGCCCAACTGCTCCGTCGGAAGCCTTCCGACCAGAAAGCTCCAAACATTCTTGAAAGGAAAAGGCGAAAGCACCGGTCCAGCCAGATGAAGCCCAACGTGAATACATAAGGAAAGAAGAACTCAAGACTCCTATCCAACAAGGACCTCTTCCGACATGTCCCACGAGATATCTTGATTAGGCTTTTCCAACAAGTTCCACAAAGCAGCCTGATCCAGCTTTTCCAACAGGTTCCACAAGGCAGCCTGATCCGGCTTCAACTAATCATCCTCTGCAACTCACGGTGTCATATCATGTTGATGAAGCTTTGACTACCTCCGAAGAATCAAATGAAGATCCAACTTCAAATGAAGAAGACTCAGATCCAGTGTCTGATGGAGTTTCAACACCCTCTAAAGACTCAAATGCCAAATCAATATCCGAAACAACCTCAGAGAGTTTTTCCAAGTCTACTGAATCCAGAGAGGAAAAGATGGACATTTCAGGGATCCTTATGACAACCCCAAGTCCCTCAAGATCAACCACATATGCTGAAGTCCATCATAGCCATGAAGAAGAAACGGATGATGAGTCCACGGCAGACAACCGGCCATTGTCTCCACAACCCGCTCCTCCGGAGAAACCATCGAAGACAACTTGTTTTACCTTTGATGACATTCCAGTTAGCAAAAGGCATGAAAGGTTCTAAGAAATGTCAGCCTGGGTTCATACAAAGTTGATTAAGGGAGTATCTCTGAACCATATCCTGTCTGAATTTTTTAGGCATTCTATTGGCACATTGCATGATTGGTTTATATTTTTAGATGCCATTGACAGGAACTTATTGCTTACAAGTTCTTTGGATTTTTGGATTAATGTGATATTTAAAGAATTTGTAGGTGACTATTCTCTTGAGATCAAATAGGCGAGAACAGAATTTTTCAAAATGAGATGTTGATCTTTGAGGCCTAATTACATTAATAGGCACTACAAAAGAATGACGGATATCTATTATCGCCTTGGTGGAATGAAAGACCCAAATCTCAAACAAGTGTACATTTCCTTACTTCCAAAAGAGATCCAACCAGAGTTGAACAAAATGATCGAGCTCTCTGGAAATACTTTGGCAAATCTTGGACTTGCAGAGATCCACCAAGCCACATTGACATGTCTTCAGCAGCTCTGTGAAAGAAGAAAAGTCATGGAGAATTTCTTTGGGTGCCCCAACTCAAAGAAGTGCAACTGCAACGGCAAGGTCACAAAAAAAAGACCTTCGAAGCAAAGAAAGTACAAATCAAAAAAGAATCTTAAGTACTTCAGGTGGAAAGAATCAACCAGACAGATGCTTCTTCTGCAAAAAGAAGGGCCATTTCGCTAAGAATTGTCCAAACAAAATAGCCAAAGTTTCGAAGCTTGTCTCACAACTAATGGTGGAAAATCTAGAATCTGATGTTGAATCGGTGTTCTCAGAGCAAAGCCATCCGGACCAAGATACTGCCTTTGCAATTGAAATTATAGATTCTGAGTTTGAAGCTTCCGAGAATGACTTTGAGCACGAATCATGTTTACCAGTTTTCAATATTACTAAAGTTTCAAATATTAATCCCTTAACTAATACTTATCCTCCTCATGTGCAGGTCTCCTTGTTAACATCTAAGGATCATTAACTATACCAAAGCCTTCCTTCCTAACTCCTGTAAATAAGCTAGTCTGTTGTCCAAACTCCTAAAGAAAAAACCACCTCCTTGGAGTCATGAACAAACCCTAGTTGTTCAAGCCCTAAAATAAATGTGTCAGAAACCCCTTCCACTTCGCATTCCATCCACAGGTCATGGGATCTTACAAACAGACACCAATGATGAGTTTTGGGGAGCACTCCTCATTGAAGAACTCAATGGCCAAAGATGCAAAAAAGCACTACCACACGACCATCTAGAAAATTTTTGCAATTAAGTATGGTATTAAGAAATTTGAATTTCATCGGATTAGTCATGACTTCACTGTGCAGATGGATAACTTCTCTTTGCAAAACATCATGGAATTCAAAAATAAAGCCATTCTTGAGCCTCAGCTCTTGCACCAAAAAATTGGTTGTCCAAACACCAATTTCAAGTCCGACACATTAAAGGAGAATCGAATGTCCTATCTGACCTTTTGTCCAAACCAAAGAAAAAACCCTTACCTACCTTAATCTTTGGAAGCCTACCTAAACCTATACCCTTCATCTTTACCAGCAGAGAATTTTACCCACTTAAATTAGCTCATTGTGAAATGATTGAACAAGTCAAAAGGTATGCCAGAAAGACAGTTTTCCAGCACCTAGCCTTGACCTGTCAAGAAGAAAACCACTTTCGAGAAGTAGCTTTTGACATTGATTATCCCTACACCAACATTTCTGTGTTCTCCCGAGCAAATCCTCTTTCTGAAAATAATTTTTGGTATCTATGGACTCTAGCAATCCTTTGCTATTATCCTACAGAGATCGAAATCCACAGTTTCAGAACCTTTTTCGACAATCCCGATCAATTTGCTGGTACAGTACTTTGGCATTATTTTACCCTTTTCCAGTCATTGCAGGATTGGTACAATGATTGTTACAAAGCCTCCCTGGCGATCCGATGAAGACATATCAGGTGTACATAGTACACTAAAATTATATTATGGCCAAGCACATGAATTTCAAGAAGACTTTTTACAAGCCTCAACCTTCTCCATAAATCACCAAGTGGATTCTATCCAAGGAACCCAGGATTCACCCAACTATGAAACTGGGTCGTGATGAACTTTTGGTCTACTCAAAGTCTCAGAATACTTCTCCAGAACCCCCAACTTATAATTCAGATCGTGTTAATTTCTTTGAAGAAAATAGCCCACCTGAAGAAGTCATCAATTGGGACGGGTACCCAGAATAATGGGAATTTCCACGATCTCAGGCCTACTATTGGTATCACCTGTCTCAAATATTAAATGAAGAAAATGCTTGTCTGCCAAGCAATTCAACAGCTTCGACTTCAAGAATGAAACCCTAACCATGCTCAACACTTCGGCTCCAGTAACGAAAGCAGATTCTGCAGGACCACAAGAAAAGTTTCAGCACATCCTAGGTACATGAATCTTTACTATATCTTAGTGTGTTTATCTCAACTTTTGGTTCTACTATCAATTTAGCCATACAGTAGCGAATTTGGCCAAGAAAGGAAGCATATTGAGCAGAAAGTTTATGGCATCAAAAAATTCTACCAGAAGATTTTCCTACTGTAGGTTTGTTCAGTCTTTTGACCAGCTTGTTCAGAAATAAAGAGCTGTCCTTCATGCTGAAAACAACCAGCCAGGTCATGAATATTCAGCCATATCCTCAACAGTTTGTTTCAGATTAAAGTGTTGCATATTCTCCTAAAAATCAGTCTTTGTTTTGTCTAAGGTTCAGCCTTGTGTCCCCAGCCTTCATACACGAAATGTAGCTATCCAGCATGCAGAAATTACACAGCCTAGTCACCCTAATGAACAACAGCATTTTTGGACTAAAGTGCTTAAGTTTCAACCTTGTTTTTATCTTAGGGTTCCAGGTGTCTTTCATGAATAATTTTGAAGCCAGAACAGCCATGAAGATTCTGCCTTCATCAACCATTTGCCAGCTATGGTTTCATGTTTCTGTTAGTCTCTTTTGTCTTGTAATGTTACGTGTCCTAACCTAGGGTTTGAGTGTATGAGCTGTATTTTTCTTTTCAAGTTTGTATTTTTCCTTACGTGTTGTATGGTTTTCTCTTACTTGTTGTACTTAGTTAGTCCTAGAAGGTATGTAAGTCGGCCATTATTCTATAAAATGGCAAGCAAGCAACAAGTTAGGGGAAGAGTTAGTTTTCGATCCTTAGAGTTAGTTTTCGGTCCTAAGAGTTAGTTTTCAGTCCTTAAGGTTTTCCAGCTTTAGTTCCTTCTTTGTAGAGTGTCTATTGAAGTCCCTTGTAAAGTGTCTACTATAAATATTCCCGTTCAATAATAACATGAGTGTTTTCCTTTCAATGGTGTTCTAAGTCTTTCGATCTCTCTCCTAAAATCTTTTTGAATTTCCAAAAGAGTTTATGAATCCTGTCCATAATCCCCAGTTATAGGTGATCTATAACAGCCATAGTAGTGAGCGCAAGTACTGTCCTTTGAGTAGCTAAGTTAGAGGAAAAAAGAAGTATCCGATTAGCCAGGGAGAGCGTCTAGGGGAAAGAGAAGTACTCATGAGATGTGTCGAGGGTAGTGCTTGAACCCCGTTGGTATCTCGATTATTCATTCTAAGGGCAAGATTGTCAATTCAGCAATAAATACATAAAGGAATTTGTGCAGTATAGGTTTCCTCTAGTTGACTAATCTCATTACCCTTGTTAATAAGTAGGCTAAAAATCCTACTCCACCCTAACATGATAGGGCATAAATATTTGTCTTTCTTAAAATTTAATTCCTTGGTCTAGGCATATTTTAGGGAATCAAATTAGCTTTCTTTTACAGACCATTTGAGGTACAAGTATCCACAACCCGTGTAAAAGGATGAAATCTAATTTTAAGTTGTATTTAGCAACTCCAATGCCATACTCTTTTAATACCTTATTCATTATGCGACAATATCCCAAAGGTGTGTTAACTATATATTTAATATCAATTTTAGTTTGTTCAATCATTTACCTAAAGCAATCTTGGGAAAAACAAAATAAAAAATAAAATAAAGAAGCTCTAGAGTCAATCAAAATTCTAACCTAGTATTGTGCATAGTTAACATATGTTCCATAACATTGGAGTCTACTTCTCCTTCTAGAGTCATTTACTTGCCTTTTAATGTCATTTGGGACCTTGGATGATTTTGGAGGTATGCCTCTCCCTTCTGCTTGTTTTATTGGATTGTTACATTTCATAGCAATTGGTAATGAAATGCCTAGAATTACCACAAAGCAATCATCATCCTTTTTCTTAAACAATTTGTCCTCTACATGCTCTGGTCTCTTGTAAAATTATAACTATGGATCCTCAAGCTCTCCTTGCAATAATTGATCTCCTTTTTTCTTTTACTCCAATGAAACTTCCGTCTTTCCACTATCCTTGACCTAATTTCTTTTGAAATCCTCCTTAGGATTTTTGAGTACGTCCAAAGTAGCCATGAGTTGGTCATCATTCTCCACATTCATATGGTTGCTTCCACTATTGTGCATTGGTCCCTTGTGGAAATGGTGTTAGAGCTCTTCGAAGCTTAGGTCGAAGTTCCTTACCTAGTCCTATTTTCCTTGGTGTCAAAAGTTTGACAGTTTAAAAAACCTTGTGGTATATTGAGCCACCAACATTCCCTCTTGTTGGTTACTCTGAAACTCGACTTTTCTTTTCTCACTAATCCATCCAGATATATACTCTTCCTTAAAAGTAATTTTTAAGTTCTCCCTATTAATCCATTGTTTGTGATCTCTATCCATACTTTAAATGAAAGGCAGTATAAGGAAATTGTCTCCACTCAGATATTTCAATGTCATAAACGTTGCATTCCTGTATTCCATCAACAACTTCACTTTCGTCTATTCCTTCTTACCACAGAATTATCAGGGTCGTAACTTAAGAAATCATTCCTACCCACCCACCCCCCGCTTGTCTTTCACATTATTATCAGGTCTATTTCTCCACCTAAAGAGGTTTCATTTAGGTGTGATAGCGTTGAATTTTATTGTTCCTTTTTCCTTCCATTCCATCTTCCTACTTTTCGATAGTACTCTCTATATAAATTCATCACAGAAAATAGAACCTTTAAATTGTCATTATAACAATTTTCAACTGTATGATTATGAAGGAATTGTGTATTAAAAAATGTTTACTTCATTTATATTCTAAGAATTGATATATTTGTTCATTTGGATATTTAATTCTTATATACAAAAGAATGATTTTAAAAAAATAATAATAGTAAAAAAATTAGATAATACTTTAAATTGAATAGCATATGTAACTCCTTTTCTTTTCTTTACTCATGCATTTCCTTTAGAATGTAAAATAATAAAAAGTATGTAGTTTGTTCAATACACAAAAAGCAAAATTAAATGCATGAATTATTCAATGGATTTTTTTTTTTAAAGAAAAAAACAAAAAGATAAGTGATTTAATTATTGATTGGTAGAGGATTAATAGGAGATGTGAGCTTCGTTGCTCACCATGGCACTTCAGTGCCTCTCTCTCTATATATATATCTATATATATATGCACACGGTTAAATCTTTAACAATAAAAGTTAACCATTAATTTTTTTTATTTAAAAAAACTTTTGATAAGTCCTTCTTTTCTTTTGATTGATTTTTGAATGTATGAACCCTAAAACCTATTACCTTCAAGAATCACATCAAATACCCTTAGGGTTTAATTTATCTTTTTAGAGTATATAATATATAAAATATATTTTGAAAAATAATTTTTTTATTAAAGATTTTATTTTTAAAAAATAAAATTAGATATTAACAGTTAAAAACTTAATTATACACTCTATAACTTTACAATATATGTATATATATATGTATGTGTGTGTATCACTCAAGTTTTACTTTTTAAAATTATAATATCATATATTGAATTTGATTTAAGCACTAGAGGTACTATACTATTCATCCTCTTAATCCGAATTTGAATATGTCTATTTCTATTTCAAACTCTACAGAATTGAATGTCTCATTTGTTTAAATGCATATATGTTTAATCTATATTCCCATTAACAACTTCCGCTCTTTATTAGGACTTAAATCCACTTGTCAAAGGTTTTCCCACTATTGACATTAATGAAAATGATAAATTATTAACTTTTACAAAAAATCAAATGCACTCTATAAATTTTTATTAAGTTAAAAAGAGATATTTAATTATAGATGAAGCAAGTATTTATTTTGATATGGTGTATAGTAATATATAAATATAATATATATATATATGCGTGTGTATTCATACATATGCATTTATATGTCAACCCATCATCAACTCTACGTAAATAAATATATATATATATATATATATATATATATGTGTGTATTCATACACATGCATTTATATTTCAACCCATCATCAACTCTACGTAAACAAATGCATTGGTGGACTTGACTTTGTAGCATTCATGAATATTTATATCATATACATGCAATAATTAATATAATTAATGGCATAGATGATTTATGATATTTTTTTTGAATTGGAAGAATATCCAACCTAATTTATAGTTTGAAAGATCTGATAAGGCATTTAAATTTTTAAATTAAGTTATCAATTTTGAGTTTGTTTCCTTTTTCCATTTTTCACTTTAAACATCAACAGGATTGGATCTTCTAGTAATTTTTTGTGCGACACCATATATTATACTAATGGAAAATTTTTACATATTTTAAAAGATCAAGTATCCATAAGGTTCGATTTATCTTTTAAGGATTAGTTAATAAATTATATTTATAAAAATAATTTTAAAAAGCAAATATAATTTTTTTTATTAATATATTAGAAAGTGTCACAGATATAGAAGAAGATTAGCAGTTAGTATAAAGTGTTAATTTTCCATTGGTTTAACTCACTTTTTAGGTCTGTACAAGGCCTATTTTTTTCTTCTTCTTAACTTTCTTTTAAGCTTGAAAAATTAGCTACTTCCTTTGTTTGAAATTAAATGTTCTATTTTCTACTTTGAGTCATCTGAAATAAATGCGTAATCTGAAATAAATGCGTCATTTATTAGATTAGACAAAATTTTACTAAGAAAATTGATATTGCAATTTAAATTCCTTGAGTCACTTGTTTTTAAAATATTTATAAGTCAAAATAGGATATTTAATTTCGAAGGAGTATTTTTTAAGTAGACTTCACCATTACTTTCCTCAAACTAATTCTTTGACTCTTTTTCTTTCCTTATTTTTTTTTCTTTTCTTCGTTGGTTCATTTTTCTTCTTCTTTATTTTATTTTTTAAACCCTTTGTTTGGTTTTCTCTTCATTTTGTTTCGTTCTTTCTCACAATGCATCAAAATGAATGACCTAAACATATTAGATTTTGATTTTGAAATATTATAATTTATGTAATACCAATTTCAATTTCTTCAACAACCAAAAACGGAAAAAATTCATAAATTTTAAAATGTTTTTCTCCTTATCCAAACAATTTTTCGTAATGAAAAAGCAATTCTATATTATCGCAACTAAACTTAAAATAACTTAAACACCCCTTTTTTTAAAAAAAAAAAAAAAAAAAACCTCTTTTTAAAAAGCAATGCAAAGAGAGAGAGAGGGGAAAAGAACACTTTTCATAAGCATAAGGTTATATAGGATCTAGTCAATATATTTAACAAAAACAGAAATATAAATATATATATATATATATATATATATATATTTAGTGCTTAATAAATAAATTTCATAGTTTCTTTTATTATTTTTATGTTTAATTTGAATCAATATGTCATACCCACTGCATAGCAAGGGAAAAAAATAAAAAATAAAAACTAATACACGAAATAAAAACTCAACACACTAACTTTATTAAATTTTTTTCTAATACAATACGACTTCAATTAAAAGCACATTTTAAATATGATTCCAATCATAGTTCTTTAGTGCCATATTAAATAATATCATCTTGTGTATCAAATTCTAAACTTATGTACATTAATTTATTATTCCCACGAGACCATAGTCAAATCTCCAATCATATTCATTCAATTAATAAACTACTGTTCTCTAAGATCCCTTTCCACTTCATTACTCTCACGGTCTCGGTACCCTCTTCCTCTTTCTCATTCTCTTTCCCTTTCACTCTCTCCTCTCTGTGCAAATTTTAGGCGCAAAATTTTTGCTCTTTTTGGAAAGTTCAAGGAATCAAGAGGAAAATTTGGGTTGGAAAGAACAAATTCACCATGCAAATGATTAGAGAAAGTGAGAAGTATAATTATTATTATTATTATTTATTATATAAAAAAAATTGTTTTTGATTTTTGTATTTTAAATTTTTGGAGTGAAATGGTGAAGTGTGTAACAGCCCAGATCTTTCTCAGCAAAGTTCCCTCTCCTTGTGCCATCTAATAAATCTCAATTTTTTTCTTCTCTTTCTTTGTTTTCTCTTTTGGCTTCTTTTCAAAATTCCATAATCAGGTGACACCTCCTTAGCTAGCTCTCTCGCTCTCTCTCTCCTCCCTCTTTTTCTTCTGCGGTTTCTCTCTCTTCAGCTCTACAATTTTAGGTGGATCTCGTGTTCCTCCGCCTTTTTTTGTTCACTGATCACAAAAGGGCCTCGCTGAATTGTCTGTATTCTGCATTTTTTTCGTGAGGAGAGACCAAATTGTTATGCAATTTGCTCTGGGCTCACATCTTTTTCCTTTCTGTTTCCCGTAGGTTTTTGTTATCTTGGCTTTGTGCTTCTTAATGAATAATTCATCCGAGCACATGTGTGAATGAAAATTAGGGGTTGATTTGAGTGTATTTTGTTTCTTCTTTTCACAATTTTGGGGTTTAAGGATTTCCCTGTTTCTTGAAAACTTTATGGTCTTAGCATTTGATTTGTGAATTTTCTGACGGACTGATCAGTGAGCACTTTCTCTTAGAGTGGGTTGCAGCTTCAGCGGTCTTCTTCACGGAGGTAAACAAATAAAAAGCCAGAGCTATTTTTTTGTTTTCCCGAAATTGGAGAATTGTGCCTTCTTATAAATCTACTTGAATCCCTTGCATGTTTTTGTTACTTCCAGAAGAAAGGGCATGCAATTAGATTAATGATTTTAAATGGCGGTGGTTGCTCTTTGTGTTCCTAAGAAATGTAATTTAGGATGCATAATTTTGCTGTTGCTTGCATTTCCGGACTTTGTTCTCCTTTTCCTCTGCTTTTATTTGGTTATTAGATCTATCAATCGGAGGAGCTGCTGGCAATAATTGAGCCGCAGAACCTATTTCTGCTATTATTCTTGCACTTGAATTCATTTTGTCCCTTTATTTGCTGATTCCCAGTTACCTTGACTAAACATTTTGGCATCCCGAGTCGTGATTTTCTTCCTTCATCACCTCGAAAGATGGGGCCTCCTTTCCCTCTTTTGGATGTGATTGATTCATTAAATAGTGAGGGGAGTAAATGGGTGTTGTTCTGTTTTACAAGTGAATTAGTTACACACCTGCTGTAAATCTGATATTAACTGAATTGTGCATTCTAAAGACGTAGCTCTCAGCTATGGGTATCTCTGCATTTTTTATGGTTCTTCGGTGCAGAATGTTGCTACCCATAGTAATTTCAGCAAAAATGGTTGTTTCACAATTTCAATTCCTGGAAATTTTTGCTGATCATTTTTTTAAGTTACTTGTTTGAGCTTAATGATTTTGTTAGTATTTATTTAGTTTAGCAGGCATATGTATACATGCATACATTTCCTTTTTGGTTTGTTTGTACATTCGTTGACCAAACCGAAAATATTTGGCTTGTCTACATCTGATTCGCTGTTCCGAGATAGCCAAAATCGGTTATTGCGGCACTCAAGGAAAACGTGCCATGTCTTTATTCATCATTGTTGTATCATTCTTCGTGTTGGCGTTTTCTGTTTATTAGGCAATTGTTAAAAAATCTGGGTTCTTCGGTTTATTCTTGTTTCAGGTTTGACTCTGATGATGTATGTTGGTTACGTTACTTTGGACGTACTATGATTCGAGTTCTTTTAGATTTTTTTTCCACGTGATTAGTGAATTTGCAATTTGGAATGCTGTAGTCTATTTCATTTCCTGTCAAATTGCATTGCCTTTTATGAAGTAATGGTTAGATATGACTTTTGCTAAGGTTAGCTGGCTGTGAGCTTTGTTTCCTTAACTTAATTTGGATTTGTAATAATTAGCTTACCTTTTCTTTTAGCTGGATCTATCCTTATAGTTTCTCATGTTTTAATCGTAAGTTGATTTTATTTTCTTCGTATATTTCCACCCAAATACCTTTTCATTGCTCTAACATTTCAGTTTTCATTCATAGGTCATGAGTATGACAAGTGAATGTGAGGACCAGATGTTGACTAATGGTGGTGTAGGTTCACCATCTCTTGAAGAAGCTAGTGGTGGGGGAAATATTGGAGGAGGTGGTGCATTGAAGAAAGGACCTTGGACTTCTGCTGAAGATGCCATTTTAGTTGAGTATGTTACTAAGCATGGAGAGGGCAACTGGAATGCTGTCCAGAAGCACTCAGGACTTGCACGTTGTGGGAAGAGTTGTCGCTTGCGTTGGGCAAATCATCTTAGACCAGATCTTAAAAAAGGAGCTTTCACACCTGAGGAGGAACGCCATATCATTGAACTCCATGCCAAGATGGGAAATAAATGGGCTCGAATGGCTGCTGAGGTTTGTGTGATCTCTGATTCTCTATATCTTTTTCCTCATTTTCCCTTTCAGCAAGTCAGGCACATATGCATAGATTTATCATAACTAGTGAACCATAGGTATTTGGCCTTGAAATAAGTAAAATTCCTGTTAGCTCAGGTTCTGTGCGGAATTTTTTATTCTTGTTCTTTTCTGCATTGAAATATTCACTATAATTCTCAACAGTATAAAGCTCTAATGTATTCTCAACTCTTACCAGGTCTCCATGGGTAAGTTCCTGTTAACCTTTTCTGCATTTATTAACTTCCTGAGAATGACATACAATATTTATTATAATCTTTAAGAAATACTAACCTCTAATGTATTCTCAGCTCTTAACAGGTATATTTTGGTAACATTCTGTCAAAGCTTTAGTGATTTATTAGTGTACTGAGAATGAAAGTGATGTATTTTCCATTTTCTTTGCAGATGCATTTCTAGTGGTATTCTTTCTCAACCACAAGATTTTTAATTTTGGTTTTGCTATAGAAACCATGTAATTTGACTTTTCATGTTATAGTTATAGGTAGAAATTTATAGGGTCTCGTTCTCTTTCTTATACAGGTTTTTAGTGTTTATAGTTCCTTGAGATTCTGTCAAGATATTCCTTGGAATCACAGATTTTATGCATATTTTATTTTATTTTCTTTCACATTCTCAACTGTTATATATAGGATATTAGGAACTGAACATGACTTCCAATTTCTTAAGCTTAATGTGTTTTTGTTTCTTTTTTCATCTTATTTTTTTGCTTTCAGTTGCCTGGCCGGACAGACAATGAGATAAAGAACTATTGGAATACCAGGATCAAGAGGAGGCAGCGTGCTGGCTTACCTATCTACCCTCCTGATATCTGCCTGCAAGCATTAAGTGAAAATCGACAGAATGAAAATATATCTGCATTTTCATCTGGGAACCCGCAACATCCTGATCTCTTGCCAATTAACAGCTTTGAGATACCTGCAGTAGAATTCAAGAATTTGGAATTCAATCACCAAATGTTCCCACCACCACTCCTTGATATTCCTGCTCGAAATATGCTGGACATGCCTGCAAATGGCTTGCTAGGTCAAGGTCTTAATTCTCCCTATGGCAGCAAAAATTTGCTGAATGTTCATACCTCTAAGCGTCCTCGACAGTCTGAGTCCTTATTCCCTGGTTTAACTGCCAATTTCACCGGTGCATTCACAGGCTGCAGTAAGTATCAGAATGATAGTTCTCCACAGACCATGCAATCATTTGGTTTCTCTTCTGCTTATGAGCAGAATCCAACATCAGACCACCAATCATCCTCATTTGTACTTCCAGGCAGCCATGCCCTTCTAAATGGCAATCCCTCCTCCTCGGAGCCCACATGGGCAATGAAGCTGGAGCTCCCTTCACTCCAAACTCAGATGGGTACTTGGGGCTCTCCTTCTTCCCCATTGCCTTCACTCGAGTCTGTTGACACTTTAATTCAGTCACCCCCAAATGAGAGGACACAGTCAGGAAGTCTTTCTCCTAGAAACAGTGGCCTATTAGATGCTGTTCTCTATGAATCCCATTCCATGAAGAACTTGAAGAACAGTCCACTCCGGCAGATATCTAGTGCATCTATTGTTCAAGGGGAAGCAATGGATAACTCATCCCCTCCTGATCATCATGAGACAGATTGGGAAGCATATGGTGACCCAATTTCTCCTCTTGGCCATTCTGCTGCATCGGTGTTCAGTAAATACACCCCCATCAGTGGAAGCTCTTCAGATGAGCCCCAGTCATTCGAGACCATGCCAGGTCTGAGTTCTTTATGTGATTTGTTATGTTGTCGAGCTGATTCAAGAGTTGCTCCTCTCTATGCAGGTTAAAAACTTCTGTGCTTTAATGTGATTCCCTTGTTATTTTG
The DNA here is from genome assembly GCA_028571225.1 of Parsonsia alboflavescens. Taxonomy (NCBI): domain Eukaryota; kingdom Viridiplantae; phylum Streptophyta; class Magnoliopsida; order Gentianales; family Apocynaceae; genus Parsonsia; species Parsonsia alboflavescens. The sequence goes on from JAOXNR010000022.1 coordinate 13,498,186, forward strand.
AAGGGAGCAAAGTTAAACAAGAAGCAGGAGGCTTGGTTCCAGTTGAATATAGTGGAAAGGATGACGCATCAAACTCAAACCAAATGATCTTTTCCAGACCAGACTTCTTACTTGCCTCAAACTGTTTTGCTCCCCAGATAGACCATGGCAAAGGATCACTGCATCCTGAGAGATGCAGTTGGGGTACTTCATGGTGATTGATTCTCAATTCTCACTGGGATTGCAGGCAAAAAAAGTTGGGGATTGCAGGCAAATCTTAAATTTTCCTTTGTCCTTGACTCCCTTTTTTATTGCAGCTCTTGTTCTTATTGCTGTCCAACACATGTTATCTATTGGTTTTAGCCAGAACGATTGTTGACGATATAACAGCCTCAATTCCCTAATATCCCAGAAGCTGTCTACCATGGTGGCCTTGTTGGTAAAAAATAATGCAATTCATATTGAAATTGAAATAGTCTGAATGCTTTCAGGCTTTTGAACTGAATGGAAAAGGAAATGTGAATGACTCTCTTTTTCATACTTGTTCCTTGTTTTACCCACTACAGATTGAGTTTAGAGTTGTGAAAGTATAGTCAATTTGGTCATATTGACTTGGAGATGAGCAAAAATACATGAAAATTGACAGGGATGAGACATGAAGGTTCAGGATCTTGTGAAAATACGTGAAGTTGATTTTTATTAATATTTGATTAATGAGACATGAATGCAATGCAGTGAAATAAAATATTGTGCGAAGAAAGAAGCAGATGATGCTATGGATTGGATGAAGTACCAAATCAAGAGAGCCTGTGAAGATTAATCAGAAGAAAATATTAATATCTGAGGTTAATGCATGTCAGTTTTTAGATAGAATTTTGTTGTTACATTAATCTGAACCTTTTGTTACGTGGGCTTTTTTGGTGAAAATAGTCTCTCAGCATGCATTTTTGTGATATTTTCCTGCTTCCAACAGGCAACAAATTTTATGTGAATATGTTGGAAAATGCTATTCCATCAGAAATTGATTACTTTTTAGAAGGGAAAAAAAATATTACTTCTTTATTTTTAAATTTTCTTCATAAAATTTTAACTAATTTATGATACAGTTTTACAAAATTTACTTTGTGTTCCTGGTTTGCCATCTAGAGTAAAGTATGATTCACAAGTACCATAATTCCCCGTTATTTCAGTAATCGATTTATTATGGTTTACGTACGGTTTCTTCAATATTATAATATCAAGATTGTAAATTTTTTCCCCTAACCTTTTAACGTATACATATAAACAAGAACATAAAGATTTGATTCAAAAAGGATTTTTTAAAAGAATATATATATATTTATGGAAATTGTATTTCGGTTGAATAATTTTAATTTTTATAAAAAAAATTATACATAGGAGTATAAAAAAAATTTTTTTTTTTTTAAAAAGATTTAAGAGAATAACACTAACGAGAGCATTGTGGTTGACTTCATTCCGGGCGGGATGAAGCAAAATTGCTCTGCTGTTCCTATTTCCAGTTGAATTGTTAATTTTAATAAAAAAAAGTTTGATTTAGTTCATTAACACATTACATTGTCAATTTTCTTCCAAAATTTTTTACTAGTTTTGGAAATGACACATTCAATTCTAGACGATCCAAAATAGAATATGAGACATTCATTTCTAGACGGAGAGAGTATTAAATAAAAATTTTCCAATCAATCACAAGAATCTATTTTTTGAGAACATTTTTTTCAGATATTAATGAATATATACTAAAGAAGTACTCATATGTATATATTTTTTTTTCCAGGATGGGCACACTTATACATAGGACCGCCAACGAATAATATTGACTGTGGAAAAGAAAGATAGACATGTTGTAAAATGTTGAATGACCATTTGATGGAAGTATCCCCTTGGAAAAGTTGAAGAATCCTCAAATCCCCCAAAGTGATGTCATTGAAGATATCATAATACTTGGAGAGCAAGTTTCTCTATCCATATAAATATAGGGTAGTTAAGATCATTTGTATACATACATGAAAAGTTGAATAAAATTATTACAAATTTCTCTTCTATTTTTGGTTGTTTCTCTTTCTCCAAGTTGTTCACATCTTCATATTTCTTCCATCAAATTTAGAACATATCATCAACATGAGGCTTTGACCACCTAAAAAATTCTCCTTATTCAAGATTTACAATATGAAACATTTATCTAAGAGATTCTCCCCATTCGAGATTTATGGTTTGAATTATTCGTCTTTTGTAATCTTTATATATGTATTGATTCATATATCTGGTTTTTGATATAACTCTATTTTTATTTATGTTATGCTATACTTTTTAATTCTATAGTGTTTATTATATAAAGTTAATATATACTTGTTTTATAATATTGAATCTTTACATGATTTACTAATTTATCATTAGTTTGTCATTATGACAAATACGACAAAACTCAAATTTATGGCCTTGGATATTTCAGATAAAATTTTTGTCATAGGTGCCAAATGTTGAAGTATGCCTAGCTTCAATTCGAATCTATAGCCTTGGATATTTCAGACAGAACTTTTTATCACGGATGCTAAAATATGACTAGATTAAATGGGTCTAGAGGACACCGTTAAAAGAGAAATGATGCCAAAAATGAAAACAAGGCAGAAGTTCTAATTTTATTCATCGGCATCACCATGAAAGTTTAAAATGAATATCTTATTGTCAAAAATATAAATGATTTTTGGAATAGCCTTGAGGAGTGGTATAATATCATTGGATGGGCTTAAGACTAGGATTTAAATTAACTGGTGAATATAATCCTATCATGTTTTGCATCAGTTTTTCAAATTAAAATTATATGATGAAATATTATTGATACATATTGAAAAAAATATTCTCCATTTTTCATGCCTCAAGATATACTCATGTAGAAGCAATATCTGGAAAAGAGATTTAAAAAATATTTGGGCTTCTCTCACTCATATTTTGGTAAGGCTGAGCAAAAGTAATAAGTTATTGGTGAAAATTCATGAAGCCCAACAAATAGGCTCAACTCATTTGTATAAAGTGAATGATACTAGTTTTGATAGTTATTGAAGTTGTACCCGTGATGGAGGTAATGTCTGTGGTTGAGGCAATAAATTTTTCTATAGGCATGGACATGGCAAAAGATGCCAAAATACTGAACCTATACAAGTATTCTCACAAAAAAAAAAAAATGGTCACAATTATATACCGGAAAAACTAATGATGGTCAACCATCAAATTCAAATGAAAAGATTGTTACCTATGTGGCATGGAGAAATTGATTTCTTATGTGTCATATACCGAAATACTTGTTGACATGTATTAGGCATCGTTGAAAAATTAAAAGAAGATGGTAGAAGCATTTTATTCAAGATGCAAATTTTCTAATTGATTGGATGCATTTGTGGAGAATACATATTTGGATATGACAGATATCCTTACTGGCTCTGAAGGTGCCAATAGAGAATATGTTATGATAATTGTAGTTCATATTTGCTTATTTTAATTAATTTTCAATATATTTATTTACCGAATAAACTTTACGGATTAAAATGGTTAGGATCCGTCATTTTTAATTAAAATTAGTTTATTTTATTGAATACAATGCTTCCTGGGTATATTTTATTATAATGTTTTATCTTATGGATATTCATGTGATATTTCTCTTCCTTGAAAATGGGATATGCAAATATAGTTTTTGGTAGTACAAATGTCATCGAAGACTCTAAATGAGATGGTATTTTATTACCTAGAGGAATAAAGCCTTTTATTGAATATGCTTTATTTTTCCCAAAATCTCAACGAGAATTTCTTTGAGTTTGAAGGAAATTATATGAGAATTAATGTCATATTGGGGAAGTGAAAGAACGAGATATGAAATATCTCAGAACTACATCTATGAAATCGGGTGAAAGAAAGGTAGTAGAAAAACTACCTTGTTTATCCTCTGGGTTGTACTACACATTTATTCAAGCAATCGAAGCTTGTGCTTAGAATTCTGTCAGAAGATGAAAAATGAATTTGTTATTTGGCTATGATCAGTTTGATCATCTTGGATCAATTATGATGCAAAAAACTCTTGAAAATTTATTGAAAAACTATAAGAGTTTTCAATCTAGGAATAAAGCTTGTCCTCCAAGTAAGTTGATTGTTGAACATCACTAGATAAAGATGAGATTGAATCTCCTATGTTTTTTAAACAAGTTCAAGGTGGTATATGCATCATCGAAATAGTCATATGTATATTATCTTGTTTTCCAAATATTTAATTATTAATTATTTTATTAATTGATTGTGGGTCTATCATCCTAAATTTCTAATTAAATGATATACTTTGAGATATTGGAGAGTTCATATCAAAGATGTTAGATGATTATTGCATTTCAATTGGGATTATAGTTGAACACTTTGTTGCTTATGTTCATACATGAAACAGTCTGGTAGAATCATTTATAAAAAATTTTCAATTGATTGCAAGATCATTACTTTTAATTACAAAGATCCGAAGTTCATTTTCGGGATGTCAGTAAAACTTATTCGCATCAAGGCCAAATAAGTTTACATGATATTTACTCCTTTATATAATTGGTTTAAGGTCAGGATCAGATATTTCCCTTCTTTAAAGTTTTGGATATGTTGTGTATTTTATGATTGCTCCACAACAACACAGAAATGAAAAAGGGTCCTTATAAAAAGATGGGAATGCAAGTTGGATTTGAATCTCTATCTATTTCAGACCAATGACAGGAGATTTATTCATGGCATGGTTTGCTAATTGCCATTATGTAATGAATTATTCTTCCCTACATTATAAGGGGGAGAAAATAAGCAGTTAGATAATAAAAGAAATACTGCAAGGAAAGAATTATCATTTATATTATTATGATCCTCACAAAAATGAATGAGAAGTAGAAATTCAAGGGATAATTCACTAGTAAGTATGACAAATTTTTTTGCTAGAAAAATTTACTAACCAAAAAGAAAATCAATAAATCTTATGTCCTAACTGTAAATGCTCCTATCAAAGTTGATATTTGTGAAGTTCATATTGAAATTGAAAAGAATCAATACACTCTTAAGATAAAAATCCTCTTAAGACTTGGAATCAATACACCTTGGAAGACTTATAGGTTCAGAAGATAAAAATCCTCTTAAGAAAAGGGAGCAAATTTAAGTGATGATCCAAATATAGGAAAGTGTTTTTCCTACATACAGTAACAAGGAAGATTTACTTCTAGAGAAAATCCTTGACATAATTCAAGAAAGTAATGATGAGATTCATCCATTTGAAACTAGTGAATATGATGAGATCTCAGTGAATATGTCATAAAGGGAAATAAATGGAACTTACAGAAAATTAGTTGTCGACGATATATTTGCATATTTTATAGCCTGCAATATTATGATTAAAAGTGAGGATCTTGAACTTACATTAGTTGAAGAATACAGGCATAAAAATGAATGGCCAATAATGGAAAGATGCATTGAAAGTTGAGTTACATGTGTTCTCATTGCAAAGAAATTTTGGACCAATTGTCCATACACCAAATGGTGTAAAACCAGTAGGATACAAATGAGTATTTGTGCAAAAGATGACTGCTTGTCGCACAAAGATTTACCCAAGGATCTGGTATTATTTATGAGGAGACTTACTCTCCTATTGTGGATAGGTTTACATATTTAATTAGTTTGACAATACAAAAAAACAAAAAAACAAAAAACTCAAATGCGTGTAATGGATGTCATTATAGCATATATGAAATTTACATAAAAATACTTGAAGGGTTCAAGTTTCTTAAGTAAACTTGTCAAATTCTCGAGAAATCTATTTGATAAATAGATCATTCCATAGAATAAGGCAATCTCTACACATTGGTATAATCATTAAAGTGAATATTTATTAAGGGATGAGAAAATGATCCCATAAGCCCCAGTATCTTCATAAGAAGATTCAGATCTAAATTTGTCACTATTGATATTTATATTGAGAAGCTTAATACTATTAGAACTCTGAAAGAGTTGACAAAGATCATATATTATTGAGAAGAAGTATCTGAAACGAAAGACCTTGGAACATAAAGATGTGCTTTGGTCTTCTTTTCACACATTTGAATATGATATCCAAAAGGTATTAAAGTGATTTTAAATGGATAAATTTAACACATTGCTTTAGTACTCTAATGATAATTAGATCACTTGATGCGAAAAATTGTAAATTTCAATCTAAAGTGGATTAGGAAGAGATTTTTATTCCTAAAATACATATATCAGTGCTTTTAGAGTAATATTGTATCTTGCTAATGTTATATGACCTATTATATCTTTTATTATTTGGAAAGATATAGCTATTCTCCTGTAAAAAGACATTGGAATTGTGTTAAACACATTTTATAAAATCTTTGAGAAACAATGAATATAAGATTATATTATTCAAATGCTTTTAAGTTAACTTGGTTAGATATGCAACTCAAGTCCTTAAAGGGGTTATTTATATTGTTATTTCATGGAAATAGATAAGATAATATATTATTTTCTATTTCCTAACTAACAATGTAGAGATTTTAGTTATTGATCATGAAGCAGGTAAGATGTGTTTGGTTATGTCAAAATATTTTGAATGCAAGGAACTTGTTCCAACAAAGACATATGGAGATAATACAATGACCCGCTCAAGTAAATGAAAGGTTCATCAAAGATAATAGAACAAAACATATAACATAAAGGTTTTCTTTACTCATGGCTTTCGAAAGAAAGGTATGCTCGAATTCATTAAGTATGTTCTTGTGATGATTCACGGTAGTCCTCTGACGCAAACGGAATTATGGAAGGCTAAACTTCACTCGAAAGTTGTCGCAAGAATAGAAATTTAAGAACAAAACGATAATGTTCCTGAAGAAAATCGAAAAGAGAAATCTTATTGAATAAGGTCAAAAACAACAAAAACTGCCTCTTCAAAAGAGAAATTGCCCTTAAATAACCTAATCAAAACCTAAACCTATTCGGAAAATTAAACCTAGGCTTATTCCGAAAAAAATAACGAAATTACAAAAAAAACACCCCCAAAAAAACAACAAATTATGAAAATGCTCCTAAAAACACAAAAACGCTTGAGACTCCATCAAGACGATTCCGAATGGCTGAAAAAGGCCCTGCAACACAGCATAGCTGTGATTATTGGTCTTTGGGCCTTTCCAAGTCACCTAGTCAAATTTGAACCCAATCCGAGCTATGGTCAGCCGCCTCGAGAATCGTCCCAACATCATCAAACAGGCTGAATTAGGCCCATATTCCCTGCAGTCGCTTGGACCTATGCAAACTACTCGTCGAGGGCTTGGCTGGTGTAACTGGCCTTTGTTCCCCTTGGTCATTCTCCTTTTCCAGCTCTGCGTCATCCTCCCCATTTCAACATTTGAGTAATTTATAATCAAGGTTGGATTATGTCAGATGTGATAAATGGTTGTTACCATAAGAGTATAGGCTACACACTTGTTTCCTTCGTCGAGTTTTAATGAACCAGCGATACACGTAGTGTCAAATACTTATGATCATTCAAGGGGGAGTGTTCTAAAATGGTGAATGATCATTTGGTCAAAGTATCTCCTTAAAAAAGATGAAGACTCCTCAAATCCCCAAAGTGATGTCATTGATGATATCATAATTCTTGGAGAGCAAGTATCCCTATCCCTATAAATACAGGGTAGTTAAGATTATTTGTATACACACGTGAAATGTTGAACAAAGTTATGACAAGTTTATCTCATATTTTTAGTTGTGTCTCTCTATGTTTCTTCAAATTGTTTATATCTTTATATTTCCTCCATCAAATTTATAACAAGACAGAGATAATATGGTAAAAAATTAGTAAAACACCTAGCAAATTGGACAATAATGTCTTATAATAATTTGAATTTTATTACTCCCTTTGTCTAGAATTGAATGTTCATATTTCTATTTTGAGTTGTCCAAAAATGAATGTCTTATTTCCTAAATTAGTAAAAAAAATTTTAAGAAATTGATATTATTATGTGTAAAATGAACTATTGATATCCCTCGATGATGACGTGATAATTGAAATAATTATCTTTAGTAACTCGTAACTTATGATTAGAGGATAAATGGTATTGAATGGTCCAAAATTACTAGATCTTATTAATAAATGTAAAATTCTAACCTACTTATAGCATGTGCTTACTCAAGGTCTTGAACCAAATATATGAGATATAATTTTTTATTTATATCTGGTTAAAAAAAAAATAAGATTTACTCATATTTTCTTATAAAATATCAAAGAAAATAAAATTTAAATAAAAAATAAAGTAAAAGATGCTAAAAAGTAAAATTTATTACACTTAGCAATAAAATTTAAAATAATCAATCGATATTAACTATTAAATAATAATTATAACACTTATCAGGGTATATTTAAAATTTAATAGCCAAAATTAAAGTTGAAATATGAATAGTCATATACATTATATGTGCATATAAAAAATATATATTTTACATATGTATATATAATTGGATCCAAAACCCAGTATTTCATATTCGCACTTCATTAAATAATAGTATTCCATTTGGGTCGTCATGAAAATAGAAGTATTTGATCCGCTATAACCGGTTTGATAAATTATTGAGTTCGAGTATATTCAATTTATAGACAACCCTATCTATGATTAATTAACGTATTTTATGTGAATTCCCATTTAGATATATGTAAACATCTGTTCCAACTATTTCATAATCACATAAATTCAAATATATAAATATATATATATATATATATATCATTATATCTAAATAAATAAATATATATATTTATTTATTTATATAAACACATATATTTTTCCTCTTGTCTTTCTATTCTTAGAAAGAAAAGAAAAAAAAATTTCAGTCTTGTTCAAGTCAAAATTGTTTGGTTTTCTTCTTTATTAGTTAATTGAGAGGGAGAGGGAGAGAGGGGTATTTGATATTAACATTGAGTAATTTATATTTCAAAGAGTTATTAAATACTTATTTAGCTTAACCAACAACGGTGACCACCGAAGTCAATTTAACCATAAAATCAGTTAATTTTATACTTTTCATTTTTAGATAATTTAGCCACTCTATTTATAATCTGGTTGAATAAAAGTCATAAATGTATTCAATTAGTCTTCATTAATAATATCACAAGACTTGTCGCGCAATAAAAAATTTTCCTATCTACTAAATTAGATATTGATTACTAAATAAGATATAGTAGAGTGGCTAAATTTATTTAAAAACATGAAGAATAATGACTAAATTGTTTAAAAACATAACATAACGGTTAAACTCAAAAAAAATAATCCCTCTATCCGAAACTGAATATCCTATATTCTATTTTGGATTGTTTGGAATGAATGTCCCATTTCTTACACTAATAAAAATTTTATTAAAAAAAATTAATAATACAATATATAAATGAACTAAGTCAAATTTTTTTATTAAAATGAGTCAAATTGAGATATTCAAATCTGAATAGAGGGAGTATAACTTTGTTGGTTAAGCCATAGTTATTGCATTAGAATTTTTAAATTCGATTAAAAAAAAATGCTAATGTAATATTTAGATCTTTCATCTTGTTATAGACTAAAATGTAACTATGCTTCTTTTACTGTTTAAGAGAAAATAACTTTTATTGCTCATGGGGTGCATTTCGGATTGGGCTAGGATTCGTTGGGTCGGTAAGATTTTGGCAGCCCAATTTCGTTTCTTTTGTCAAGTCTCCTAATCAGCCCACTAGTATACCGAACCCAGCCAAACGAGATTTCCAAAGCCCATACAATAATTTCTCCTGTGATTGTGCCACCAAATTAAAAGTTAGACTCGGGCTCAAGTTACTTAATCCTAATACAAATCCATTAAGAATATACTTTTTTGATACACTTATCCAAATCATATTCCGACAAAGATTTCACTAATATCTGTAAAGAGAATTTACCGTTCCGTAACAAAGGTACGTAATTACTCTTTATTATTCTTCTGGAAATATTTCTTCCCGGGGCATCCTGTGAACCAATTTCTAATCTTGTAGGGAGCAATTGGTTGTAGATTCAATAGGCATATTGTGAACTCCAGGTCTCCAAAATTTGGAATATCATAATTGGCATCGTCTGTGGGAAACATTTAAGGGTTTTTCTAAAAAATTCTTGCTTGTTAGACACCATTGATTGCTTCCGAAAATAACATTAAATTCAGCCGCATGAAGGTCACGAGATGACTCCCTTGTAGAGAGTTAGGTCCAATTAGAATTGCAATACAAATGAACGGACTTCGACCTTGAGTAGATCAAGAACACGAAGCGGCGCAATGAAAAGGAGATTGTGTTGTCAACATCACACAATGGTGGTCCATGCTTCATTGCTTGAAAGAGTGGCTGAAGCCCTTGAAGCAGGTAGACAACAAGCTGAAAGCTTCTTCTCTAGTCAGACTCCCTCACATCATATGAGTATATCTAGCCAAATGGACGTGAGGGAAGTAATTAACAAAAGAAGGGGGCGAACCACAGCTTCACCTCAACTATAGTTGGCCGAGTCAGACGATTTATGCCACCACATTAATGAAAGATAAAGGAGAACGAAGATTTTGAATGGGCCACATTGGAATCATACTTGTAGAAGAGATATTGAAAGAAATATCTCAATCATCTATTCAATATCAGACAAAAACCAGGAGAAAGCACCCAGGGATGCTATATATGTTTCAATGAAGAAGCGAAAGAGATCAACCAAAAGAGTGACGTAATTTACATTACCTCCTAGGCTACATTGCAATCATACTTGTAGAAGAGAATTTGAAGACAATTCTGAAATTGGAAACTCTCCTAGAAAAGCTCTTAATAGGAGAAGAAGCTGCCACACAGAAAAAGATCACTGGATCCTCCTACCTTCGAACAAGCAGTTTGACTCTAAAAAACCGAGTCATCCAAACAAGAGGGACAAAGAGAGGTTCTCACCAAATTATAGACCCTCCACTGAATTCAAGCAAGGAAGGAAATCAACAAAATTCGTGCCTACCCCACTGAATACTTCCAAAACAATCTTTCTTATGGTAATTGAAATGGCAAGCATCCTACATCAAACCAGTCCATTAAAGTCTCCCAGGGAAAAATGAAACTTGAAGAAATATTGTCTCTATCACATAGAGATAGGTCATCAAACAAAAGACTGCTTCGAACTCAAAAGTGAGATTGAAAGGTTGATAAGGGAAGGACAGCTTAAAGAATTCATCTCCCAAATCGCAACACAATAAGATAGGCAAGATCCTAGGCTCAGAGGGAAAAACTGATAGCGGAGAACCACACCATTGAACCCCTCCCAAAAAAATCTAGAGTTGACAAGTAGGAAAAACTGCTGGCTATATCTATGCAGCTAGGGAGTCACCTTGTTTGAGGGATCTTGGTTGACACTAGAAGTTTCTTTAACATGTTATACAAGGAAACCTTTTCTAAAATGGGATTGAAAAGTGAGGATTTGATTCCCAATCCACTGACTCTAACTAGATTCACTAGACATATAGCCGATGTGGAAGGACTAACTCCCATACAAACAACAGCTTAGGAAGGAGAATAGGTAGTGTCCACCTAGATGGAATGGGTAATCACTGATGTACTCAGAAAGCATTGAGCTATCCTAGGTAGAAAGGGAATATCAATTCTTGAAGCAGAAGTTTCGATTCGAAGACACCATTTGCTGATCAATCACCCTGAAAGAACCCTATGTTTAAAGGGAGACGTAGCACCAAAACTCAACTGCTACATGGCAGACCTCCAAGAGGACAATGCGGATGATCATTTTGATCAAGAGATAGCCGAAGGTATAGAGTCGGCAATTAGCAACAATAAAGTATTCCCAAACCCAGCCTTCCCAGAAAAAGGAGCCAAATTAGGGAGCATTTTGCCACTAAAAACCAGGAGTCAGCTAATCGCATTGATGACTTAGGAGAAACTGCATTCGCATGGAGTCCAACGAATCTCACAAGAATAGACCTGGCCATCATGGTCCACAGGGTGGGACTCATCCCAGGAATCAAACCTTAAAGCAAAAAAAGAGGACTTTTACTATTGCCAGAAATAAAGCCATCATAGAAGAAGTGAATACACTCCTCAATGCTGGGATACTTACAGAAATACAATACCTAGAATGGCTAACAAATTCGGTTGTGGTGAAAAACAAATATGGGTCCTTTAGAATGTGTGTGGATTTCACCACTGTAAACAAATTTTACCAAAAAGACTCATACCCTCTGACTTTATTTTTTTGATGCATAAAAAAGTTATCACCAGATAATGGCTAAAGAAGATATGGAAAAGAATTCCTTTGGGCTAAGATTTGCAAGAGTTAGCTGGGCAGAGAAACATAGAAATCATGGAAATCAAATCCATGACCACTCAGAGCCTACTCAATGACCTTGAAGAAGGTCAATATGAAGCTCAATCAAGAAAAATATGCCTTGAGAGTCTCATTCGGAAAATTCCTTTGACATATCATATATGAGAGAGGGAAAAAAGAAAACCCAGAAAAAATCTCTGCTCGAATCAACATGACATTGCCAAGGACAGTCAAGGAAGTATAGAGTCTAGTAGGAAGGATGGTTGCTCTTGGAAGATTTAACGGTAAAATAGCAAACAAGGGAGAGAAATTCTACTCTATAATCCGTAAGCCATCCAAGTTCAAATGGAGAGAAGAATGAGAAGAAGGTTTCTAAGACATAAAAGCATTCCTAAGAAAGCCTCCTTCACTAGCTGCCCCAAAACAAGAGGGAGACCTTCTGATGTACTTGGCAATCAGCACTATCTTGATAGTAGAATGAAATGGAAATCAACTCCTAGTTTACTACATCTGTAGAAACCTAAGAGGTGCTGAACACAACTACTTGGAATTGGAAAAAATATTATTTGGAATAGTCATGATAGCAAGGAAGTTAAAGCCAAATTTTGAGATTCACAGAGTCAAGATACTAACAGACAAAACCCTTCAGTAGACGCTTCAGAAGCCAAAACTCGCAGGAAGGACCATGAAGTGGACACTAGAGTTATCCAGATACAAGATATCTTTCGAGCCATGCAAATCGATCAAGGGACGAGCTCTACCAGACTTTCTGGAAGAAAGCACTAGAGTTCCTAAACAAATGGAGTTGGTCGAGTCAGACAGCAAAAAGGAAAAATAACTTCAGTAGGGTTAAAATTCTTAAAGGCCCTACACGAATCAAGATACCATACGTAGTGAGATACAACAGAACAAAATATGAGGCATTACTTGGAAGCCTCAGATTAGCCGATTCCCTAAAAATCAGAAGACTCGTCATGAAGGAGGATTTCGAAGTGATAATAGGGCAAATTTCTGGATCTTTCAAAGCCTGAGAAGGAAACATGCCCAAATATTTATCAAAGGCTCTCCAAATTATTAAGAAGTTTGAGGAGTTTAGAATCGAACAATTCCCAAGAAGAGAAAACAGCCAGGCTGATGAAGTCTCTAAAGCTTCGAAAGAAACGGCAGGAACCAAAGCTCAAGACTTTGTAGAAATCTTAAAAGAAAAGCTCATTGATACAATTGAAATCTTTGAGCTGACCAAGAAGACCGACGCGCTCAAATATTCCAATATCTGAAGGAGGGAAGGTTGCCAGATGACTCTGTCCAAGTTCGAGAAATCAAGAGATGGTCACCGCAATATGTCATCATTCATGATTCTCTTTTCAAAAGAACATTCTCATGGCCACTCCTGAAATGTATAGGGAACAAAAAGCAAGGTATGTCATCAATGAACTTCATCAAGGAATATATGGAACTCATGTTGGAATACGGTCATCAACAAAGAAAATTCTTAGGATGGGTTACTATAGGCCAAAAATCAATCAAGATCTAGAGGACTTCATTCAAAAATGCCCAGGCTGCCAATTGCATGGCAAGAAAACCCATCTACCAGCAACTCCATACCAAGCAATCTTAGAGTCAATCCCTTTTGATCTCTGGGGGATCAATATCCTAGGGCTTTTTCCCAAAGGGACTTTTCCTAATAGTAGCAGTGGAGTACTTTACTAGACAGGTAGATGTACAGCCAGTCACAATCATATTCAGAAAGAAAGTCTAATCTTTCATTTGGAGAAAGATTATGTGTAGATATGGAGTCCCAAGGGAAATCATCTCTAAAAACGGAAGATAGTTCGTGGGAGAACCTTTCAGATCCTTTTGCAAAAATCCACAAATAGAACAAAGGCTGACCTCTGTAGCACATCCACAGGCTAATGGACTAATAGAAGTCACAAATAGGATCATCCTTGTTAAACTAAAAGGAAGGTTGACTCTACTAGAACAATCAGGAAGAAAGTTAAGCTGGTTAGAAGAAAGCCCTAAATTGCTCTAGTTGTATAGAACAACAACGGGAGAAACACGATTTAGACTTTGTTTTAGATCAGAAGCTTTTGTCCCAATTGAGATCGATGAGCCCACATATAGAGTCATGACTTACAATCATGTTCAAAATGAAGAAGAGAGAGGGCAGATTGATCTCTTAGAGGAAATCAGGGAAAGAACAAAAGTCAAGGATCAACAATACAAAAGGAAAATGGCTGACTATTATAAGAGAGGAGTCAATCAAAGGACATTTCTAGTAGGTGACTTGGTATTGAAAAGAGCTACATTGTCACAAACGTGATTCCAAAAAGAAGATACAAGTTAGCCGACTTGGAAGGAAGAGAGCTCTTAAGGCCATGGAATAGGTCAAGCCTAAAAAAATTCTTAGTTTAAGATAAGTAATTTGAAAGTTTTTCAATTCTTTATTTTTGTCCATATTCTACCTTTGAAGGTATTACCTATCAATAAAGATTGCAGTTCCTTTCAAACTAAGTTCACAACTATCTTTCACTCATAGGAAAATAATCTAAATCCTCACATAATGCATACCCTAACGTCATCCCAAAAAGAAGATCGTCTAGATCTTCTATATACATGACTATCCTAAGTCATCATTCCAAGAAAATGGTTGCCAAGACCTTTACAAACAACTTCTCAAAGTGATGGTAGCTTCGACCCCAAAAAAGACTTAAATAAAGTCATGGTCAACTAGTATTATCTGAATAAACTAGCAAAAGTCTTATCAGAAATATCAAGGCAAGCACGAGACACTCTCACAGACAAAATTACCACATTTAAAAAAGTCATTCAAAAACTATTATAAAGGCCCAAATTGAAACATTCAGGAGGCACACAGCCATAAAAGAAAAATATCCAAGGGTAAACAACTCCATTGGGACACAGTCCAAAATTCAAAAGACAATCTAGCCTAACACACAAGCTCAACTTCCACTTGGCAAGCAGGCCAAAAGTGGCCTACCATACCTTCAAATGTCCCCTCCCCGAGATAAGTCCTTTTTGATCCTTTCCTCATCAACCTACAAACTTACCAAAAGAATCAGACAAAGAAAAATAGAATCGGGGGGGCGGGGGGGGAGTGGGGGGGAAGAGGATTCCAAAAATAGACCTAGTACCTTACTCAAATCCTCTTGTGAGATAATTCAGGAAAAGCAACATTAGTTGGATCAATGGCAAACACCGGAGCTATATCGAGGATTTTACGATCAGGAATTTCTTCGATAGAGGAAGGAACTCGGGACGCAACCCTTGCAAAAGGCCTGGGAACATAAGGAGCATTTGGTCTAGGGGTGGACCAGGGAGCCACTCTATTCACCACGATAGGATTATTAAATCTCCTCTCAAACTTTTCATCCAAAATAAGCCTAGGATTCAATTTCCTAAGGGCGTCAACGGCCCCCCAATATACAAAGCAAGCTATAAGCATGCTCCATTCCCCGATCACATCCTAAACCATGGAATTTTGTACCAAGGAGTCTTTTTGCATCAAACTCCTTCCACCTGATAATCCAACGATGCCCTTCAGTTCCTGATATTTTGACTACCAGTCTTTGGCAACATGACCCAGATTGATCATCTGCTACCTAGCATCCTCCAATTACTTTTTTGTTTCAGCAAGTCTTCCCAAGTTCATCTTCTCACGAGCAATCAAGTCTCTCTTTTCTTCCTCCAAGGCCTTCAATTGATTGCAAAGGGTAGTAGCAAGACCATTCAAGTGGTTAATATCATGATTTTTATTACTCACCTCACTACTCAATTCCTTGTTCTTAAATTTCAGCTTATCATTGGCTTGAGATATCTCCTCAACATAACCTGAATTATTCAAAACTTGCAATAACGTTGCTCGAGTCACCAAAAAACGCTACATCAAAAGGAAAAGAAAAGTTAGATCCCTGGAAGTAAACAAAGCTTCACAAAGATAGCGACAAGCATAGTGGAAGAATAAAAAAGTCTGCCATAGAAGTTCCAAAATTGGCCAACTCCTCAAGTTCAGCACAAGAAAGCTTTGCACCAATCTCCCTATCACGCTTTGTAGCTCCCTCTAGAAGATAAGAAGGACACTAGGGCCATTGAGTGGTGGAATCCTACTTGATTATCAAGAAGTTAGGTTTCCATGTTGGGAAGAAGCAGAGCCTCTAGAAGTGGAACCATGCTCCTCAAGGTGGTTATAACTTCTTGATTATTTGAGCTACACTTCACCCCCTAGAAGTTGATAGAGGCATATATGTCTTGCCTTGAGTCATCAAGGACATCGCCTTCAGAGTAATTGTCGAATCATGTAGTGATGGAGCAACAATACTTTGAGTTGCTTTAAAGAGAGAAGCCTGATGGCTCTCTTTTTCCTCAATGTCAAAATGATAACTTGGGAGATGTAGAGGAAATATATCAACAGGATTTGAAGTGGTTCTCTCACTGGAAGAAGAACGAGCACTGGCCCTTTTCTGATCATCAGCTTCAGTCACAATCCCACTAGACCTTTTTGCCATCTACTTGGTCCTTGTGTGCTGCCAAGAAGAACAAGTAAATCCAAGTTACCTCTTATCCTTAGATGTCTCAGAAACAGATGCAGGAGGAGCTTCTAGATCCAGATTCAAGGAGTCCGCATTAGGCTTGACCATCATGTGTCTTTCTAGTAATAGCCTCTGCAAAAAGGGACTGGAGCATATTCATGGCTAAAAACAAAAGTTGAATTTTGTTAGGCAATAGACATGAATACTCAATGTACTCAAATTCAAAACAAAGAAAAAATTATTCTACCAGCCTGAGTGAAACCGAGACAATTCCGAAGCTCAGGAAGGTCAAGTTCTTTAGGACCATTCAAACCAGAACAATTGATCCAAGACTCCTCCTATTCAATCCCGAGATAAATCAATTTCCCTTCTTTAAAGAGTGTCACTCCAAATCACACAAAGTCAAAAGGTTTTGCCTTAAGCCCTAAGAGGATTTTATACTGACAGTCTATAACTTTATCCTCCTCGAGTTCTAGGTTATTGAAGAACAGAGACAAATTCCACTTAGGAGAAGTGCATTCAAATGGCAAGCGAACATGAAAGAACGAATCTCTCCAATTTTTGATGGTTTTTGAGAAATCACCGAAGAAGGGTTCTTTCTAGATAATCAAACTATAACCAAGAGCTTGGCCATTTATGGATAGATAGAATGCCTTTCTGAACAGTTCAAGGCTCACAGGAATTTCTTTCACAAAGCAGACAATAAGGAAGGCCACAATAATTTTTATCGAGTTTGGGGTCAATTGAGCATGAGAAATGTTCCAAAATCTCATTATATCGTAAGATAAAGGTTGAAGGGGAAACCTAACCCCAAATTTGATAGCCTATTTGCATAGAATATAAGGGTGGAATGTAGCAAGGGAGTCGCTCTGAAAAGGATCCAAAAATTCATAACTTGCAGGAAATTTACATTTAGCATAATATTCGTTATCCTTCTCTTAGAAATATTGGATTTTCAACTAAAGACCCCCAAATTCTTTTGATAGTGATACTTATTACTATGGGAGGAGTAGTTTGGAAAAAGGGGTGAAAATAAAACTGAGTATTCTCTGGTTTCGACTCATTTGCTACATCCATCAAGAAAAGAAAACGATTACAAAGCAAAAACAAAGAAAGGAGAAGACTTACTGATTTTTTTACGGTCGAGGGAGCCCTCTTACATTCTCTCTTTATGGAGGTGCTTGGCTGAAAAAGGTCTTGATAGGGGAGAAGGCAAGAATCGGAAACCAAAGAGGCTCTTTCAAAATGAGAAATCTCTAGAATGAAGTGCCAAAACCAGAGTTGACAACCCGATTTCCAAGGAGGGGAAGTGATGTAGTGCAATTCGGATCGGGTCAATGTTCCTTGGGTTGTTCAGATTTTGGCGACCCAAATCTTTTTTATCAAGTCTTATCATCGGCCCATTGGTGTACGGAACCCAACCGAACAAGATTTCCAAAGCCCATGCAACAATTCCTCCTTTGATTGTGTCACCAGATTAAAAGTGTTGATGTCTCAAGGTTGCACGTTCAATCTTATTTCTTTTTTTTTTTTTTTTGAATTCTGCTTTAGTTAATCTACTGGTTTCCTATTCTCTTGGAGTTAGTTATTGGTTTGTTTGGCGAATCCTATCTTGTAGGAGTTTTAACCGCATGTTTATGTTTTTATTGTTGTTCTGTTAGTTTGTTGCTAGTTAGTGGGCTACATGTGTTTTAGGGTTGTTTTTTAGTTTTAGCTTGTATTTAAAAGCCATTTTCAGTTCTAATAAGAAGTAGAGTGTAATGTTACCTTCTAATACATCTTCCTTCTGTTATTTTTCTTGCTGTCTACACTTTGAGAGAACAACACTAGTATAAGAGCTTTAATTCTTGAGGGAATCGCATGAGATTTGTGAGAGAGATTGAGAAGTGCATTTGCATGCAAGAAGTTGAGATAATGGAAGCAGGATCAAGTAGTTTCTTTAGTTTCTCTGCCCTAGCTCCTTCAATCTTTGATGGGGAAAATTATCAAGCCTGGGCTATGAGAATGTAAGCTGACATGGAAGGTTATGATTATTAGGATATAATAGAAGAAGATTAAGAGATTGTTGCTTTTCCTAAAAATCCAACCATCAATCAAATTAGGTACCACAAGGAGAGGAAAACCAAGAAATATAAAGCCAAGGCCTGTTTGTATGCTGTTGTTTCACCGATCATCTTCAGCGGAATCATGACTTTTGAACTAGCTAAAGCAATTTAGGATTTTCTTAAGGTGATGAAAGGACTAAAAGCTTGAAGGTGTTGAATCTGATCAGGGAGTTCAAGAGGTTGGAGATGGATGAGTCTGAGACAATCAGGGAGTACTCTATCATACTTGTGGAGGTTGCCAACAAGGTTTGAGTGCTCGATACTGATCTCTTTGATAATAAATTAGTACAAAAGATTCTGATTTCCGTGCCTAAGAGGTATAAAGCAACAATTGCCTTTTTGAAAAATAACAAGGACTTGTCTCAGATCAAGCTAGTTAAGTTGATTAGTGCTCTACAAGCACTAGAGCAAAGAAGAGTGATGAGACACGTTGGGGGTATTGAAGGATTATAGGCAAAAACACAGCTAAATGTTGGAGGAAAAGACAAGATGTAGAAATGGAAGAAAGGGAATGGCAGTAGTGGTTCAGAAGCTGCCGCAAGAGAGAACAGTGCAGGAAACTTAAATAGCAGCAATTGGGGAAGGTATCCTCCTAGCCCGCATTGTGGAAAACAAGGCCATCCATCGTCTGGGTGCAGGAAGAGGTCAGATGCAAGATGCAAAAAGATGTAAAAAAAAAAAAAATGGACATATTGAGAGGTTTTGCAAGGAGCAAAGAGATTAGCAGCAAGAAGAAGGACATGCTACAGCATAACCAAGAGGTAGATAACTTTTTGTTGCTTCTTGTTTCAGGTCTACTACTCTTAATGATAGTTGGCTTGTAGAAACACATATCAAATGATGAGAAGCTATTTATGGACCTTGATAAGTCAATGAAATCAAGGATTAGAATTGGAAATGGGGAGTACTTAGGAGTATAGGTTAGAGGGACTATTGCAATAGAAAGTTGTGCTGGAACTAAGTTGGTTTCTGATGTGATGTATGTACATGAGATTGATTAGAACCTGCTAAGTATAGGGCAATTGGTAGAGAAGGCGTTTAAAGTGATCTTTGACGATGGGAAGTGCTTGATCCTTGACTCCAGTGGTCAAAAGTTGTTCAAGATAAAAATATAGCACAAAAGTTTTTCTCTAAATCCTCTTGATTAGGAGCAAGTGGCATTCAAGAGTCAGAAAGTGATTTAGAATTATGGCACAAGAGGTTGGGGCATTTTCACTTTAAAGGCCTGATGTTCATGCAAAATAATGAGATGGCAATTGGGTTACCAAGCCAGGAGGAGCAGATCGCAAAGTGCAGGGCTAGTTTACTTGGCAAGCAAACAAGATATCTATTCAAGGAATCCACCTGGAGAGCTTCAGAGAAGCTGTAGCTGATTCATATAGATCCTTGTGGTCCACAAGCTACTTCTTCAATGACTGGCAATAGTAGGTATTTTATTTTCTTTATTGATGATTATACAAGAATGTGTTTGAGTTACTTCATGAAGCAAAAGTCAGAAGTTGCTGAAGTCTTTATGAAGTTTAAGAGATGGATTTAGAACTAAAGTGGCTACAAGATTCAGGTCATCAGATCTGATAATGGAATAGCATACACTTCACAGAGGTTCAACTCTTTTTGTGAGGATGCTAGAATTGAGCATCACCTTACTACTCCTTACTCCCCAGAGCAAAATGGAGTTAGTGAGAGGAAAAATAGAATAATTATGGAGATGACAGGGTGTCTACTACATGAGAAGAATTTGCCAAAGAAATTTTGGGCAGCAGCAACAAACACGACAGTTTTTCTATTGAACAAGCTACCTACAAGGGTTCTAGAGAAGAAAACACCCTTTGAAGCTTGGTCTGGTGTGAAGCCAACTTTGAAAAATATGAAGGTATTTGGTTGTCTATGTTTCTCTCATATTCATCAGGTCAAACGAGACAAGCTAAGAGAGAAAGTTGAGCTTGGGATCTTTGTTGGCTACAGTATGGTGTCAAAAACTTATAGGATCTATCAACCACAGTCAGGGAAGGTGATAACTAAAAACGATTTTCAGTTCTTTGAAGATGAGCAATGTGGTTGGATAGATAAGTCACAAGACAAGCACAAGGAGGTCTCATTAGTACCTGATAAGCTGGTTGATGACATTCCAGTTCGAGGCACTAGATCTTTGGTTGATGTATAGCGGAGCAGCAGTGTGTGGCTGTTCTAGAACCAATAGGATTTGAACAAGCCAAGAATGATCGAAGATGGATGAGTGCAATGAAAGATTAATTGGCCATGATAGAGAAGAACCAAACATGGGAGCTGCTGGAAAGACCTGAAGGCAGGAAGGTGATCGGAGTAAAATGGGTTTTCAAGACCAAACTTAATCCTAATGTCTTAGTGAATAAGCTTAAGGCCAGATTGAATACAATTAGAATGATTCTTGCTTTGACAGCATAACAAGGATGGAAGGTATATCAGCTAGATTTGAAATCTGCATTTTTTAATTTAGTGCTGTAGAAGGAAATCTATGTTGAATAGCGTAAAGGCTGTGTCACACCAGGCCAATAGGAGAAAGGTTATTTGCTTAAAAATGCACTTTGTGGCTAAAGATAGGCTCCCAAAGCATGGTACAGTAAGGTGGATGATTACATGCTGAGCTAGAGATTCGAGAAATTCCTACGTGAATCCACACTATATGTTAAGAAGTGTGCATCTGATATAGTGGTGATATCTCTTTATGTGGACGATATATTGGTGATTGCAAATAATAGTGCTCCAATTGCTGTGTTCAAGTAAAAGATGATGATTATATTTGAAATGACTGATCTTGGTGAGATATCCTATTTCTTGGAGGATGGAGGTCAAGAAGGCTTATACTGAACTCTTCATTTGTTAGAAAAGGTATTTGAAGCAGATCTTGAAGAGATTAAACATGGAAGAGTCTAGGAGTGTGAGTACTTCGATGGTACAAAAGGAGAAGCTTCGGAGAAGGATAGAGTAGAACTTGTAAGTGAGAGTGTTTATAGAAGTTTGATTGGTTGCCATATGTATCTCACTGCTACTAGACCAGACATTATGTGTTCTGTAAGTGTCTTGTCTAGATTTCTCAATTATGCAAGTGAGCTACATATGAGCTACATATGGTAGCTGCAAAAAAGGTGCCGAAGTACTTGAAGGGTACTCTTTCATATGGGATTTAGTTCTTCATTGGCCGAAGTGCTTCTTTCATATGAAAGAGTACCCTTCAAGTACTTCGGCACCTTTTTAAGCACTTCAACATTTTGAATAGTGATTGGCCAGGATCAGTGGATGATATGAGGAGCAGTTCAAGTTATTGTTTCACATTTGGTTCAAGATGTTTTCCTTGGTGTTCAAAGAAGCAGAAATTGGTGACTCAGTCAACTGTGGAAGTTGAGTTCATTGCAGCTACTGCAGTTGTGAATCAAGCCTTATGGTTGGAAAAGCTCACGGATGATCTATATTTGGAGCATGAAGAAGGCATAGAGATATTTGTGGACAATCAAGCTACTCTGGCCATTTCTTACAAAAATATTTTCCATAGAAAAACCAAGCACATTAAATTCAAGTATTACTTCTTAAGAGAAGTACAAAAGGCTAGAGAATTAAAACTGGTGTACTGCAGTTTAGAAGACCAAATTGCAAATATATTTACAAAATCATTTCATGTTGATTGGTTTAAAGTTCTAAGGGAAAAGTTGGGAGTGTGCAGCACTTGATCCAGGGAGTGTGCAACACTTGATCTAGGAGGAGATCGTTGATGTCTCAAGGCTGCATGAGCACTTCATTTTCCCTTTTTTTAAAAAAAAAAAAATTATATTTTAGACAGTCTACTAGTTTCCTATTCTCTAAGAGTTAGTTAATGGTTTGTTTAGTCAATCCTATCTTGTAGGAGTTTTAACTACATGTTTCTGTTTTAATTGTTGTTATGTTAGTTTGTTGCTAGTTAATGGGCAACATTTGTATTTGGGTTTTTTTTTTTTTTTTTTAATTTCAGGTTGTAGTTAAAATGCATATTTAGTTCTAATAAGAAGTAAAGTATAATGTTACCTTCTAATACATCTTCCTTCTTTTTTTCTTTTTCTTTTTCTTTTTTTGCTATCTACACTTTGAGAGAACAACAAAGAGTCCAACTCGAATTCAAATTATTTAATCCCAATGCAAATCCATTAAGAATATTCTCTTTGGATACCCTTATCCAAATCAGATTCTAAGAAGGATTTCACTGAAATCCTTATAGAGAGCCCCTCATTTCGAAATAAAGATACACAATTACTCTTTATTACCCTTTCGGAATTATTTCTCTAAGATCTAATTTTAATTTAAGCATCAAAGTGATTTTTTAGGGCATCTCGAGAATCAATTTCTAATCTTGTAGAGAGTAATGACTAAAGATCCAATGGGCGTATTATGAACTTCGGGTCTCCAAAATTTGGAGTATCAATTGCATACTATTCATATTGAAGAAAGCAATCCAACACTTTTAAGACGGATGTCTTTTTATTCATCTTAATTAATTTCATCCAAAATATTAAAACGTGACATAGAATTTCCTAAGGCAAGGGGCAGGGAGGTGAAGGGAAGGGAAGGGAAGCGATGGGAAAGAGAGAAGGGCTCAATTTATTCCCTTGATGGAAGTAATTAATGACTGGAAATTTTCTATTACATTTTCTATATTATCTTTCACATCATCAATAATAAATAGACACATATGTTTTTATAAATATATTTTATTTTAAAAGGATATACTAAACCTTAAAGACCCTCGATCTTTATCGAATAATTGATATTATTTTATTGGGGTTTTAGCCTATTTAGTCCCACATGTTTGGGTCAAACTATAGTATGATCCCACAAGTTTTTTTTTTCAACCATTATGGTCTCTCAACATTTTATGAGCAGTCGTTATGGTCCCAATTATTACTTTCCAACAAAACACTAGTCGTAACTAATCATTTATCGGCATAGGATAACATTTTTGGGGGAAAATTGCCAATATCATCCATATTACTCAAAATCTAACTAATCCTTTTTTTAAAAATAATAATAATATTAATAATTTAAATGCACTTGGATTAATAAACCCAAATAAACTAATTGGACAACCAAAATTCATTCACAACCATTGGGGTGGCTGGATTTTGAGTAACAAGGATAAGATGGACAATTTTGCGCCTAAAGAGTTATCCCGTACCAGTAAAATAACTGATTCCAAAGAGTGTTTTGCTAGAAAAAATGATAATTGAAACTAAAATGACTGTTCATAATATGTTGAAGGATCATAAGGGCTGTTTATAATATGTTGAGGGATCATAACGGCTGAAAAAAAAATTATGGGATCATACATGTGGGACCAAATGGGCTAAAAACCCTGTTTTATTTAGTCATGTAGAAAATGATATAGAAGGTGTGATAGAATATTCGGAGCCATAATTATATTTACTGCAATTTTATATGACATGAGTGGAATGAAAGTAATGACAAAACCCTTTTTTTTTTTTTTGAAAAATTGTGGGGAAGAAAAGTAAAACCCGTCAAATTTACTCCTATACCCATTTGAATAAAATCATAAACAAACATGTATAATTTCTTTGGTTAAACTACTTGATATATATTTAGACAAATAACACTTTTGTCATTTTTTTACACAATTAATAATATATTTCATACATTATATTACCTTTTTTAACATATTAAAAATGAGAGACTATTGTTAAAATAATTTGTTTAGATAAAATTTTATATATTTTATAAGAAAATACATGTACCCATATAATTATAAATTATTTGTGAAGTAAAAGAGTTATTTGTAAAAAGAAAGGAGTAAGAAAATCATTTTAGAGGAAGTAAATTTACAATTCGTCTAAATGTGGAGATGGAGAAATGCTGACAAGGAGGGAAATCCTCCTATACCTCCAACCAAAGTAAATATCGCATTTACTTCTCTTTCAACACGTCTCTTTTCATTACTATCAAACAAGTACTAAATATTCTATGGACAAATTAATGATCCTGCTAATTTTTAACCAAGATAAAAATGTTATTCCTTTAATGGACAAATTTTGGAAATAATAGTCAAGTAGTGTACCATTTATTTCTTTCTATCAAGCTTAAACTTACTAGTGTCACAGATCAAAGCTAACGCACTCTGAAAGGCTAAAGAGACAGACGGGTCCTAACCAATTCAAGTGCCTCAAGAATGAACAAGAAAATTACCAACACATATACTTATCTCAAAGATCCATAAGATTGAAAGCAGCAACAATTATTGTGAGATTGAAATTTTGAACTGAATGGATTGAAGGATGCACCCACCTTGTTAGACATCATAGGATCTCCTGGTTGACGAATGAGAAAAATAGGTAAAAAGGGTCACAACTTCCATCACATTGAGGTAAGGAAAATATACTGAACTGTGATTCTGAAATAATAAGGTAATTTACACTTTGAATCATTTCTTAAACCAAAACCAATCCATACAACCCAAGTTTTTATATTCCATTTCCACAGGATATCAATCTTTATGAAAACTTCTTAAAAGATTCCACTAGTACAAGTGCGATATATACAAGGGGAACTCCAACACTTCTTTCAGGTAGAAAGTTTCTTACAATAAATCCTCTCACAATGCACAGATTGTTAAAACTAGGAAAGGAATGACAACAAAACTTTGATTAAAATTCCAGCATAATTTTATTCATCAAAGATGCTAAATTTAAATAAGAAAAGATAACATAAAAAACCTATTTTTGTGCCACTCAAGGAGTGGGTTAAAACATAATCTTATTTTTGTGCCACTCATGGAGTAGGTTAAAATTGAATGAAACAATTGAAAAACAAATAGGAAAAAGTTGGAATCAATAATGTCAATTGTCTAACACTCCTCCTTGGCATTTTGATGACATACTCCAATCCTATGCCTCAAACTTTCAAACCTTTCCTTTCTCAAGGACTTGGTGAAGATATCAGCCAGCTGATCTTCTGATGAACAATGAACAAGTAACACTTCATTTGATTTTTGAACTTCTCTAATATAATGAAATTTGATTCTGATGTGCTTGGTGCGACTGTGAAATGCTGATTCTTTGAAATTGAAACTGCTAAGCTGTTGTCACACAAAATCTTGGTAGCTTTTATTGGTTCACTCCCCAAGTCTTTCAACATCTTCCTCAGCCAAATAGCTTGGTTTGCAACAGATGCAACAACAATATATTCAACTTTTACCGTTGATTGAGCTGTAGTTTCTTGTTTCCTTGAGCTCCAACTAAAAAACATGTTCTCAAGGCAAATAAATAACCAGAAGTGCTTCTGGAATCATCAACACAACCACCCCAATCACTGTCAGAGTAACCAACCAGCTCCATTATCTTTGTAAATTTTGGAAAGAAAATTCCAATTGTGTTGATCCTTTGATGTATCTTAACACCCTTTTAGTAGTAATGAGGTGTGTTTCTCTAGGTAAATGCATGAATCTAGAGAGCAAACTTATAGCAGATAGAATATCAAGCCTACTTGTTGTGAGATATAGAAGGCTACCAACTAAACTCTAGCACATATTGTCATCAACTTTCTCAAAATCCTCATCTTTCCCTAGCTTCACACCAGTAGAGATAGGAGTGCCAACAAGTTTGCAATCTTGCATTTTGAACCTATTTAAAATATCATAAATATATTTTTGTTGGCATATAAAAATGCCACCATTTGATTGTGTCACTTCCATGCCAAAGAAATATTTCATAATTCCAAGATCAATCATCTCAGAAACTTTCTCCATTTCAGCTTTAAATTTTTGGATTAGTTCAACTTTGTTTCCTGTAACAAGCATATCATCAACATAAATGGAGACAAGGACTCACCAGCAATGGCTTTCACAAAGAGATTAGCTTCACTCTTTGACTTCTGTTGAAACCAAGTTGGATGAGATGGTTGTCCATCCTTTCATACCAAGCCCTAGGAGCTTGTTTTAAGCCATACAAGGCTTTCTTTAGGAGATACACTTTCGCCTCTCGACCAAAAATTAAGCAACCATCGGTTTGCTCTACATAAATCTCTTTAGCAAGTATGCCATTCGGGAATGTCGACTTGACATCAAGCTGATGAATCTACCAATAATTGTGAGCAGCAAATGCAAGAAGAAACTTAATTGTGTCATATCTTGCCATCGGAGCAAAAGTTTCCTAATAATCCATATTGTTGCGCATAGCCCGGACCACCAATCTGGCTTTATGTTTGCATATTGAACCATCAGGATTGAGCTTTGTTTTAAAAATCCATTTTACACCAATCACCTTGCGAGTTGTAGGTCTATCAACAAGCTCCCATGTTTTGTTCTTGTTGATCATGTCTCAACTTGCATAGCTCTCTTCCATTCTTGAGAATCTTGTGCATCAACAAAGCTTGTTGGTTCTGAGATAACCAAGCTACACCTTTGATAAATATCTTGCAGGAATCTGGTACCTCTTACTGGAATATCATCTACAAGTTCATCTTCAGAAAGTTCAGATTGTTCCTTTGGAAAGAAATAAGAAAAAGCATTCTTATGATTTTTCCAATCCTAAGCTGCTGCTTCATTAAACTTCATTTCTCTGTTTAATATTATTTTTTCTGTTTTTAAATAGAAAATCCAGTAGCCTTTGGAAGAAAAAGCATAGCCCATGAAAATTCCTTTGTGAACTTTGTTGTCAAGCTTACTTCGCTTGGATTCTGGCACTTGATAAAAACAGATACACCCAAAGATTTTTAGATGGTGTACTGATGGCTTGCAATCGTACCAAGCTTCATATGGAGTTTTGTTTTGTAAGGCCTTCGTAGGGAGTCTGTTTAGCAAATAAACAAAGGTATTGACAGCCTCTGCCCAAAATTGATTTGGCATTTGTTTTTCAATCAAAAGACACCTAACCATTTCGACAGTCTTGCTCTTCCTCTTAGACACCGTTTTGTTGTGGTGTGTATGGCAAAGTGAGCTGATGTTCAATGACTGCATTCTTACAAAACTCAACAAACAAACCAAAAGTATACTTTCCACCATTGTCAGATCTGAAAGATTTAATTTTGAGATTACTTTAATTCTCAACTAAAGCCTTAAATTGTTTAAAAACTTCACTTTTCAATTTGATGAACCAAACCCAACACATTCTTGTGTAATCATCAATAAAGAGTAGAAAGTACTTGTTACCACTCAAAGATTCTAATTTCATTGGGCCGCAGACATCTGTGTGGATAAGTTAAAGCTTTTGGTTGGCTCTCCATGCTTGATCTGTTTGAAATGACAGTTTTGTTTGCTTACCCAACTAACAAATATCGTAAATTTGAGCAACAAGAGAAGTCAGGCAAATTTTCCACCAATTCCTTCTTATTCAAATCTGAAATGCTTCTACGAATGCAATGACCAAGCTTTTTGTGCCACAGATTTGAAACTGATTGTTGAGTACAAGTATAGACTTGCTCAGTTGTTTCTTTCCAATTTGCTGCAAAGACCTTGTTGTTCATCTTAACAACAAATAGTTCTCCACCATAGGGATCAAAGATGTTGAACTTGTGATCCTTGAAATATAGTGAATAATTCTTCTCAAGCACCTGTCCAATAGTCAATAGATTTTGGCTAGTATAAGGTATGTACAGAACATTTGAAATAATTTAGATACCTGAAGTTGTAGAGACAGCCACTAAACCTCTCCCTTCCACATCCAAATATTCTCCATTCCCCACTTTTACTTTTGACTTGCAGGTATCATCAAGAATTTTAAACATAGCAACATCATTGCACACGTGATGTGTGCAAAACACTGTCAATAAGCTAGGCATCAACAGTGTCAATCATTAAGAAACATGAGACCGCAAAGAGATGCTCCTCCTGAGCATCTTCAACTTCAGCAAATTGTGCTTGTGGAGGTTTGAGAGATTTGTTTTTGGATTTGCAAACTCTTGATATATGCCCTATTTGCTTATAGCTTCTGCAAATAGCATCAACTCTCCACCAATAGTACTTTTCTGAATGTGTTGTCTTCTTGCAATGTTTGCAAGGAAGGAATGGCTTTAGCTTTGTTCTGTCATCATCATGTTGTTTGCCTATATTCTTCTGGTTAGGCTGTTGTTTGCTCCTTCACTACTTTTGTGTTGTCTCATGGTCCTCCTTTGCTCTTGTGCTTGAAGAGCGCTACACTCATTAGTTCACCTAATGAGATTTGGTTAAGGTCTTTGGACTCTTCAAGAGCTGAGATTTTGGATTCAAATCCCTCAGGAAGAGTTACAAGAATCTTTTCAACCACCCTTTTGTTTGCAAAATCCTCGCCAAGAAGTCTTATGTTATTAACAACTAATGATAATCGATCAGCATACTCACTGACAGTGTCATCCTCCTACATATACATATCCTCAAACTCCCTTTTTAGGTTCATGATTTGCATTTGGCGTGTTCTATCGTTGCCTTCATATTCTTCTTTCAGTCTATCCCAAATTTCCTTTGATGTTTTACAAGTCATGATCTTGTAAAACACGTTCTTTGCAATAGCATTTTGAAGAAATGACTTGGCTTTGGATTTTTTTTCTTTCTCTTCATTGTCGAATTTTATCTGAGCAATTGTGGGGTTTGCTGGCAAGGCAGGTACCTCCTTATCTTCGGTGACAATTTCTCGAAGATCATAAGCTTTTAAGAAAGATTGCATCTTCACAAACCAAGAATGATAATTTTGGCCAGTGAGAATGACAAG
Source organism: Parsonsia alboflavescens (assembly GCA_028571225.1). NCBI lineage: Eukaryota > Viridiplantae > Streptophyta > Magnoliopsida > Gentianales > Apocynaceae > Parsonsia > Parsonsia alboflavescens. The sequence goes on from JAOXNR010000022.1 coordinate 13,527,873, forward strand.
TGGGTTTAAAGTTTGGCTGCTGGATGCCATTTGGTTGAGTTTTGTTGGTGTCTTGGTCCTGAAAAAGATCAACCGTTTGTTAAAACTAGGAAAGGAATGACAACAAAACTTTGATTAAAATTCCAAGATAATTTTATTTATCAAAGATGCTAAATTTAAATAAGAAAAGATAACAGAAAAAACCTATTTTTGTGTCACTCAAGGAGTGGGTTAAAACAGAATCCTATTTTTGTACCACTCATGGAGTAGGTTAAAACTGAATGAAACAACTGAAAAACAAATAGGAAAAAGCTGGAATCAATAATGCCAATTGTCTAACATAGATATGGAAGCAGGAGAGATCAAAAAACCAAGAAATGACAATGACAGGAGTGCGACAATTAAGATCTTTGAAATGACGAGACAGGTGAACGATGCAATCTACTTTTGACTTTTCAAGATCTTCAATCATGGGAAGAGATTTCTAAATGCAACATGCATGTCTTGCACATGGGTTCAGCATAGTATTATCAACCCATGAGAGATTCTTAAGAATGAAGAATATAAGCAAACTTCACGATCCTATAAATGTTGTCAATAATGCATAGCCACTAAACCAGTGCCATTTAATGCACATATTCCCGTTAACTTCTTCAATGGCTAAATACAAAAGGAAAGGCAATCCCATACTTAAGGCCAAAAAGTTGGTGGTTTTAATAAGTTCATGACAAAGATCAAGATGACTTAAACTCTTTACCATTATCTTATTCAAATCCAAAATCTTAATCATCTTGACCCAACTCCCAAATCCTTCACCTCTCCCACGCACTCCAAATAAGAATAAATAAACAAGATAACAATAGTTTATAAAGTATGTGCCACCTTTACAAATGTATTAGGAAAATTTTGAATAAGCAACTCCGATAGATGAAAGCAAATCACGGAATGACAACAATGAGGACGGTAATTCTTCTCCCATAAGAATACCCGCATTTTTCTTGACAAATTATGAGTTCAAATTGTACTGAGAATCAGTCTAAGGGAAAGTGTTTGCTAATAATATCAACTTTTGAGTAAATGCTTAGGGATGAGTCCAAAATCAATGATTATTGTAAATTTTTCTCCCTTCGCACATTTAAGTTCATTATAGTACTCTTTTTTAAAGCACCAGAGAATACATTGACAAGGACTTGCACTAGGTGTCATATACATATGTCTAATATAAAATGGCTACAGGTACATCAAAGAGGAATCATGACATGCGGGATTAATGGATAAGCAATCTGCTGTGAAATCTGCCAACATTAAGTACATGCTAATAGAGCCCAAAAAGGAAGTTAACCTTAATTACGAAATTGTGAAAGAAAAAGAATTCTAAACTGCTGTTGTAACTGGAAGTTTTGAACATTATTATGATAATTTCAATTCAAAACGTACAAAGGAAAATAACATGATAAGCACTCCGCCGCCAGTAATGGCATATTAACAGTCAAGAAGAAATGTATATTACAGTGTTCATTTAAGAGAAAGACCAGGGAAAAGGGGGAAAAATAAGCATACCAGCCAAGAAAGAGATGAATTATTCAGAATATAATAACAGATGGTGATTTTACCTGCATTGTGGAAGAAAAATATGGTTTTGAAGATTGCCAATTGTAGACGGCCATTGCCAATGAGATCCCACCTGAATCTGCACAGAAGACAAGCCATTCTGATCTCATGGATTCTTCAGGTTTTCCCTATTGTCTTGTATAAGATGCTTGTGCAGTCATTGAATCTTTTAAATATTAAAAATTTTGGGACAATAAAATAGAACATTGAAGAGCTCAGTTACATGGGCTTTTGCCCTGTCTGGATCATATTTTAAAAAATACTCCTTAAATGAGCATTGTGGCAGAAAATAGAAGAGTTTGCCCGATGAGCTTTAAAGTGATCAAGTCCTCCCTAATATCATCTTCAAAACCAAGATCTACTTATCACAAAATGATAAGTATCAGACGTCATACTGAAACAATTAGGGTAAAGTTATTGAATCAAACATATGTCTCTAGCAATGTAAACAGACATCACCTCTAAATGCATCTTAAATAGGATTCTCAATTTCACCTTCCATCCAGAAGTCCCGATGCAATTAAAGGCAATGTGAAATAGATCAACATCCTTAAATTTACAATATCTCTTCCTAGTGGTTCTAGAAATTTCTTCCCCTCAAAACCAATTCACTATCTGTCGACTGTCATAAATCATATGCAAACTTCTCATTTTTCCTTTTTGAAACACCATATATTCCATAAAACCCAGGTTGTGAAATGATAAATAGGATCGTGAAAGAAAGAGGAGGCTCTCAAATGATTACAATATTTTTATGCCAAACAGAAGAAAATAGAGTTCATGAAAAAGATCAGGAGGTAACAGTGCATGATAGCAAATTAATCCTGTAGAACATCAGTCCACTTGAAATTCTCAGATGCAAATGATTACTACAAGTTTCAAATTAAACAAAAAGAAAGTATACATCAATGAAATTGAAAGTATCAGGAGGTAATAGTGCATGACAGAAAATTATTCATGTAGAACATGAATCAACCTGAACTAACATGGGCTGTAAGAGGAATAACTACAATTAGCAAAAAAGTGCAGAACTCTTCTACAGTGAGGAAAACAGATCTAAAGCAGACACAATGTCATATATTATATAAAAAAAATGAATGTTACAAAATAACAAAATATATAGGAAAGAAAATAACCTGCAAAATTCAAGACCCTTCTTTTTCTTAGCAAGAATGTAATTCAATCTTACTGGTGTAGCAACCACTATAATATATGCACACCTTTATTCACGATATCTAACTGGGACTTCATGTCAACTCCACCAATACAAAGCAATGGCCTCAGTTCTGGATAACACTGCATCATGGGTGCAAGAAACTGTTCCACAGCCTCATATGTTTACCTTGCAAGTACCCTGGATGGGCAAATAATCAGACCAAATGGTCCTCCTCCAGGAGCAATTGGCATCATGATCTTCTCCTGTAAGGCAATCATGATAAAAGGCAAGACAAACACAAGGGTTTTACCCAACCCTGTAAATGCAATGCCAATCATATCCCTTCCCGACAAAGTAACAGTCAGTCACTGAACTTGAATGGGGTTGGTTGAACAATTTCCCTTAGCCTGAAGCTTCTTGACTACTGGCTCAGGAAACCTCATATTCTTGAAGGATAAAAAGAACCCGCTCCATTTTTCGTCTCAGAGAAGCATATACTAATCACCAATTTGGCAATAAACAATCTAGAACTATAAGAAAGTAGACTTTTTGGCACACATTTAAGACAACAAAAATGCAGTTCCTCATAAGGCTCAACTAATACCATAACCGACCACTGATACCCCCCTCCCCAGGCCAAAAAGAAAAAAGAAAACTGCGCGCATAGATAAATTTGCAACTTGTTTGGTAAATTAGCACCATAGTCATCGAGCAACTCTGTTAGAGGACGAGAAAGAAAATGACAAAAAAACAGAGAAAGAAAAAGACAAATAAACATCACACTATTATTGAACAAATAGTTTATGTCAATATAATGTTGACTGTATTTCATCTCACATACAATTATTTGAAACTCCAGACACAAGTGCCACCAATTAATAAAGCTATAATCCTAGTTCTAGGAAAGGCAATGAATGAGGTGATTCCTTGAGCATGTAGAAGACATACAAAATTTCCAGAAGTCAATACATATAAGACAAATACAAGGTAAACATTACAAACAGTCCCTGGTGTTTAGTCAATCCAATGATTCAATGTTCAAATGAATGGTGAGTCCTCATAGAGAAATTAAAGTATTGTGACTTGCAGATAAAATAACAGCAATGATCCTTCGCACCAAAATGACCAGGGGAAGCGCTCCCACTTAAGGAGTGGACAGGACTTAATTAAATTCTTAAAGGGAGCTAAGCCATTACCAAGGAAAACTTGTTCAGTATTTTTCTTATCACATTGCTACCCAAAGAGAATGATTTTGGAAAGGAGAATGCTTTGTACCATATAATTACGACAATGAAATAGCTGGTACTAAAAATGTTAGAAAAGAAGCCATAGTAGCTTAAGAAGTTGACTTGCCAGGAGAATTTTCTTTATGTCCCCACGGGAATAAATCCAAGCCTGAACTAAAGTTCCAGCTCAACCAGCACCTAACAATAAATACTGTCAGAAAAGAGCATGCCAACTATTAATCTATTCCCAGCAAGAGTGACATAAAGAGTTGATTGAATTCCTGAAGCTATTGAGTCTGACTACACCAAAACTCTCTGAATTCTTTTCCTGATGTGGAATCACCTTCTGATGTAATTGACAAAAGAATTTATCAAAGAAACAAAGAGTTCTCTATCTTATATTCACAATAACTCCTGTAGAATATTTGTTCTTCCAACATGTTCTCGTATGGGATTTCTGCCACAGACCCAACTACTCAGCAAACAGCTTTTTTTATTTGTGTGTGTGTGCAAAGAACTCCAAAAAAGATGAAATTACAAGAGAATGAATAGAGATTAGGCATGAAATGGTTTTAGCTTCAGAGTATAGAAACATTGGTTCCCAAATGATGTTTAGATAAAGTGAACAAAGGGACAAACCCCATAATTAGATCAAGAAAAGCATCCCTCATATATTAATGCATTATCAAAATCTATGAGCTGAGCTGATGAATAAGCAACTAAATGATGTTGCAGTATATAACTAACAAAATCCAGATGAAAAGAACTAAAGATGTTTGTTTAACTTCTTCTAGGCAAGGAACAAACTCGCAGCCTTTTTATGTTAGGACAGCGCCTTCTTAACGTCATTCATGACCTGCTCGGGTTTCTTCTCAGCAGGTAGGTTAGCTACAATACCCTTCTTGTTATAGTAATCAACTACCTGCAATGAAATATCATGATAATTAAAATATTGGATTTTAAAATCAAAATCTGATCCAACAGCCCATCATATTTTGGAGTCAAGCAAATCAAAACCTCAAAACAAAAGGGAGCACACTCAATTCCAAACCAAAAAAAACATGATAAAGAGAAGTAAAAGCAGAAGCAGGAGCCTCTGAAAGTCAAGGCAATCAAAGAAAGCATAAAACAGGTATTTAGAGACTTACATGGATGATTTTGATGACATAATTAGTTCATGGATCCATTACAAAGAATTACATTCCCTAGGATCAACCAACAAATTCAACTTAGCAGAAAACATACATACGGTAACTTTCCTCAAAGCTATCATTGCTATCCCATCGCCAATGCTAAAATTTTAACTGAGGTGGATAAGCAGGAAAATTCATGGATCTATTACAAAGAATTACATTCCCTAGGATCCAAACAACAAATTCAACTTAGCAGAAAACATGCATACGGTAACTTTCCTCAAAACTATCATTGCTATCCTATCGCCAATATTAAAAATTTAACTGAGGTGGATAAGCAGGCAGCTAACAATATTTTCACAACAAAACATGCTCATCAACTATAATAAAATTTTATCATTACTCCTATCTTTCTATAATAAAGATCAGATTTTCGTTATTAAGAAGGGTGCACTTCCTTGTTGCTTCACTAGTAAAACATTTTCTTTTAGCAAAACACACCTCAGAAGATCAAATTTTGTTAACTTCACAAAATAGTTCTCAGTCTTATCCAAAGGTTCCTATATAACTTGTACTTTCTAACTCAGCTTTTGGAACCTGCAGAATTTCAGTGAGATCTGTGTTTAAATGAAAAACAACAAAACCATACTTAAGCAACTCTTTCCATCTTAACTTGAAATGCAATTATGAAAGAGTATCAGATTATTTTCTTTATGTTTCAAAGAGGAGAAGATTGGTCCCATGGTAGACACAAACAAATAAGAACAGTAAGTGAAAAAAAAAATCTGAAAATTCAAAGAAAAGAAAATGAAAAGGTACCGATTCAGTTTGACGATGGAAGGATTCTAGCCTAGATTTGAGTACTGCAGCAGTATCATCCTTACGTTGGATCAAAGGCTCCCCAGTAACCTTTGTAAAGATGAATCAGGCTTAGCATGCTAAGTTCTAAAATAAGAATAAACAACTTGCATAAAGAATTCTAAAATGGTTGACAAGGAAAAAGACTCAAGGTCTTCATCAACACCAGGATTTTTAGGACGTGCAAATTTTGTGTGGTAAGTTCTACCACTAGACGGGTGGATCCATCGCCCAGTAATTCTCTCTTCCAAGATTGCATCATCGATTGCAAAGTTTAGAACCTTGTCAACCTTAACTCCTCTTTTCTCCAGCATTTCATCAAGCTGACAGAGAAAAAAAAATAAAATGAGCTATCATTGTTTTAAGGGAAATAATTAAGGAAAAGACTAAATGCTGCATAAAGAAGCAACCTTTTCTGCTTGGACCACTGTCTTGGAAATCCATCAAGAATGAAACCTTTTTGGCATGAAGGCTTCTTCAATGCCTCATCTATTATTCCAACAACCAAGTCATCTGAGACAAGTTCACCCTACAAAAGTACAAAAATTAATCGAAAGATTCGTACAACTTCACAACAGAAAAAAAAAAACTCAAATTGGAATGTCTATGATACATATGCATAATTCAATAACGTATTTTACCTTGTCCATAGCCTCTTTAGCTTTTACACCAAGAGGAGTTTTTGCAGCAACAGCAGCTCTAAGCATGTCACCAGTGGCTAAGCGACACAAGCAGTATTCATCTTTAATAATTGATGATTGTGTTCCTTTGCCAGATCCAGGTGGACCTGCAGATTACAGGATTTCAAGAACTGAATATCAGCATAGTTAGATTTTCATCAGAAGATTTGTAATTTACAAAGACTAAGAACTCTTCATTCTAGCATTTAAAACTAGAATATTAATTTTTCACTTTAAAAGTCCAATTGTGAAAAACAATTGATAGAGTACGCATAAATAAATAAATATCCTGTTCCAAAAAAGTCCTCTTTTCTCTACTGAGTAATGATCCTCCAAATGGTACCCAGAAAATCTACTCTTAGTATTGTACATAAGACAACATCTTATGACTGCTCAATCTACAACCAAGCTTGTTTACAAGCCTATTACTATAATAAAAAAAAAATATCCAAACTAGAAATGCACTGCTCACCCAACCCCAGCTCTCTGATATGCATAAAATCCACACATCTAAAAATTCTGCAACTGAGTTTGCTATAATATCAATATGTGAACAACTATTAGAATATAGGTATTTTGAGCATGTCACTTGTTTTTTATGTATGGGTAAGCTTGTATGTAACTTAAAGGCACATAAATATACCAGGTATAAAATGAAATCAAGTTAAGAAAGGTACTTCTTGAGGTCAATCAAAAAGATTCATACACCATGCATTAATAACTCAAATTTGGAAAATCAAGAAATAGAAATAAGAACAATGCAAAATATCTCAGCCTTCCACAATGGATTCTTGAAATTCAGGGGGCTCCACTTAGATCCTAATTTCTGCAAGAGTAAAAAGAAAAACAATGTTTTTCGGACCAGAAATTAATTTTAAAAAAACACAAAAAAAAACTAACAGTTAACTGGTTCACAGTTCACCAAGTCTGTATTAGTGCATGATTCATATCCATAAGGTGATAAACACTTTATCAGTTCAAACCATGTAACAAGTTTAACTCAAGATTGTTACAGAAAATAAAAAAAGAGAAGTCAAAACTTTAGAATAAAAAACACACATCAAATACACTACAAGATTGATTACAAAAAATTTTATTTCTAATCCTAACTACATTCTTATTAAACATAATTCAAATTTGGCCCAATTCACATGTGAGAGAAAAACTGTTCCATGCTAAACTGACCTATTTAAAAGCTCACCATTTTTAACCAGATGGTTTCACCATTAAACATCCAATAATGATTTATATAAAAAAAATGTTTTCAGGTTTAACTATAGTCACCAGTTCAGGGTTGAAGTTGTCTAACTCACCCACAGACCTGACTACGCAAACATTTGAGAAAAAGAGAAATATGAAGGAGAAAAACTTTCACCTACATTCCAACTTTAAAAAAATCAGATTTTAAAGTATAGTTAGAAGTCATCTCAGCGAGATGCAAATGATGTGGAGGAGCATTAAGCATAGCTTCAATAGTTTTTTTACCATAACGAATCATATATTTTTTTGTTCTTTAATTCCTCAATCAGTTCCATTTCAAAACAAACTGATATCCTAAAGAAAATACTTTTATCTTTTATATTTGTACAGCATCCTTTATTTTTTCCAGTTAAAAGACAGAGGATACATAAAACCTCATCAATTATCCCAAGAAACCACATGGGAAAAAAAACCACCCCACAGAAACAAAAAAGAAAAATGCAAAAAATACAGAAGAAAAAATAAATAAAACCGGGAACCCAAGTCAGCTTTTGACCATATAATCCCAAATTCACATCAAAAAACGGGTGAATTCTAACTTTAACAAGAGAAAAAAAAAAGATAAAATAGAGGAAAACAATTAAAAACAAAAATAAAATGAGTACTTTCACTCCACAAAAAGAGAGGCAGAATTATTTTCGCCTGCGTTAAGGGAAGACAAATACCGACGAGAATGAGGCGTTTGTCGGGCTTATTGGCCCACTTCATACGACGGAGGAGCTCCGTCATAAGATCTACCGAAGAACGTCTTCCAAATTAGCCATTCTTCTGATCTCAATTCTGCAAGAGCGAAGTTCAGGACGACAATTGCTGCTCGAGAGAGTTGATGGTGCAAAAGCAGCTGTGGAGTGCACGCTGCAGGTTTTTGAATCAAAGTGTGTAGTGTTATACAACCTCAAAAGTAAGAGGAAATTCCCAAATATAGCCAAATTAGGACAATGTATTCTAATTTTATCCAGTTTCGGTAAATATTTCATTTCTATCTAAATGGATTGATCTAATTTCACATATATGCAAATTGACTTTTTAACATTTTTTTATAATAAAAATTATCCCAAAAATGAGAAATTACATCCTTACTCTTCATTTTTTCAATATCCAAATTGAGACATGTTAAGCAAACTAAGACGCAACTCTTCATTCACCTACTCAATACTTGCTGAAACTTTCCACCTATTTCTTGATTTTCTTCACCACCATAACTCACCGGATAACTCTCCCTTTTTCTTCTACTATCATTTTCTTTCCCTTTTTCCTTTCTTCTACTCTCATTTTTTTTCTCTTCTTCTTCTTCACTCCGTAACCGAAGCGGCCCTCCCTTTTTGTGACTTTCTCATTGATGGTGCCATTGACAACGATCGACGATCCACCTCCCACCGATCACCTCGTCATCATTGATACAACATTCCTGATAGATTTTCTTCATACTCAAACCTTGTTTTTGTATCGAATATGCTAGAATGTTTAAGCTTTGGTCGTTGGCAAAATGCGAATCTTCGGTATTGACATTGTGTATTTTTGTTTCTTGAAAGCATGATTTTGTTTTAAAGCCTTGAAATGCATCAAATGCTTTAATTGTTTAATTTCGATTTTATAGTTTGTTAAAAGCATAGATTAACTAAATTGGATCGTGCATAGTTCTGAGTTTGAATTTTGTATCTCGAAATGTTTACTATGTGTTTCAAAATGTTTAATTTGTGTCTCAAAATGTTTATAATGTGTTTCAAAACGAGTACATTATCTCTCGAAATGTGTACATTGTATTTCGAAATGTTTAATTTGTGTCTCAAAATGTTTATAATGTGTTTCGAAACGTGTACATTATATCTTGAAATGTTTAATTTGTGTCTCGAAATGTGTACATTATGTCTCGAAATATTATGTCTTGAAATTCTAGGTTAAATAATTTAGAAACTGTAGGTCTCGAAATATTGGTTGTGACTCAAAATACTTTTGGATGAGTCTCGAAATATTAGGATGAATCTTGAAATATTTTCTTTTGTGTTTTCGAAATATTTATAGGGTGTGTCTAGAAATAATAATAATATTAATTAATAATAATATTATTATTAATTAATTTGAAAGTGATAATTTATTTTTTCAATGTTATAATTTAGAGTTAATGTTTTTTTATAAATAAATGATATTGTACTAATAAATACATTATAATTAATTATATTTAAAATCCCTTTATTCGTTTGTAGCTTAAATTATTTAGATTAAGCAATACCCTAAAGATTTAAAAAAATTTTGAAATAATAAATAAGAGATGCGAATACCCTAAAGATTTAAAAATTTTAAATAAGGCGTAGATGCGAATAACTTTTTTTTCCTTTTTTCTCAATACAATTTTTCTAAATAGTGTTGTGCCTGCCGGGAACAAACTTAGCTTACGTGCTAAGTATTCAGCCATTAGATATACTGTCGAGGTATTATGGCTCCATGGGGCACTGCAGTAAAGGACACAAATAGTGTATTTCAAGACCCGATTGTCACAACTCCATGTTTCCTTTGTGGACGTGCACAAATGGATCCATCTATACCCTATGTTCCTCTACTGCATCATCAGTATTCTTAATGATTAAGTTTGTCAAAGATGCCCATCCTTATTTTGCAAGACTGCTTTTCCTTTTAGCATCAGACGTGTAAGACTCGAGAGAGATGCTCTTGGAAAATTTCGGATTATAGCTTGTCTATTGCTTTCCTCACATTCATGAAAGTGCTTCTTGCTTTATCAATAGAGCTTCAACCAACTTAAATTCTTTTTGTTAAATTGAGGAAAACAATAACCTTATTAGCTCAGGTATTGTTGAATGTTTATTGATTTCAGTACCTTCTACCCCTGAATCCATAGAACTCAGTTTTCAAATCATTAGTGCCTTTGTTCCATGGGAGGACTGGATTATTGAACTAAAAATTAAGTTCAATGGATTTTGGGGAAGAAGTTATGAAATCAATGAACATTTGACAATACTTGAGCTAACAAGGTTGCTATTTTCCTCATTTCAACAAAAAGAATTTAAGTTGGTTGAAACTTTATTGATAAAGTGAGAAGCACTTTCATGAATGTGCCTAGTAAATCCGAAATTTGCCAAGAGTATCTCTCTCGAGACTTGAACATATGATGCTAGAAGGAAAAGCAGTCTTTCAAAATAAAGACAGGCTTATTTGACAAGCTTTATCGGTAACAATACTGATGATGTAGTAGAGGCACTCAAATCACTAATGGATCCATTCATGCACATGCACAAAGGAAACATGAAGCCATGACGGTCTTCATGGTTTCAAAGACACATTTATCGTGTTACATTCCACACTCAAAATAAAGAATTATTTGATCAAAAAAACATTGTAGAGGTTGACCACTTGTGTATCGAAAAAAGCAAGTTTAACTATATGAAATTTTTTTAATCAACTGTTTCCTTTGTTCCTTTACTGTAGAGATATGGATCCCCACCCAGCATACCTTTAAGTTCCAACACAATCCCGCTGTGCCTGTCTGGAACACGCTTAACTCACACGCTAAGTATTCGACCATTACACATACTGTGGACCTACTACAGCTCCATGGGGCACTAGAGCTTTTTCGAATAGGCCCCTTTGGATACATGGTGGATCTTCTGCATTACCGTGGAGCGTACTATGCCCGGGTTGCCCTATATATCTTGAGATGGGAGGTCATTTTGGAGGATGCTCGGCCCGACAAGATGTGGTTCTTTATCGGAGGCCAGTTACACCGACGAGTATGCTCTCCTCACCGGTCCACGTTATGGGATAGTAGATCGGCATGTTATTGATAAGCCACCAATGACAGATTCTGCCATGGATCGATTGATTGGGATCAATCCGTTTATTCCAGATGTGATCTTGAGGAGGTGGTAGGCCATGGCCATGGGACAATTGTCTTTCGATGATGCCTTCAGACTGGCATACGACATCATCATAGGTCACCGGATACTCACTCGAGAGCCCATTGCAGTCATCCAATTTTATGTATGGAGGATGTTAGATGATCTAAGGCTATAGAGTCATTCCCATGGGGAACGATCGGGTGGAGCATGACGGTGCACTCCTATAGACAGGCTATCTCTGATGACGTCCCCAAAGGACACTTGTAAGGCAACCCTTGGCTATTGCTGGTAAGTTTTCATTTTATTAATTACATTCGTATATTAATGGTGTTTTTTAGACTCTCTAAATACTGAATTGAAATTTTTTAATCTTATCTTAATTAGTAGTGGGCGTACGACGCTACGAACTCCTCTCGGGGCAAGGATGTCTCCTCGTCATAGCCTGATCGAAATGACAGGAAAGAAAGTTTGGGGGCTGCCCCCAACCCAATGAGGAGAGCAGCTCCCTCAGCCAATCAGAAGCAATAAAGCACTCCGGGCCTTACCAAGCCTTCGCCATTTGTCCACAGCATCCGAGTAGCCAAGATGCCCTCAGGCTTCAAAGCTTCATAATTGGAGAAAAAATATGATGGAACTGGAGAACCTCAGCAACACATTGATTAGTATGTCTCCTACATGGAGATGTTCGAGCATTGATGTGAATCACTTGAATTATGGCTGGAATTTCAACATCCATCTATCCAAACCCAAGGTCACTCATAATCTGAAAT
>JAOXNR010000022.1:13540496-13561286 GCA_028571225.1 Parsonsia alboflavescens
AAACTAAACCCTAAAAGGATAAACTAAACCCTAGGGGTACTTGATTAAATTTTAATTAATTGTTTAAAAAAAAAAAAAGATAGAAACCGTTAAGTTTGACCGTTAGTTGACTAATTACTGCACTCATTAGTGTGCACGGTCAAGCACACATTAACATTTCTATATATACAGATATGTCTATGGAAAAGCAGTTAATCATTCTACCATCATTTTTCTTCTACATAGTAATCCTAGCATCAATTCATGTAGAGTTCAGAAAAGATGAGATTTTGATAGCAAAATAAAACAATTTTTTTTGTATAGAGTAAAATTCCTTCATGAGACTGGTAACAAAAACATTCACTTCAGTATAAAGGGATCTAAATAACTGCTCTTATCAGAGAACCCAGGGGGAAGGGGTGCAGAAAAGACATAGATCACATGCAGAGTGGCAAGTGTGTCTTCAAATATAAATCTATATACAGACTATAGCGCAATATTTCTTCTTTAATATAACAAGGATACAAAGTAAACTCGAAGCTATGTGCCCTATTTCCAGAAAAAAGAAAGAAATATTAATACATTCATACATTCCATATAGATAAAACTTAGAAGCAAGAAATATTAATACAGTGTACAACTTAAATCAAGAGAACCATTCACGTTTCTAAAAAGAAACTTATTTGTGCATAGGGGAAGTCCTTGACAATGAACTTATAATGGACAGGAGAAAAAAGGTATAATTTTAGAAAAATCTCATTGTTCTCAAAACACTAAATAGGAAAGAGGGAGCAAGAAATAAAGAATACAACTATACCAGCGAGGTTTTCAGCAGCAAATCTGAGGCAAACGGCTTTAAGCTCTGCAGCGTGATAACAATCTGCCAGTGCTAAAGTTTTTGAAACTGAATTAACGGATATATCTTTGCATAGGTGAGACTCACACATCCTTTTAAGCCTTCCTAAATCATATCGATCAGCTGCTGCAAGCAACTTTGCGGTCAATGAGTCACATACAGAAGGATCAGAAGAAGAACTAGAAGCCAACAGCTCTTCTTCCAAGAGAGCATCTCTATATACAAAATGTAGCATAGCCTGTTGCATGGGGAATATGATCATAGTCCAAACAAGTAAAAGAAACAGTAAAAAGTTTGTATTCTTGCCTGTGGAAAATAAATTCATAGAGATTCTGAGGATCATGAAAGTGTGTTAATTACTAAGCCAAATTAACATAAAATAAAAAGGTTGATCAACTAACCTTAAAGACCTTTGGTTCCATGTCCGTAACAGCAATTTCATCCTCATTCTCATCTGAAGTATCAAAAAATACTGAGTGAAATATAGAAGAACGAGCAGCCAACACCAACTTATGGGCATGAAATCTTTCACCAGCCACATTAAAAGTAACATCTGAACCCTCCATATTTTCCAAAAGTGTACCAAAATGTGAACCAATATCAGAATCTGGGACCTGGATTGAGTGTAGCCTTGAACAGTCTATTGCAGATACCACAACACCAACAGTACAATTGATTTTCAAGCAATCATCCTTAAGATAATCTGACGTTTCTAGCATAGCTCGTCTGAAAAACCTCTTATATCCCCTGTGATTATAATAACCATACCTCGTTATAAGTTAGTTCGACAAACAAAAGTTGTGCCCAAAAGGTGCACACAAAAGAAAAGCATATGCAAAACACCAGTTCTGAACAAAAGTACATGTGCATTTAGGTTAAGACTGAAGGAACAGGTAAGATCAAAACAAACATCTTCATAGCTCAACTCCAAAAAATTGTGATACTTGCACTTCTTCTGAGCAATAATCCGAAAATAAAAATCAATTTTCAATCCACCGGAAAACCATTTTACAAGAATCAGTATGCTAATGCAGTCCTCAAACCTACTGAATAAAAGTATGCATTATGCAACAGCAACTTCAGAATAAATCTCATACTTAATCTATGTAGAATTCATTACATAGCTGAGACTTATAAAACTTGTATACTTTCAAGAATCTAAAAGCTGTGAAACGGGATCTTGTATAGAAACTACCTTTGTGACTTAACAGTGAAGCCTAAAACTGAAGTTAGTTTGTAAAAATACCTCTGACCATTATAGAGATGCACAATTAACATTAGATCAACATAGAGAACAAGATTACATCAAGATGGAACTCTTATTGCCTCCAATTTTTAAAGACACATACAATTTTATGCCATTTCATCATAAGAATAAAAAGGAGATGAAGAACTTTCCAGACAAAAAGTTAAAAAATGCAAAGGCCCAAAAACTCCTGTCTAAGAGGAAAAAGGTGAAGGGAATTGTAACTTGTGATAAGGTATAATTCATACTATTGAATCATCATATATACCAAAAGCATGACCATTTTCAACCACATGGACCCTCAATCAAATTTTAGGAAATTTCAAACTAAACAATTTCAGGAAATGAAATTGTTGGTTTTTCTTGAACTCTGGGAGTTGTCTTTTTATTCTCAATTTTGACAGCTAAAAATCATTTTAGCGTAGTGATGTATTTCTGGTCATAAGCACAAATAATACTTACCACATCTCTTTCATAATACCTCATTAATATTTGTGCCTTTTTTCCATACCAGTAAAGTAAATTTAGATACGGATCACATGTTAGAAGCATTGTCTAAATTAAACATAAACTTCCCGAATCAAGATAACAACAAGTACAGAAAATAAAAAATAAACAGAAGCCACATGTACTGCTTTTGAGCTAGCAATTCACTAAATAGATACAACATTATAGCATTGAAAGTTACTGAATAGAACAGAATAATCAGATTATCATGAAGGTCATTCAAATTTTGAAATGGATAAGCACAGAGGAATAGGGGGATTCGATGGGCATTTTTTAAAGAAACCTTGATGAAAAAAATAGGCAGTCACAGGGTTGCTTAGAAGGCACTACAAGTGTATCAACTGCTTTATGGTTTAAGCGAGTCATTTTATGATCTTCACATGAAACTGGTCAACTAGATGAAAAGATAGTAGGCAATTGTCAAAGCATGATTCATACATCGAGATGAAAACCAGAGAGGAAATGCTATGAAATGTTATTGTCTAGCGGGTATGGAGCTGGCACCAAAGACCTTTGCTCTTTAAGGAATGCTTTGATCATTATAGTCATGAATAATTACAGAAAACTGAAGATACAGGAGAAATCAAAGAACTCAGAAAGAAAACAAGAAGATAAAGAGGGAAAAGAGAATGCATGAACGATAAAATCATAGATCACACATGTCCCATGATAAATTGCTAATAAACCTAAGAAACTTCCATCAGCATTTGCAGTTGAAGGTAACCAGAAGATGAACCTTACTGAAATAGACTCGGGGTATTACTTATACTTTGGAGACTGAGTAGGTACTCTTTACCACAAATGATAAAGAATCTGCCCCTTTGCAGGAAAAATATGAATGGCGGCACAAAATTGGCCTAACTTAAAATCCTCACCCAGAACCAGTAAGTTGAGATGTGACCTGAGGATAGTAAGTACATAAATAAACAGAAAAAATAAAAAAGAATTCTTATTTGGAAAATCTCCAATATGAGCATATTGCCTTTAAAGCTGATGTTACATTTTTTTTAAAGCAATCATTTTTTTAGCACCATTGCTCCAAACTCATTATCTCCTGCTAAACTGATTTGTGATACACATATATCCTAAAGTTTGATGAAAACCATGATGTTTAAAAAACCACAACTAAATATAAGATAAGAGAAATAATCCTCATCACCTGCCTATGCAATACATGTTCTCCCATATTGCAGCTAAAACAAGCCCAATAAAATCAATAGCATCAAAAATTATGTGTTCCTGCAATATTTCTTTCTTTTGCGTCTGCACATGATCTCAGAGAAAAACATCTCCAACAAAAGAACTTAAACTAATCATATAAATGACTTTGCTTGAGCATACAATTAAACACAGAAATATGACAACTAGACACAGATTTGTACTGGCCATTAGATCAGATACAAAGACATTTCCAGAAACAAGTAGTATACATGCACATGAGCAACAGCTTATAGAACTAGGATCCCATACCTGTCACTTTCAAATCGGTATGCTCTTTACTACCCCGCACACACACCAACAACAACAACAACAAACAAACAAAAAAACCCGGAGAGACAACACACTAGAGTACACTCCTAAATATTACACTGGATTTAGAATGGGTCCAAACCATCCCATGTCAACTATTCCAATACTGAACATAATTTAAATCTTCAAAACACACACGAACATGACAAACCAAAATCCATATTTCCCCGAACTTTCACAAGGCGATGGATATCAAACAATTTTGGGAAAAAAAAACCACAACTCACAATAAAACACAGGTTAAATCATTACCACATGCTGCCACGGTACTTCAAAGTGTATGGCCCGCTCTCAAGCGAGCGATCAAAATGACTATGAACCTTATGCTTGCCTTTACCACTCTGATCAACAAGCGTCAACTCAAACAAGGCCCTAACATCTGTGCCCTCACTGGCTAGGGCAATAAACACCGACACATAAGTCGAATTATCCTCCGGATTTTTTCCATCTGGGTAGAAGTAAATGGCCCATTGAAAACCTCCCACGGTGAAATTGTCGCTAGCGATGTGTTTACCGATGCCCATGCCTTTCGCCAATGAATATCCCTGAATTACAAACTTGTGTGAGCCATTCACGGTTTCCGTGACTGATCGGGAGCTCGTCGGCGACACCAGAGGGCTTTTGCTGTCACCCGGGGGTGTAGCAAGCGTAGGAGTTTCTGACATTTTCTTCGAGTTCAACAACAACTGGGGGGAATGTAGGGTGGAATCGCTAGGGGCTAATGATCATCGGCTCCGAGATTGGAGGGTGGAAGAAATGATTGGTAAGAGAATTGGATTTCGGAAGATGATTGATGATTAGGGTTTTCTTACAAAGGGAAAATAAAAAGAAAGAAAGAAGAAGAGGAATGAGAGCGCTTGAATAATGGAGAACGTTTTCCAGAATTTTTTCTTTAAAATGTTTTTCCCAGAGTTTAATTGGGCGGCCAGTTTAATTATTATTATAATAGTAAAAAAATTCACATTTTTGGGACAGTATTAGTAATTTCGACAGTAGTCTTTTTTTTTTTTTTAACAAAAATCCATATTTTATAAATATATATTTATAATATATTTATATTATTTATAATATATTATATTTATATATTTATATTATTTATAATATTTATATTTTAGTACCTTAAATATTTATGTTTGGCAATTTCAGTCCTTTTGTTCTTCCCAACTTTTTAGCTTTCCTTAAAATATTTATCTTTGCTTATTTTAGTCACTAAAATCTTTTATTAAATTTTTTTTGGTTCTCGAATTTTTGTTTTGAGCCATCCTTTATTTGAATCCATAAAAAATTTTGGTCCTGCAAATTACAATCTTAGTCCTTTACCTCTTGCAATTCAATAAACATCGAGTAAAATTAATCCTACTCAAAACTAATGTAATCTAATAAGAAAAACATGAAAAATAGTTTTAAAAACAAATGAAAATACACATATCAAAACGAATAAAAATACAATCACATACCAAAACTATCAAACACATAAAAGTATACAATACCTTGTCGAAAACCATAAGAATCATAAGAAACAGTTCAAAACAGACCAAAACTATCTGATTTTGTCATATTTTACTAAATTAGAGTAAAAAAGATTAAAATTGTAGTTTGCAAAATTTTAATTTGAAAAATAATCAAAAAACAAATACTCTAGGGACTTAAAAGTTAAAATTCAAATTAAAATACCCAATTTACCCTAACATAAATATTTGGGACTAAAACCTATCATCATTCCTATCAATTATCAATCTATCTGTAATCCGTACAAACTCCTAATTTTTTTTTTTAAAAAAAAAACCTTCAAATTTTTATATAATAATAAGCGAATTCCTAAACTTGAAAATAAAATTTTTGTTTTCTAAGGTCTTTCTTGACTTCAAATTATCACATATGAATTGAAAATCAAGTTAAAAGAATATATTATAAACATGCGTTCTTAATCATTTCATTTTTTTTAATACCTTGTACAATCATATATTTTTTATTCAATAAATTTATTTCATATTAAATATTCAAAATAATTACTAAAAATTTCATAATTTATTATTGAATATCGATATATTCATTCAATTTAATGTAGATATTTCTAAAAATTATTGAATAATTTTTTTTTATATTATGCAGCATTTGGCAATATATTATAGAATTTAATTTGTACATTTATATTTTATATCATATCACCCAATATATATTATATCAAGTTTAATTATCAAGTTTAATTTTCTTTAAATGTCTATTGAAAGTAGTCTATCAATTGGGCCGGCTCACTCCAGCTCCAATCTTAACCCACATAAGCTTCTCTAAATAGGCTCTAGCCCACATAAGTTCTAACTCATTAAATTTTAACGGGGTCATATATTAAATTAATGAGCCGCCATATATTTTTAAAAGATATTTTAATTTATCAATTAATATTTTTAAATTCCAAATATAAAATATATACTATACAATTATTTTTTGAAAAATTAAAAACTATTAGTAATAAAATTACATTCATATCAAAAAAAATTCCTAAATATTTAACGAATGTCAAAGTCCATATTCCATCAAAGTAATACAAAAATTCAAATTCAAGTTTTTAGATTCAAATTTAACTAATACAAGAATTCAAGTTCAAGTAGTAAATTTCTAAATTCAAATTCGAAAAACTTAATGGATTACAAATTCATCAATCAAAATTCAAGGTCTTAAAGAATTATAGCATATGAATCTTTTGTTGAAAGAAATGAAATTTCAAGGGTACAATTATCAACCCCATCTACAAAAAAAAAAAGGAAAGAACAAATTTATGTGTGATTTCCGACACAATATTCATGTGCATGACTTTTAGTACATTTCTATATGACGTACACATCAACAATAAAATTGAAAAAAAAAAAAACATACTTTTAACTAATTAAATTGTCATAAAATTTGGCAATCTCTTTCTCACCAACTATATAAATTTTCAAACAATTAAAACAAAGCAAGAAAAACCACAAAATCGAGCACTCGACCTGTAAAATTATCACTAAAAAAAAAATCTCAATACTAATAAACTATGACAAAGAATCAATCAATATCAAATTCAGAATTGTTAACAACAATTTTGCAGTTGCAATAGAAATTCACATACAATTAAAACAGAACTCCCTTTAAAATCTCAGTCTAAATTCCAACAGAAAAATATGCAAATCAAACTCAGGAATGCTGAGCTTAACTCTCCATGAAAAAAATCACTACTTGTTCTAATAATACTCTTCCTATTGCACAGTTTTTTTTTCTTCTTTTTAATCCTTTTCAATAATCACTCTTTGTGGAGCTTGGGAGACGTTCTGGGTTGATTGCACAGAAGCAGCTCCAAGGCCCTGCAACATTCTCAATATTTCAGGGGTATCCTCCAAGTAGTATTTCGCCTTACTAGGCTTCTGCCCAATTGTACAAGCAAAGACCTCTGCCATCGGTGAGAGTGATGCATTTGCAGCCGCACTCATTATCACCTCGAACATGTCCTCATTTGATCGATGATCCCCAGCGAGCTCAAGGAGGAGACTCAAACCCTCTAACAATGTCATTCCAAAATGGGGATGTCCTGGTAAGTAAGATATTCGTTGACACCGAAAGTGCAGTGAATGTCTTGTACAAAAAGGCATTCGATGTAATGGGGATAGATAAAAGCTCACTGATAAAGTCAGACACTACCTAGACTAGCTTTAGTGGTAGCACGACCTATGTAGAGGGGATCCTATGGGTTCCAACTGCAGTCTATGGGGATAGCAGGGGGATCACAGAGGTCATGGACTGGCTGCTGGTTAATGCACCAAGAACTTACAATGCAATTCTAGGAAGGGGAGGGGTGATGGACCTGAAAGCTGAGATCTCCTTGCTAAGCTGCTGCATGAGGATCTAGGTCGGAGAAAGCTGGATCATCCTAGAAGGAGATAGACAGACAGCCGTAGAATGCTCCCTCACTAAAGGGGATGCTGAGACTCGGCAACATCCAAGCAGGAGGATTTGATCGACCTCTCTAAAGGGAATGATGAGTTCAGAATCCAGGCTACCAGCAAAGGAGAAAAAAGTTTTTCTCAACTTGGAATTCCTTGAGAAAGGGATCAAGATGGGCCAACTTCTACCTTCTCAACTCCCTTGAGAAATACCTAAAAGTTTTCGCTTGGCAACCTAAGGATAGCAGAGCACAAGGTTGGGCTCAAACCAGGAGTCAAAATAATAAAGAAAAAGAAAAGAACTTTTGCCCCAGAACTAAATGAAGTCATTGCTCGAGAAGTCCAAGCTCTTCTCAATGATGGAATTTTGAAAGAGGTCCGGTACCGAAAATGGCTTGCCAATCCAGTGGTTGTGCCAAAAAGGGAAGGGACGTGGAGCATGTGTGTGGATTTCACCACACTAAATAAATATGGTTAGAAAGACTATTACCCGCTTTTGGGAATTGATCAAATGGTAGACTCAACTACTGGTTATCAATGGCTATGTTTCTTAGATGCTTACAAGGGGTGTCATTAGATTCCAATGATGCTGGAAGGCATGGAAAAGACGTTATTCATTCCAGAGGTCGGGACCTACTGCTATACTAAAATGCCATTCGATCTAAAGAATTCAGGGGGAGAATTCTAACTGGCCATGCTCAAGGTCTTCAAGAAGCAGCTCGAGAGGAACATTGAGGTCTACGTGGACGACATTGTGATTAAGTCCAAAACCACAGAAGACTTCATTGAAGATATAAGGGAGACTTTCTAGACTTTGAAAGCTGCTTACATGAAGCTCAATCTTGAAATATGTACCTTCGAGGTGTCAGCGGGAAAATTCTTGGGTTTCATGATATCAGAATGAGGCATTGATGCCACCATTAATAAACTAAAAGCACTCACGGACATGGAACCTCCCAGGAGCATCAAGGAAGTTTAGAGTGTAACAGGGAAGATGGCAGCATTGGGACGCTTCATCAGCAAAATGGCTGACAAATGAGAGAAGTTTTATGACGTCAAACCTAAAGATTTCCAGTTTACGGAAGATTGTCAAAAGCTTTTGGAAAACTAAAAGAATTTCTGGGAAAATCCCTATAGCTTGTCTATCAGAGACCTAGAGAGGAAATCTTAATGTACCTAACTGAGACAGAGAAGGCAGTTAGATCGGTGTTGCTAATAGAAAGGCCAGGTTTACAAGCTCCAGTGTATTATGTAAGTCGTTTGCTCCAAGGTCCTAAAATTAGATATTCGGAGCTTAAGAAATTCCTGTACCTTATTATTATTACTTCAAGGAAGCTTAAGCCCTATTTTGAAGCTTACCCGATAAGAGTATTGACCAATCCACCACTAAAACAAGCTCTGGCAAAACCCGAGCTATCAAGAAGGACAATGAAGTGATTGCTTGAACTCTTAGACTATAAGATCAATTTCGAATCGAGGAAAGCTATCAAAGCTCAAGCTCTCTTAGACTTCATAGAAAAAAGCACAAGAGTTCCACTAGAGCTCACAAACACTTGTGAATTTAACGTATGGACCATGTACACTAATGGTTCCACTAAGAAGGAAAATTCAGTTGCGGGAATAGTATTGATCAGCCCTAAGGGAGTGAAAATCCCTTACTCTGTGAAATACAACTTCCCAACCTCGAATAATGAATCCGAATTTGAAGCTCTCTTAGTAGGTCTAAGATTCATAAGAGCTCTGAAAGTGCAAAAATTGCATGCCAAAATTGATTCACAAGTTATAGCCAGCCAGGTTGCTGAAGAGTAAGAAGCTAGGGAAGAAAATGTTATTAAATATCTCAAACAAGTAAGAGATATAACATCAAAACTTGAGTATTTCCTTATCAAGCAAATACCTAGGGAGCAAAATTAAGAGGCTTGACACACTATCTAAGGTCTACCGGGAGCTCGCGGGAACTAACATCGAGCTATTGGTTGAACAACTATATTTTCCAAGCATAAATCAAGCGAAAAACTTGGTTATAGACGATCAAGCAGACTGGAGATATCCTATTTACAAATTCCTTAAAGATGGCGACCTTAAACAAGATGCCAAGGAAGCTTGCCAAATACGAAAATGGTCACCTTGCTATGTCCTAATATTAGATGACAAAGTGTACAGAAAGTTGTATACTTGGCCATTGCTCAAATGCTTGAGCAAGGGAGATGGTGAATACGTCATTGAAGAAGTACATAGTGGAATATGTGGATCACACATAGGAGAGAAAACCATAGAAAAGAAGATAAAGAGGACAAATTATTATTGGCCTTCAATGATCACTGATATCGAAAGGGTCATACAAAAGTGTACGAGCTGTTAATTGCATGAAAATAAGTCACTTGTGCCTCCAATGATGTATCAATCCATTAGCACGTCAATTCCATTTGATATTTGGAGTATCGACATATTGGGACAATTCCCAAAAGGGGTGGGGGGGTGTTCAATTCCTAATTGTGGCCGTAGATACTTTACCAGATGGATTGAAGAAGAACCAATGGTAATAATCTCCTCACCAAAGGTACAGTCCTTCGTATGGAGGAATATTGTATGAAGGTTCGAGGTTCCCCGAGCTATAATCTCAGACAATGGAAGGTAGTTTGTAGGCAATCCATTCAAGACTTTGTGTGAAAACTTGAATATAGAACAGAGATTAACCTTCGTAGCTCATCCTCAAGTGAACAGATTGGCTGAGGTCACAAACTGAACAATTCTGGAAGGTCTCAAGAAAAGGCTTATTTCGAGAAGGAAGGTTGTAAACCTTCCTGGCCAGAAGAAATTCCAAGCATCTTGTGGGCCTACAGAATCATACCTAGGATAGCTATTGGAGAAACGCCATTCAATCTATGTTTTGGTGTAGAAGTTGTAATGCCAGTAAAGGTCGAAATGAAGTCCTCAAGATTGACTGAATATGATTCAGTCTCAAATGAGGAGGAGAGAAGGGCAGACCTTGACCTCCTTGAAGAGGTGAGAAATAAAGCTATGGAAGCTGATAAGAGATATAAAAAGCAAGTCACAAATTTTTTCAGCAAGAAAATGAAAGAGAAGCATTTCACAGTTGGAGAAATGGTCATCAAAAAGTTGGATGTTGTAAAGCAAGTACAACTAACAAAGTTATAGGAAAGTTGGGAATTACCTTATATAATCTAAGAAGTTCACAAAAGAGGAAGCTATAAGCTCACTAACCTAAAAGGAAGACAACTCCTAAGGCCTTGGAATGTTTGCCATCTAAAGAAATTCTATGACTAAGGCTTTTTAAAATTTTCCAAACCCCCACAAGCTTGTTTTATAGCTCGGGCTCTTATCTGAAAGAAGCTCATTCAACATCAAGGTAACTTTAGTGACCTATTCGGATTTTTGTCTTTTCAAGTGCATATCAAATTTCTGAGACATAAATAAAAGTTAGGTTTGCAGAGTTTATTGAGATCTTAATTCTTCTTATTTGTTATGCAAGCTTTTATGTGTTGGAGCAAAAACAGAGACACTTTGAGAAAATTGTCTGATATAAAGGAAGAGGTCATAAATAGACCTCTTAAGATATTCAGCATAGAAAAAAAAAGGGAAGAAACATAAGCTCAAAAGATGAGCATTGTGTTTGTTACAAAGCACGAAGTACGAAGAAGAAAGACTATGTAAAATCCTATTCTATTACAGCTCAGTCTTCTTCTTCATCTCCTGGAACCTCCAGCAAGCTTGGCAGGACTTTGTCGTTAACAGCTATCTCCTAATCGGTGACGTCTGAGGGACCTGCAAGGTGATCAGTAATGTTCTCAAATGGAGGTCTACCCAAGGATAGACGAATAGCTCGAGAGAGATTGAGTGTTTTATCAAAATCAATAGGCTGGGGATGAAAAGGATAATACTTAATTAATTCTCCATGACTATAGATGATTTTACCTTGACGAGTAGCCATCGACAAAGGGGGAACATCATGGATCATTCTCTCGGCGGTCGGAGCTTCAGCAGGCTAGTCTAGAGGTCCTTTCTCTTCTTCAGAATTACCCTCACTGGATTGACAGACCTTGGAAAAGGCCTCAGTGGCAAGGTCCTCTTCCTGAGAGTTCGGAGGTTGTTCCTCATGCTCCCAAGGAAGAGGGGCTGCTGCATCTGGATGATTCAGCCCCCCTGTGGACGGCTGGATCAGTCTTTAGATCTCCATTAAGCTCACGCAGCTTGTCGATTACATCGTCATAAAGCCCAAATAGCCAAGATTGAAGAATGGACTCCACATATTGAGCTTGGATAATGAGAGGTTGTTGACCTCCTCGCATATAGCATTGAATTCCTTCAGTTGAGCCTCGAGCCCATGGATGAGGCCATTTTATTTCTTCTCGAGCTTAGGCAGCTGGTCACTCTTTTGGATAGTTTCTTTAATGGCTGAGGCCATTACCAGATTCTTGTCTCTAGCCTCAGTTTCGCTTTTCTTGCACTCCTCTAGAACATTGCTCATGACTGAGTAGGAGGCATTAATTCACTCGGTGGAGGTAGTTAGCTCTACATTTTCTTTCTTAAGACAAGTTTTCTCATCCTGGAGCTCGGTGATTAGGGTAGTGAACTCTTGATCCTTTTTCACTCTCTCCACTTGTCTCCTTAGTCACTCACCTAAGAAGACATGATTTTGAAAAAAGAAGAAGAAAGGTCAGTACTCAAAGGAATTGATACAAGAAAAACTACAAAAAAATAGAAATGAAGAGAACATACTACTATGTGGAGAGACAGTGTATCGATCCATATCATCATCAATGAGCTGTCTGCAGATGTCTCGGTCGATAGGGGGGGGCACACACCATTAGAAAGGATTAGGAGTGTGGCCACTGGAAAAAGGAGTCGGAAGACTCCATGGCGAGGTCGGGGACCCACCTCGTGGTCTCCACATCTGAATAAAAGGCCATGGAAAGATTCCCAAGCCTCTTTAAGGTCTCCGCGACCTCTTTAGCAGCACAGCCACTGAAGTCTAGCCCCTGCTTGGAGGTCGCAGGTGCTTTTCCCTTCCTAGAAGAGGTCAAGGGGAGCTAATTCCCCTATTGGGTGAACTGGGGGGAGAGAGAGTTAGAGATTACAATTTTTGCAGGAGGCCGTCGCTTCTGCATTTCTCATTATGGTGTTCCAAGTTCGGCTAGCCATTGTCACCTTTTTGGTCCGGGACTAGGGAATGGGGATCTTGAAAGAGGATTCCCCAGTGGCCGGAACAGTAGAAGAAGCACCAGCAGCTTTGCCAGGGCTGTTGAGAGAAGCTCGAAAGGACAACGACCTTCCTTGCTGTTTTGTTTGTGAGCAAGAGAAGGAGTTCAATAACCATGCTGTCCTCATTGCTGTCAAGACAGAGAGAAGAAAAGGTCATTAGCACATACTTTCAAATAGAAAGATTAAAGAAATTTATTGAAAATTGAATAATGGAGAAATTTCTTATCATTCGGAAGAGTTCCTATAATTTTCCTAAGGCGAGGGAGGTCGCGATTTGCAGGACTTCCCAATGCAGTAGAGCGAAGAAAAGGAATGGGCCAGATTGGTTGAGTCGACCCGACCTTCTCAACATCCGGTTGATAAGGAAGATTCTATCCCTATCTTTGTCACCGAATAGAGTAGGGAAGCCATTATAAAAGGTTTTATTAAGATTCCAATCTGGGTTGGACTTGGTCTGAACTAGATTTTCTGGATGAAGTTTGGCAAAAAAGAAAAAATCCTTCCAAGGTCTGCCTAAAGAGTGGAAGGGTCCTAATAGCTTATATCTATTGTTAAATTGAAGGTACCCCAAGTTGGTCTTACCCAGAGCAGTGGAAATACCGACCATAAAAAATAACCTAAAGAAGTCCAAGGAAACTGGAACCTTAAATAGGTGGCAGGTGGCTATGAATGCTATTGTGGTCCAGACTGCATTGGGAACAAGCTAAGTTATGGGAAAATTCTAGAATTGGACTATATCGAAGAACAGGGGGTGCATGTATGGCAAAAGAATGCCTCCCCTAAGATTGGTCAAGTGAAGGATTATGTGTTCGACAAGTCCACTATGGGGATGCTCAGATTCCTGAGCGACTACTATGTCATCCCTATGTAAGCCCCTCTCCCCACTAATCTGGAAAATCTCCAAAGGACCTAAGGAGGAAGAAAGAGTGAAGACCTCTAGTTCAAAGGGATGATAGACTTTACTTTTAACACGAGGAGCCCTAGCAGTAATGGGAGGCAACTAGTATACCTCGTTGTCAGAATTTATAGAAGGCCCTTTGAAATCTCTCCTGTGTGAAGAGAAGGGGTGCCAGAGGAAGAAGACTAGGTAAAGGATTTTGAAGACATTTTTTCCGAAGGGGAGAAGATGGAAATTTTCTAAGAAGTAAAGAGAGAAAACAAAACTCACTCGTTGATTCTTGAGAAGCTATAAGGAGAAGTGTTCTAGCTTCAGAGAATTTGCCGGATAGAAAGTTAAGGGGAGTTCGAGAAGGTAGCAGCTCGAGGTAGTTTTGCAAGGGAAAAATTTTGTTTGTATAAGAGGAGTTCTTCGGTAAATCCTAAACTCTTCAAAGTTTCCTAATTTATATATGAGAAGGAGTCCTTTGGATTTCTGGAAAGGATCCGATACACATGAATCGAGGTAACTGCTAAAAACTGAGGTACGTCACCTCCAAAACTAGACGTTACAGAAAACGACAAGACCCTTTAGAAGTCAGGACTTAAAGATGGTACTTTAGGTGCCACGAGCTTCAAGCTCGATGGGCCTAAAGTTGGGCAATGATGGGAGAAATGGGTACGATGCGGATGAACTGACCTAAATGGTCCCAACAAGCGGCCTAAAAACCTAAAAGTCCAAATCACAAGTTAAGAGGAAAGGTTGGCAGTGACCTCTTCCCACCAACCTTACAGGTCACCAACCTTAAAATGAGCTTAGGAGAGGTCTCACCGAACAGTGACCTTCGATCCGGTGAGCTTCAATCCATCTCATAAATCTTTCGTGCCATGACTAAATGTCTACGACTCTTAACATATTCTACGAACCTATAATCACTCATCACGACCTTCTAAGAGGGATAGTCGAGCCGGTCGGCATTCACATGTAGGTCATGAGGATTGTTTAAAGGTCATTAACAAGCTTGTAGCACTCCACCAAGGACATGCATGGTAAGGTATCCCAACATAGGGAAACTCCACGATTCTAGGAGCAATTGGCAGGATACGATTTCACAATTATCCTAATTACCTACTTTCACGTAATCAGAGAATCACTACCAACAAGGTAACTTATTATTCGGTATATATTATCGAATCACACGCTGTTCACGGACAAATTGAGCTGATTTACTCAAAGATTTCTCTCTTGGAATATTGACTTATGCATCAGAGTTATTCTCAGGGCAATAGCCTACTCCAGTGATCTAAATTCATCCCTTATGGTCGTGATTACGGGTGCCATCATGGTTCGGGGTGACTCGTAGATCGTTTCCAAGCTCCATCACTAGTAAATATTGTACTAATAAGTATAAACAGTAAATAAGATTTATGTATCTATACACTATAAACATCTCTAAAAAATAAATAAATAAGAAGAAAAAGAAACTAAATGTATTTATACACTAGAACAATTTTGGGTTCTGTTCGTGAAAATCCGGTGACTCCATTTCCCTGGTTTACAACAAAATCAAAGATATCAGTAACATGGGCTGATTTTGCTGCTACTACTGACATTTTAGAAACAAAAAACAAGGTTCGGATTTCGAAATTCTCGCTTAATATTTTTACAATTTCTTCTTTCATCTCTCTCTTTTTTTTCTTTATAAGAAAAAAGGCTCACCTAATCTCTACCTTAACCAATAGCCATTGATTGACATCTCCGTCCATGGAGTCCTTTTTATATTTTTATTAATTATTATTGATGGGAGAAACAGGTACAATCCAGACAAGTCAACATAAATGGACCCAAGGACTAGGACAGAAGTCAACCTAAATGGGCTCAAGGTCCCAACATTCAATACCTGAAAGTTAGACCCACAAAGTTAATAGGTGGCCAGCGACCTCCTACCACCGACCTCCTAAATGAGCTCAAGAGAGGTACCACCAGAAGATGACAATCGACCTGGTAACTCTCAACTCGTCTCATATGTCTTCCATGCACCGACTAATTGTGCACGACTCCTAGCATCTCCCATAAACTACGATCACTTGGCGTGACCTCCCAAAAGAGAAAGTCGAGACCCTCGACATCCATGGATAGGTCTCGAAGTTGGTTTAGAGGTCTTTTAGCGAGCTCGCAGCTCTTGACAGAGACGTGAATGGCAAGATATCCCAACCAAGGGAAACTCCACGATTCAAAGAGCAGTTGGCGGGATTCTGCACAATCTCACAACTATCCTAATTGCGTACTTTTGAGTAAAAGCAGAGCCCTAATCGAAGAGGTAATTGATTCCTTTCTATATAATCAAATTATAATCAGTCTAGGGACAACGGACAATCTTTTTGAGAATTAGTTACACTCGATTACTCTTGGAATACTGACTTAGGCGTCGGAGCTCTTCCCTGGGCACAGCCCACTTTGGTGACCATCTCTACTTTCTTCTCAGGTTGCAATCATTGACGTCATCACGGTTTTGGGGTGACTTGGAGTTCACTTTTGAGCACCATCACTTCTGGCACAGTCTGTGGGAACTTAGACAAAAAGCTTAGCTTTCTTCCCTACACAAAATAAATAAAAAAGCCTGATGACTCAACTATAGCTGACACGAGTTCAACCATCGTGTCGGGGCAGACCACCAGGCAGCACACAGGTGCACATCGACGAAATGGGAACCACCATGACCATCACGGTCTGGTCCATCTCGGAGGGCCCCAACGAATATTCCACTTATGCAAGAGAGGCCCGAGAAGGGGCACCCTGATGCTATTGAGAATGGCAATAACCCTAGGCCACAGAGTTCTGGGAGAACACAAATATCGGTTCCAGCAGACCTCCTGGAACAAATGGTGGCAGCCCTAAAGGGACTTTTCGACAGGCGAGATTATGTGTCCATGGGATGTACTCCAGTACCCGCCTGGAGAGATTCACAGCCACCTCAAGGCCAAGACGGGCTTACACAGCCTGATCAACCTTTACCTTCAGAAGTAAGGATTGACCTTCGACCTAATGAAGCAGTTTGAGAAATATGTCGAAAGCAAGAAAGGTCACAGGGGGGGAGAACCCAACTTGTGACTGACCTTAGAGAGACATTAAACAATGGAAGGGGTTATGAGCCAAGAGACGGGCTCAATCGGGCAACCATGTCACAAAGCTAGAGATAGCATCCTGAAGAACAGGGGAGCTTGCTACGAACTCCTCTCGGAGAAAGGATGCCACCTTGACAAAGAATGATCAAAACGACAGGAAATGATGCTTGAGGGGTAGCCCCCAATCCAGTGGGGAGAGCAACTCCCCCAACCAATTAGGAATGAAATGGAGAGCATGAGATGCAGAGTAATGTGGACCTTTTGGAGCCTTTGCCATTTGTCCATAGTATCCAAACAGCTCGGATGCCACCAGGATTTAAAGCCCCACACTTGCAGGGAAAATACGATGGCACAAGGGAACCAATGTAGCACATAGATGAATATGTGTCTTACATGGAGATGTTTGAGTACCTCGACCATGTTAAATGATGAGCTTTTCGGTCAACACCGGCCAAGAAAGCCCAATCATGGTTCAAAGGCATCCCGGAGGTAAGCTTCTCAAGTTGGACACAGCTGAAGAAGCTATTCTTGAAAAACTATTAGAGTAGCACGAGTTGCAAGAAAAGACATTAACGACCTCTTTAACATCAAGAAAACATTTGGGGAGAGTATGAGAAGCTATTACAATCGCGTCAATAGTGAGGCAGTGGAGATCGAGTAGAAGAACGATGTCATCTACATCACTACCTTCAAACAGGGTTTGCAAAGGGGGTACGTTGCCCTCAAACTGGCTGAGGAGCCAGTAAAAACCATAAAAGACCTATAGTCGCTCCCAGAAAAATTGATCAAGGTTGAGGAAACGGCGGTCTAGAAGAAGATCAATGGCTTTGCCTCAGCCACCGAAAAAGATAACAAAGGGCGACCAAAAAGCCCCCGATCGTCAAAAAGGGACAAGAACGACCTCCACACGAAGGGATTAACTTCAGACAAGGAAAGAAAGACCATCAACGAACTCGTGACCACTCTTCTGAAGACCTCACAAGTTGAAATCTTGGTGGTCATGGAAAATAGAGGTCTCCTAAAGCCGCCAAGACCTCTTAAAACTCCCGTGGCCAAAAGAGACCCCGCCAAGTTCTGCCAATACCACAAGAACCACGGTTATCTCACCGAGGATTGTTTTGACCTTAAAAGCGACATTGGGAGGTTAGTCAAGGAGGGCCACCTGCAAGAGTTCCTGGCAAGAAACATGGGACATGCTAATCCACCTCCAGCAGCCCCGTAAAATCAGCAAGCTTCGGTCATTGAAATAAATGCCATCAAAAGAAGGTCAAAACGAGCTCGAGGGGAAGACTCTAAACCTCTAACTGTGTCTCTCTAGGTCGGAGATTTCCTAGGACACAAAATACTGGTAGACACTGGGAGCGCTTTGAACGTTCTGTACCAGAATGCATTTGACAAGATGATTATAGACAAGAGCTCGTTGATAAGGTCGGACACCCCTCTGACAAGCTTTAGTGGTAGCACATCCTATGCGGATGGGATCCTTTGAGTCCCAACCACAATCCGCGTGAACAACAAGGTGGTCATCGAGGTTATAGAATGGATGGTGGTCGATGCCCCTGGAACCTATAATGTAATCTTGGGTTGAAAGGGAGTCACGGATCTGAAAGTAGAAGTCTCTCTTCTAAACTATTGCATGGAACCTTAATCGACTCTTCTACAATGAGCTTCCTCCCCTCGTCCCTGGCCTAGAGCAACACCGGATCTTTTAATGAACTTGGCCTACTCCAGTTGGCCCAGGGTTGAGTGCCTCTCTTCTATTTGGCCGAGGTCTTTTCTAGAAGCCACGGGTCTGAGTTGAAGGATGTTGTGTAACCTCCCTCCAATCTGTGCAAACATGTTGATCGCTTCTTCCAGTCAGTGA
The DNA here is from genome assembly GCA_028571225.1 of Parsonsia alboflavescens. NCBI lineage: Eukaryota > Viridiplantae > Streptophyta > Magnoliopsida > Gentianales > Apocynaceae > Parsonsia > Parsonsia alboflavescens. The sequence goes on from JAOXNR010000022.1 coordinate 13,559,615, forward strand.
TCCCTCTGAAGCTGGCTTCTTTGCTGCAATTATTTTTACCTGCATATTTGACGGTCTCTCTCTTCTCTCTCTATTTTTTGTTTTTGTTTTTTTGACCGTGTTAAGAAGCTTTGATTGGCTTTACGAAGTAGACCAAGCAGGAGCTAGCCCGAGCCAAGGTGCCACTAGCCCTTCTGTTCCTCCGAGATTGAGAGATTGCAGGACTCAAGCTGCGATGCGTCTTGGCAGTGGAGGCCCGAGTCGTGGAAGTGAGGGGGCAGGTCGTGGTGTTGAATCACTCAGGGTGGCAAGCAGGACCCGTGCTGCCCTTCGTCGCAGAGCTGAGATGATGGCCATGTATGCAAAACCCTTTCAAGGTCCCCCAATTGAAATCTCCAGCTTTGACTCCGACTTGTCTTCTTGGGAAATCTTGTAATAGTTTCAGGATTAATGCATGTTTTGTTGAGCATAGGATATTTTGCAATGGTCTGTTTGTGGCCTTCTGCTTTATTTTTGGTCTTTATGAATTGCTTGGTGTTTTTCTATCTCTGCTTGGAGCAATATTTCAGCTTCTTATACACTCAACTTTTCAACAATGGCATGCTTGCATAATTGAACTGTCACTTGAGTAATTTAGATTAATACAAGCATAATGACTGCATAAACTTTGGGAGAACTTAGCTTTAAATCATGCAAAACTTGTTGAGGTTGTTGCTGAATATGACCAGTAGATCCAGGAGGTCTTTCGTCGCATCTTAGGTGACCTTTAGGCATAAAACTTTTTTAAGTGACAGGCATTCCAAGGTCTCAAGAGTTGTCTTCCGTCAAGATCAACTAGTTTGTAGCTTCCTCCTTTGTGAACTTCTTGGATTAGGTAGGATCCCTCCCAGCCTTCCTGCAGCTTGATCAATTGACCTTGTTTGCCAACGTTTGATCTTTTGAGGACCATTTCTCCAACTACAAAGTGTCTTTCTTTCACTCGCTGGTTGAAAAAATTTATTAACTGCCTTTTGTATGTCCTATCTGTTGGGATTTATGCCCAAAAAGACTGCCAATTTTCTGTACATTTTTATTTAATAAAATTAAGGTATTATTTGAATTTTTTCTGTGCATATATTTTTCATACAATAAGGTCCAACTTGATTTAAATAGGTGATCTATGTGCTGGGACGTTCAGCATAGTAAGGTATGGATCATAGGAAGTTTAAATTATAAGGAAATTGTTCTTGATTGTTTAATGGAATTGGGCTTTCCATTGAATAATGGTCATAGCACATTAGTCTCCTTTAGGGAGGGTGACTTATCTTTAGTCATTGGGCAGTGAGCTTGGACTACATGTGTTAGCACATTTTGAATGTATAGAGTAGGACTACACAATGACAGTTCTCTAAATGTACTATCAAAGAAAAGAGAACTAATGCCATTGTAGCTACGGCGTGGACACAACCCCATGACATGAGTATGGGTTGGTGGTCTGACGAAGTTAGGTTAATGTGCTTTAATATGATATAGGTGAGGTTTCTTTTGTAAGAGACCAATAGCCTTTCATGTTAGGTACATCGATATAGTTAGTTAAGACAGACCTATAAAATAGGGTCATTATGCCATCTCTCTAATGAGATGGGTTAATCACCCCCTTGTGGATTGTTCAAGTTAATTCATAGAATCCAAGGCCTTGGTAGTACTATTTAAT
>JAOXNR010000022.1:13561386-13579920 GCA_028571225.1 Parsonsia alboflavescens
CATTGGGCTTATCAACTCTGAAAAGAAAGTTAGTTTTGTGAAATTAGAAGCATTATGTAAGAAGTTGCATGATGTTCCAGATGTTAACTTTAAGTTTTCAAAAAGAAGTTTGCGGTCTGGAATGAGGAATCTTTTTATCGAATATCTTCTTGAGTGCAGTGATATGGATATTGTCCCAGAATACCTGCTAGAAGTACTCCTTGAAATCAACATAAATGCCTCTTCATCTCAGAGTTCCTTGAATCAGGAAATAGAAGAAGAGGTAGAATGCTTATTATGTTTGAGTGCCCAGACAAAGCAGATTGTTTGGGATACACATCCTGAGCTGGAAGTTGATTTGGATTTTTCTGATGCATACATGGAAGGTATATTAGAAAGTGATGATGAGGAGGAGGAAGCACTAGAATTACCTGAAAAGTTTAAATTACATGCATGTGATTCCACTGGCTTAACTGAAAGCATGGGTGAAACAAATCTTGATGCTTCTGTGTCACATGTCACTTTTCAAACAGCTGAAGGTGTTTCTTCACATCTTTCACCTAGCAGTGTGTTGAATATTAAACTTGAAGCCACACACATCCGTGAAGAAAAAGATTCTGTTCAACCTCATGATTTTTCGAATTGCACATTTTCCCCAGAATCAAAAGTGTTGGATAGAAAGCAATGTTTTAATGGTAACAAAGACCATTTAGGAAGACTGCCAAGATCAATATGGCCTGATTTGCATGCAATTGGGTCACCAGCTAATCAAAATCAAAGTGAGTTTTCTTCAATGCCATCAGTTCTTGAAGGTGAAGGTGGGCTTGACATCAAGAGACAACAATCTGTAAATGACACTACAGAAAACATTAAGTTACCACACTCTGGCCGGAGTGGAGGGGTGGGTATTTTTCAGCCTAAGCAATGTACAAATGGAAATCAATACCTTGCCATACAGAAAGCTTGTGATGAGACAACGATGGCTATATATCGTATCATTGGCAGCATGTTGAATGAATTTGCACAGGCTGAACACTTGAACTTGACACATTGGAACATATGTTACCTCCGAAGTCATGCGCATGATGATTCAAAAGGTACTTGATACTTGCTTTCATTCATTATCTCTAGTTTTAGACTGTAATGTTTCCAAGCAAATATTTTTACTTGATAATAGCCATAGTTAAACTATCAAGATTCTTTCAATGTTTTAGTTTAATTGTTTAGCAATTTCTGGTAGCACAAAATCTTTGAACTAAGATGTTTCAGTTTCAAGAGAGTGCAAACTTAAAATTGTCTCAACTTAAGGGTTTCTTTTTGGCTTTAATTGCCTTTTCTTTTTTTCTTAGCAGTTTCAAGTTGATAACTGCCTACAGTTCTTGCTGCTTTGCTTCTGTTTTTTAATGAGTTGAAAGTAAAAAAATTAGGACGATTGAGGCTTGATAAGTGAAAAAAAAAAGAACCTATAAAGAAAAAATTCAACAGCAAGGAGCTCTTCTATAACTTTACTATATTATTCTTCTTATGTTCTTTGAAGCGACTTATTCTTTTCTATTTAGAGGAGTGGGTTGTGCATTATTTTACTAATGCTTACATAGTTTTTAGATTATAAAGGTAAAACCTCTGCTAGGCATCATACCTTTTTTGGGGGCTGAACTTAGGTTATTATGATAGGTTCCTCAATAAAAGACATGGAAAAATTTGAATAACTAATATTGAATATATAAACATTAAATTGACAATTTGATTGCTGAGAAACCTAGAACAGGGGCTTGTTTGGTGCTCTTGAAATCTGAAGCGATTATTTTCAGCATTTGCATCTTATTAGCTGGCATTTACCTGAAAACTTACTTAGCTTTAGAATGCTACACTAGAATCTGAGAGTCCTGTGCTTTTAGTATGACCAATTTATTCTTACTGAATTTCTGAATGTGGTTTGGGTATCAACAGGCAATCATCAAACATGACCTGTGCAAAAGGAACTAACCTTTACGTCACAGGGGAGCAACTTATCGTAGAGCTTCTACCTTTTAAATTTATCCTTGACAGACTCATAGAGTTCTATATTTATGAGGTTAAATTGTTTTTCCATCATAAATTCACTTTATATAGCAAAACTATGGGAGTAATCTCCTCTTTTCTGCAGTGTTAAACATCACCGAAGTTTATTTTATTTTATCTTCAGTTTTCTTTGTATTCTCCATTTAATTTCTTTGTGATAGTCGTCCATAGGATACCTGACCATGTTCTTGCATTTGTGTCTAGGTTTCAGAGGATAAATGGGGTTGCCAGAGTGATATCTGTGATTCGGTGTTGATTCATGTTCTTGAAGTGTTAATGCCTTCATTCCCTGCAAGGTACTTCCTTTTTTCTTGCACCTTTAGTTCTTCTCTTATCGATTTCCTTCCATTTTTGGTTTTCTGAACTGTTGGTTTGTACATCACAAAGCATTGTTTATTAGGCACCTTGGGCTAGGCTTATATTGTGACTACTGGATGTTCTGGACTTCAGCTTCTGTAATCCAGCTTTTTTTATAATATCTTTGATAGATATAAACAATACCATTGGAGTAATGAATTTCACTCCTAGAACTTTCCATTTGAAGTGGCAAGTGATAAAAAAGATACAAGTATTAGAAAAGGAAAAAGCTGCTGCTTTTAAGTGCTTAAACATCATTTTGAGTAATAAAACAAAATCAAAGAGGCAAGGATTCATTGGAACAGAAGAATTCATTGTTTTAACTTTTAAACCAGTCCTCCCAGCTTTAGTCTATAACTAGTCTTTCAATTTCTAATGATTTTGGTCCTTTTTTTCTTTGTATTATTGTAAAACTCAGGCGTTCAAACGTTTCGACAGTTGTCTGCCAAAAATGCTGCATCTTTACAACTTTTGTCATTGCAGTATGAATTGCACATCTTGGAAGAGCAATTAGCCTTCTGTTCATAAGAGGACATGTAGTTTATTGCCGTTAAGACGAAGTTTTTTGGTTCATTCATGGTTCTGATATGTGGTATATGTTGTGTCATGTTCTTTGTGCTAAAGAATATGTATAATAAGAAGAGAGAACTTCTCCATGAATTTATGTTCAGCTTCTAATGAGTTCTAGACTTTTTTTTTGTTTTTTTTTTTGAAGAATTGAGCTCAATGGGTGCATTTGGAACGGGTGTTTTTAATTTTAGAAACTGAAAACTTGCTAGAAAATCATTTGGACAGCAATAGACTTTATTAATATGATTGAAGTTTTGAAAAAGGTTGGGTTTTTGGTCAGAAAAAGAAAACATGCTAAACCTATTTGTGGGTTCCCTAGTTCACCACATCGACTCTTGGGAGCTGATTTTATTTTTTCTTTCCCTTTTTCCTCTCCTTTTTCTCCCTCCATTGCCTTCCTTCTCTTTAAATCTGGCCTTCTCCCCTTCTCTTCTTCTTCTTTGATTTGCTACCTACTTCTTCTTCCTATGTACTTATATCCCTTCGCTTCCTTTTGAAATCTGTCCCTTTCCTTTCTCAAATTTACTAATTGCCCCTTCCTGTAATTTGAACAAGCTTTAGTTTTAGAAGTACTTCAGTCAAGGAAAGACCTTCCCCATTCGAGAAGGCCCTCTTCACGCTGCATTTGGAGAGTCCCGAACTCTTCTTGAATAAAGTTTGCCTTCAGTAAGAGGAAAGCCCAGTAAATTTCATACATAAGCAGACTTCGTTCCGGTTCACATATGCTGTGTACCTTGTTTTTCTTTTTTTGTTTCCCTTTTTTTTTTTTTTGTCTTCAGATATATCAGTTTCAATCTTTCTTTTCTTCTTTATTTGCTGCCTCCCTTCCTCTTCCTAAATGCTCTCTTCCTTCTACTTTTCTTCTGATTTGATCTTCTTCTCTAGAGATTTGCTGGCTTGGAGTTTTGTCGATATAGGGGTGGTTTTGTTGGTTGGTCATTTGGCGATTTGTGGATAAATTTGGTTCAAATAGAGTTCTGGATCAGAGAGGGGTTCAAAGTTAATCCAAATGAGAGTTGATTTTTGAAAAACTTAAATGACTCAAGTTCAAAAATTAAAAAAGAATCACTTTCAAATTTTTAAAATTTGTGTCTTTGTCCGAATGCACCCATTGTTTTTTTAGCACATTTTAGAGTCACAAAAAGAAGTTGTCTTTGACTTGAAATGCAAGTGCTGAAATTCATTGAGAAATCAGAGTAAAGTCTGCATCTTTTAACTGTTTTCTTTGCATTTGTTTTTGTACCAATATGACTTCTCTATATTGTGTTAGAGTAATCTGCTACTAAAACTGCACCTGCATTGATTACTAGTTACTAGTTACTAGCTAATTTATCAGATCCCTTAGGACGAGGTTGTAGTCTTGCAAAAGTACTCTTACAAAAGTTTGTTTAAAAGGAACTACCACTCTGGATCTTATAGTATACACATACTCTCTCTATTTCTCTCTCTGTTTAACCAATAAAAAAAATTACACTTGTTCCGTCGTCCAATCCACTAACTAAAATAAAACAAATAATAAGTGAAGAAACTGGAAAAGAAAAAGATAATGTGATCAGAGCAACCAAGAAAGAAAACTGAAGAAAAATCAGTTGATAAGCTGAAAAATATATGTACATTTTTCCTCTCTTTTTTTTCCTGGTTGCTTATTTGATTTGCATATTATTCCTTTTCAGGTTTTTTAAATCTTTTAATTTTTGTTTTTTTTAAGTTTAACATTCATGGTTAACATTGTTAAAGGGAGCGGTTTGAATTATTGGTTTAATGGGAGTGCAAAAAAGTGTACCAGAATATTTGGAGTGAGGAAAAACAAATATCACTATGATATTATGATTGACGTGTCCAAGAGTAGAAAATCAACCAATATTCAACTCATTTTAGCAATGTTCCAGGATTCAGAGAGATTTGGTTTGCGAAGCTGGAATTCTAATGTTTGAACATTTGTGCATAGAAAGATTTTATGAACAGGTAGTCTTTTGGTATTTTTGAGCCAAAAAAAAAAAAAAACATAAAGAATACTCTTTGGTACGTTGCTAATGCCTTCTGACGTTCTCCTACAAGCAAATAAATGACCTGTATATGAATCAAAATATAGAAATTCATCTACTGTACCTCCCTAGTCCAATACTTGTCAAAATAAAGAACATTAGGTTTTTTACTGTGCGAAATTATCTTCTTTTCTCTCATTAAGCTTGTTTGATTTTGGAACACGAAAGGTGCTTATCATCGCCAGTTCTTGGGCTATAATATGAAATTTATTTTCTCCTATTTCGAGATGTATGTATTGTTGATTCATTGTTATAATATCCTGTAATTCTGTCTCAGTGTGAAACAGAAAAAGTTGGTGAATTGATGTGCTGTGGTTGAGACTGATGGTTGGGGAAGGTCGACGAGGCATTGCTCGGATGGTAGCAGACTGGGAGTGGCCAACTGGAGCAATGCAAATTGGAAGGTATACACTGTATGTGGAGCACCTTGGTGTTTATCTTTTGTTGGAACAAGAAATGCACTCTAATTTTTGTTGGCCATTTATCAGTTGATTTTGCAGAATTGAACCTCAAAATTTGCAAAACATGGAAATTTTGATCTTTCTGTGTTCCATGTTGAAAAAAACCCCACACAAATGAACCAAAAACGATTTACACAATTATTTCATCTTAGTCAATTTTCAAGATATTGCTACCTGAAGATGAAGCAATCTTCTTAGCAATTTTGACAATGTCTCATTGATGTTAATGGTAATAATGTTCAGATATTGGTCAAGTTAGCAAAATGAAATACAATGGGGAAAAAATTAAAGACCATGTTATGTTAAAAAATATTAGGGTCAAAATTGGAAAAATTAAATATTTTCAAGGAAGAAAAGTCTTTTTTTTTTTTAATTATGGACTGAAATTATTAAAAGTAAATAATTTACAACTAAATTTGGATTTAATTCAAATATTATGGGTCTAAATTATAAAAAGTAAGTATTTATTACTAAGAATGAGTTTTTTTTTTTTTTTTTAACAAAAATTGAGTAAAATTGTCAAAATTAAATAATTTAAGACCAAATTCTAATCATGTTTGGGGTTAAAATTAGTAAACTTAATTATTATGGGACAAAAAGTATTTTTAAAAATTTAATTACATATATTATTTATAGTAAACAATTATGACTAGATTCCAATAAAGTTCTAATAATTTATGACTAGATTTTTTGCTAAGGATTAAAATTATAAAAATTAAATAGTTCAGGACTAAAAAAGTTTTTTTTTTAATAAAAAATAAGGACCAATTTTTCAAAGGTAAATAATTTAGAACTAAATTCTATTAATGTTCAAATATAGGGGTAATAATATAATGTTTTGAATGGAAATATCCTAAATTTGGTGGACTTTGAATGGAAATGTTTAGTTATAATGTTTGGGTAATTTTCCTTTGAAAACAATGCAGGGGTAAAAATTAGAAAATTTAAATATTAGGGGAAAAGAGTATTTTTAAATATTAAAGGAATAAAATTATCAAAAGCTAATAGTTTAGGACTAAAAAAAGTTTTTTTTTTTAAGAAATTAAGGCTACAAAGTAAATAATTTATGAATTCTAATACGTTCAAATATTGGGGTGAAATATTATGGGAAACAAAGTATTTTTAAAAGTAAAGGATCAAAAATATGAATAGAAAATAATTTAGTACTAAATTATTTGGGTTCAAATTAGATAGATTAAATATTTTAGGATAGAAAGAAGTATTTTTAACCAATTAAGGACTAAAATTATCAAAAGTAAATTTTTTATGATTAAAAAAGTTTTTTTTCAAAACATAAGGACCAATTTAATCAAAAATAAATAATTCTGGACTAAATTTTAATACCATTCAAATATCGGGTAAAAATTAGCAAACTTAAATGTTTTAGGGGAAAATTAAGTATTTTTAAATAATTGAAGACAAAAATTATAAAAAGTAAAAATAGTTTAGGACTAAAAAAAATTTTTTACAAAAATTTTCAAAAGTAAATACTTTATGACTAAATTCTAAAAAAGTTTAAAAAATTAGTGTAAAAATTAGCAAAAATAAATTTTAGGATAAGAAGTGTTTTAAAAAACTTAAGGACAAAAATTAGAAAATATAAATATTTTAGGACTAAAAGGTGTCTTTCAAAAATTATCAAAAGTAAATAATTTATGACAATAAAGTTCAAACGTAAGAGGTAAAAATTAGCAAAATTAAATATTTCAAGATAAAAATAAGTTTCTTTTTTTAAAAAATAAGGACTAAAATTATAAAAGTAAAAATAATTTAGCACTAAAAAAAAGGTTTTTACAAAATGAAGGACAAAATTTGTGAAAAGTAAATAATTATGGATCAAAATCTAATTATGTTCAAATATTTGGGGTAAAATTAACAAACTAAAATGTTTTAGGGGTAATGGTGTATTTCTCTTTTTTCAATCCAGATGTTTTCATTTGTTCGTTCTAAATTAGTTTGTTTTGTTAATTTTACTTACACATCAGGTTGACGCAATACTAAAAAATGAATTTGGTTCGAGAATCTTATTGGTATATGTATCATTAGTGGGTCATTACTGCACCGATTAGTTCATACGTTCCTTCATCTCCATCTTTATCTCTTATGAATTTATCTTTATCTCATGTTGTTTTTTCAATTTTTCTGCCTGTGCTGATCGACAGCTCTCTTAAAATGATTTTATTAGTTTATATTTTCTTCTGTATCCCAGATAAAGCATGGCTGATTCTGTAAACCAAAATAGATGTTTAGAAAACTTAAATACTATGCTCATCATACTACCCAAGCTCTTGCCAGAAAGTTCACAAAGGTTTCTAACGTTGAACATGTGATGCATGGGCAAACATGGCTACGAGCACCAATTTTTCTATGCAAGTAAAGAGATGTGATGATCTAACTAAATGGATAACAAAGTTTAAAAAGTGTTCTCATATGGGATTCCGATGAAAAATGAAGACGAAAGCTAGAGTTGATAACATAAATATGGTCTCACAAAATATCCAATTGAATAATTGAGTTAAGATAAGGTGGAAATGGCCCGTCAATATTGCAGCTCCTCAGTATACTACACCATCTTCTACTCCATCCAATATTTGGGTTCCAGATTTTCTAATACTTCTTCTACACCATTAATGATAAACATTTACAAATGCTTTTGCGGGTATATTTTATTAACAAAATCCTAAAAAAGATATACTTCTTCACTTTGCTTTGATCCTAAAAATGAAAGTTTTCGCAACTGTTGCATATATAGGTCTTTATTGGCAATGCAGAGTTCTTGGCAGATGTTGCATATTTGGGGAGTCTATGGGAAGGTTGTATCTCACTGAAGAAGTTGGAAACAGGAAATGATATTTATTTAATACTGGATGTGGTAGGAAAACTTGGAACATATCATGTTTAAGCTGATGAAATATCATGTTCTCATCTTACTTCTCCTATTGAAGCTCAAGGAAATTTAAGATTGTAACAAGCTCAAGCATGGGATCCAGAAACAGTCCATAGAAATAATACTAAAGTTAGGGACTTTTCTGATCTTATATCATTTGAATCGGGACAATTTTGAAAAGGAGACCAGATAAAAGTGGAAACACTTTTGCATTCTATAAGGGGAAATATTGTGTAAGAACAACTGAGTAACTTCAACTGCTATTTTATTTGAATTTTGAATTAAATTAAATTGAACTGAATTTAGAAAATGAAATGAACAGATTTTTCTTCACTTGGGTTAATTCTCCTATCCCTCCATTTTTGTTCTCCTGATCGAAAAATCTCCCAATGTTAGTTCTTGAACATCTTTAAAGGGAAGAAGTTCAATTACTCGAATCTAAATAGACTTTAGGTAAATAAAACCATGTAAATTGTCACAACAATCTTGAGGGAAACGTAGGCATAACTGGCATTCATCCATGACCATATACATCCTTCAGAAAGAAATAAAGAAATTAACAAAGCTACATTTGGATTCTAAGAATAGATAGGCCTAAAAGTAGACCTGTCAATTTGGGCCTGGATCCATGGGGGCCCATGGACCCCCTTCACATATGTGGTGGGCTGGATAAAACTTATTTGTAAATGGGCTTCAGTGGGCTAGAACCACAAAGAAGGGACCGGGACCAAAGGGGGCCTTTTTTTCCCCAAGATTCATCCCGTTCTGAATTTCACTCTCTGAAGTCTAAATTCCCAGTAGCGGTGGTTTGCTTCCCAGCAACAGGTGCAACTGAAAATTTATCTATCTTTTGCAACCGAAAATTTTCTTTGTTTTGTGTGTGTGCTAAGGTAATTTTCTTCTCTCACAAAATCTTCTATCCCATTTCATTTCCCCCTTCTCTAATTTTCATTCCTCTATTTTCTGGTTCAAGCAGCCTTTTGGGTCAGCCTAAAACTGGTTCAAGAGAGGTCTGATGTCATCATCTTTAAGAGGTAATTTGTGAAACCCATACTATGGGTAGTTTTTAAAATTGGGAAACGTATGAATGTCCTACTTCCATATGAATGTCCAAGGAAAGTCATTGAAATAATTGAAAATAAGGCTGGTAAGAAAAATTAAAGAGGTGTGGGTAGGACCCAACGTAGCCAGGCTGAGAAAACAAAATTTATTAGTACTCCTAAGTCTTAGGTCTTAAGATTTCAAGTGTTTTTTTCTCTCTTTGAGATTATCATCATTTTTCTTGATCCATTTCTCTCTTTGAGATTATTTATTTTTCTAGATTCAAGTTGCATTTTTTTTTCTTTTTTTCTCCCCTATTTTTGCTCTAATGTTTATGTATCCCTGTGAGAATCAGATAATCGTTTCATTTCTTGTGAATATTTTTTTCTAAGATGTTGAGTTGAGAGGTTTTCAGGACTAACCATGATGAGCGTTTTTTGCTTTTCATTTTTGCTTGAAGATTTTGTAAGTATTTCAAGATGAATATGTTTATGGAGTATTAACATTTGAGATTTAGTGTTGGAGACTTTGAGGTATTAGTACTCTTTTTTGGTATTATCACTGAGGATATCAATAGGGTGGTAGTTATGCTATAAAGATGAGTAGTTCCATGAGTCTAAACTTGTGGTGATCAAAAAAGTGTCTCATGAGAAAGGATTTTCTTTGGCTTCCTGTTTTTCCTTTTCTTTCTAGTTTGGTGATTGTGGTGGATGGGGTTTGCTATTCAAAATGAAGTTTCTTTTGCCAAGAAGGTGTCTTTGAGCTCACATATTTTTGTACCAGTCTATTTTGCCAAGAGAATATTTTGCAGGCTTATCCCTTCCCATTATAAAAGGATAAAAGATGTTATATATACAATATCTGGATAGTTTGACATTGTAATATTTTAAGATTCAAGAATTCTATCTGGGACTTGGAAGAAATTAGAAGAGAGAGACTAATTATGGCTTTTCAAGATATATGCAATGAAACCAGGTAGATAGATAGATATTTCAAGAATTGGATCTTTTGGGACATCCTCATCAAGAAAAATTAAAACTGTTAAAATATTAACTTTAAGATTGTAAAGTCATCCTGCTGTCATGTTTTAGGCTGCTTGTGAACATTAGCCTTAATTGAATTTTGATATGATAAAGAATGGTACTCCTTTTTAACATTGCTATTGTGAACTGTTTCGATAAACCTAATTCTAATGTTTATTGTTTCTAATGTTTATTGCAAATAGAACTAGTACCTATTTATTGTTTCTGTTCTAAAGTTTTGAGTTAAATTTTATGTTTGTGATTTAGATAACGAATGAGGAGATGGAGTTTGAGACTTTTGTGGATGTTAGTAGTGGAAGTACTCCTAATGATGCTAATGTCAGTGTATCTGAGATTGAGGGGTGAGGGTAGTAGTTTTAAAATTGAAAGAAAAGAAACTTCATATGTTTGGAATTATTTGAAGCGAGTGGGTAAAGGAATGGATAGGATTGAGAGAGCAACTTGTAATAGTTGTGGGGAAGAGTTTAAAGTTGGTGCATCATCTAGTGGAAATAATTATGAGACTTCTCATTTATGACGTCATGTCCAAAATTGTAAACATATAAATTTGAAGTCTTCAAATCCGCTTCAAATGTCTTTTGATCATGAAGAAAAAGTAAGGGCATTTAAATATGATCCTAAGTTGTCACATGATATACTTGCTCAAGCTATAATTAAGCATGATTTGCCTTTCTCTTTTGTTGAATATGATTTGTTTAGAGTTTGGGCTAAATCATTAAATACAGATGCTACAGTTATTTCTGGAAATACTGCTGTTTCTGGTGTTCGTAAAATTCATATTAAAGAGAAGGAAAACCTTAAACAATTGATGCCTAAAATCCCAAATAGAATTTGTTTGACTTCTGATTTGTGGACAGCTTCTACTTCTAAGAGTTATATCTATTTGACTGCTCACTTTGTGGATGATAATTGGAAATTATGAAGCAAGATACTTATGTATGCCTCCTCCACATACTGCTGAAGAATTGGTTTCTAATATCTTTAGTAGTTTGAAAGATTGAGGAGTTGAGAAAAAAGTTTTCTCGATGACTTTGGATAATACCTCGGCTAATGATTGTATGCGAAATATTCTGAAAAGTAATATTTGCTTGCATAGTGGCTTGGTATGTAATGGTGATTTTTTTCATGTACGTTGTTGTGCACATGTTTTAAATCTCATTGTTAAAGAAGGTTTGAAAATGGCTGATGATGCTTTATTGAAAATTAGAGAGAGTGTGAAATATGTAAAGGATCAGATGGAAGAATGAAAAAGTTCAAAGAATGTGTTCAACAAGTTGGGGTTGATGTGAGTGTTGGGTTGAGGTTAGATGTGGCAACTAGGTAGAATTCAACATACTTGATGCTCGCAAATGCTATTAAATATGAGAAAGTTTTTGATGCACTTAACACTGTTGATAGAAGTTATAAATATTGTCCAAGTGAAAAGGAATAGAGAAGGGGAAAGATAATTTGTAATGTTTTGAAATCCTTCTATAAGATTACAAATTTGATGTCAGGTACTTCGCATTCCAGTTTGGAAAATTGAAGCTATGATTTCCTCATATTTGAACAATGAGAATGAAATGGTTAGATCAATGGCATCAGAAATGAGTTCAAAATTTGATAAATATTGGGGAGATTACAGTCAAGCACTTGCATTTGGAGCAGTTCTTGATCTAAGATTCAAGCTTGACTTTGTGAATTTTTGCTATGAGAAGATTAATCCCTTTTCTTGTGATGAAAAGACAGAAATATTGATGAGCGATTTGAAAAAACTTTTCCAAGAATATGTGTGTACAAGTGAAGCATCTTCATCAAGTCATTTGTCACCTGATGTTTCTAAGACAGTGCAAAGGAGAAATGATAATCAAGTTGTAGCTGAAATACTATTTGAAGTAAGTTTGGTTCTTTTTTATATTTCCTTTTATGTAATTTTTTTATATTATTTTTCCTTTGTGAGTATTTAATCTATTGTAGGAGTTTTTCTTGAGATCTGAACCAATCTCTGCTACTACAAAATCTGAATTAGATTTTTATTTAGGGGAGAGCAAGCTTAATTATGAAAAATTATCGATCTATGGATGTTCTTAATTATTGGAAGGACAACATAGCTCGTTTTCCTAAAAATTCTGGCTTGGCAAGAGATGTGTTGAGCATTCCTATTACTACTATGGCATCGGAATGTATTGGTGGGCATGTTCTCACTAAGTATAGAAGTTCTCTTCTTCATGAGAATGTCCAAATGCTTGTTTGCACAAAGAATTGGCTACATGGATTTACTCTAACTTCCTATAGTATAATTTCGATATCTTTAATCTTTATTCTTTCAAAATTTATATTGAATTAATTTATTTGTTCTCTTCTTTTTTTGTAGATGACGTTGATAATTCTCCCCTAGAGGTTTCATTGCTTTCAACAAAAGACCAACATGCTACAATTCTTGAAGATCTTGAATCTTGATCGATGAATTTGTAATCCATGAAGTTTTGTTAAACTTGAATTTGCTTTCACTTAAATTCTTGTTTAATTTTTGTATTAGTTAAATTTGAAGATTTGAAGTCTTGTTGAATTTGAATTTTGGTATTACTTAAATGGAATATGGATTTTGACATTTATTGAATATTTATGAATATTTATTATTATTATTTGTATGATATGAATGTAATTTTGTTATTGATAGTTTTTAATTTTTTTAAAAATGTACATATTTTATATTTTTAATTTAAAGATATTAAATAATAATTATTATAATTAAATAATAATAATTGTAATTTTATAATAATAATATAAAGTAATATTTTATAATAATTTTAATTTTATTATTATATATTTTATATATGAGGCCCATGAGCCAACCTATGGACTGAAGGGATTATATGGGTTAGGACCCTTTTAAAATTGAATGGATTGTTACTTTATATGGGTTGGGATCTATTTACTGTGGCGTTGGAGCTTTGCGGGGCTGGCCTATTGCCGGGTCTACCTAAAATTACTCAATCAACGAGCCAAATAACTAAAACCAGAGTATTGACCTAGGAATCCAACCCAAAGCAAATAGAATAGTAGAAGCGTAAAATAGAAACAAAAACCGGAAAATAAATACATTAAAAAAATACTAATCCATTAGCGGTCAGCTCTTTGATGAAGACGAGGAAAATGGGTACGAGCCCAAAAAAAAAAAAAGGATGGGGCGAACCAGCATATCCATACCCGCTAAACTCGTGTCCCCACCCTCGATCTACCCAACAGCTATACAACAGCCCATAGAAAATAGCTCCATTTTGACAGTGGAAAAATAATTTAAGAGCTGTGACATGGCTATTAGCCCAAAAGCTGTAGTGGTAATTGCACAAATCACAATCCTTGATTGAAGATGAATTCAATCAACAACTAAAACACAAGTCCCTCCAATTAGCTGCAATTCTTCTTAATCCCCAAAAATACGTTGATGTCCTGGTTAAGATACCCTTCTCCCAAATTATTTCATCATCAATATTGATGGAATTGATTTGATTGTATAAGATCACAACCTTGGTGAATAACAAGATTAGTTCTCTAAAGTATTGATACTTCAAGTGCACTTTTCTTTGCTGCAAGATGACTGGAATTTCTAAGTTTCATGACTCCTCGTTGAAACCTATATTTATTCAAATGGAGTCTCCTATCTAGTAGGATAATATAAGACCAACTAAAGATAGAGTGTAAAATATTACACAGATACTCTTGATTTAAAATGAAATAATTATCACCTTAACCTATAAAATGAATTTCATGAAAATTTGTCCAACCCAATAAGATTTTATTGGGCCTATCCTTCTGATGTTGTAACTCCAAGTCTGATTACAACATGCTGGGCTCAGTAAATCAAGTTGGATGAGTTTGGCCTTAACCCATGTTATTGGCATGGTTAATGGTCAGACTTATACAATCGTGGTAAATAAGGAGGTTTATAATAAAATTTTAGATGAAAATGGTTCATTTAGAAAACATATTGAGCATCTTATAATAGAAATGTAGATATTCATTTTATTCGATACAATGTTCTTCCTATGTGATTATATTTTTACTATTGGCTTGCCGTTAATAAACAAATTTATTCTCCGATGTGATCTTCATGTTGATTTTAGACTCTTTTGGCCTATAGAACTGGATGAATGATCTCGACTGGATTATTGAGATTTTGGGATGACAAAATTGTTTTTGACCGATGAAGATTTCTAATTACATAAAAGAGTATTCTTTTTCTACTTGATAATTAAGTTGACAAATTCAAAAATAAAAAATCTCATGTAGTCACTATAACTCACTTGGGGGAATGAATATGTCTATATCTATCATATATAAATGTATATAGCAAAGACATTGAAATCCACGAGAGTAAATCTCACAATCTCATACAATTACATATTTTTTTTCGAGATTAATGAAAATAAAACACAAATCCAATGAACATAGTCTTTCATATCCAATAAATATAACTTTTAAATTTAACAAATGGAATCCTTCATATTATTCATATTCAATGAATATAGTTTTTTCATAGTATTGCCAATATTTCAATAAGGACATGTCAATTGAAAATAATTATCTTTTATAACTTATGATTAATTAACAATCGCCTAGAAGGGTTATGTATTTTATTTTAAAAGTAGCAAACAATTCTATAAATAGAGTTGTCCCACCAACTCAAACAATTCAAAACAAAAACAAATACCTTTTAACTTTCTTCCCGATCTTTCTATATTGTTAGAAGAAAAAAAATCACTACCAAAAAAAAAAAAAAATCTAATTTGAATTTATGACATATTACTCAAATAAAACTTTGACTCGTTAAAATTTCTAAATATTTTAATATTATGGAAAAACACAATTTAAGCTAGTTTCCAATTATTAAACCTGAGCCATAAATAATCTACGTTACCAAAAGAATTGTTCTTCGCAATATTTGTATATTGCATAATCACTCTTTCAATCCCAAAACATTTTTAAAAAAAATGATTTAGAGAACTCGTAATTACATGTTATTTGTAAATGTTTCTTATATATGGTCCTTGGCCTTTTCTTTGAGGTAAAAAATTGAAGTTATCATATAGTTTTAATATTGAGATAAATTCAAAAAGAAAAATAACAACTGTATAAATGTTTAAAACTTATAAAGGGTGAAAAATACTAGAGGTTTACAAATTTTATTATGTTTTCCTATGGTCTTTCTTTTTTTTTTTTTTCTATTAGTTAATATGGTTTGTATCTCATATATTTTCACAACTTGATTTTTGTACTCAAAAAAATATAAATGGGAAAAAAAATTAATATTATTAATACATAAGTGACAATATTCATGCACTAAGAGCCGCATCATAGACATGAGTGTTTTTGGGATGTTTACTTAGAAATCTATATTCGATTTGAGATCAATTGATTCTTTAACAAGCACAGGTTAAGTCTAAGTTAATTTAAATTTTAGTTGAAAATTTTTATTATATTTTAGTATTAACACATTTTTCAATAAAATTGTATACCTACTCATTTATTATTAATAAAAAACTTTACATAAAATGTATTTTATCATTAAATGTTAAAAAACTATAAAAACAATTAAAAGGTTATGATTACTATAATTTATTGGTGCTAAAAATTATTGCCTTTAAATCATTTTTTTAAAAAAATTTTCATTAAAAAAAACTTATTAATATCAAATATATATATATATATATATATATTTATATATGTATATATAAACTTGAAGTGGATTTTATTTGATGTTAACATACATTGTATTACTAATAAATTTTATTATTTAAAAGTTAAACTTTTATTTTTAATTATAATGTTACCGACTTAATTATGATTTGATTGTTGTTGAATATTTTGATTGTGCCTAAAAACTTTTTTGATTCATTTCTGCAAATAGTGATTGTCATTTGAAAATTTACTCATTTTTATTTTTTGAGAGAATGGCCAATATAATACATAAACTTAGGCTTAATATCAATTATGATACTAATTGTTTTTTTTTTCTTCTACCATGTCAATACCCATACTATTTATAGGTAGCCAAAGCACTACTTCCGATTACTTCCGGATCAAATTAAATCTGGAAAAAAGAGCACGGTTCCTAATAAATGTCTCCCTTATTAAACAGAATAATAATTTATAATATGCATCAAAATATATGTAACAAAAACTATATAAAAAAGGCAAAAAACTAGGTCTTGGGAAGTTTCCAGAGATAAAAAAGCAAGGGTAGGACTTGGTGGGCTTTTGGTTGAAGGAAACATCTCTAATAACATTGTGGGTGTATTAGAACTCGAGGGAACATTGACAGGTCTTGTGACAGCAGTTACAAGAACCTTTGCTGGCGTAAGTAGTGGTGCAAACGGAACTGGGAATTGCTAGTTCCGTATTCGGATCCAATTACTAAATATAAGATTTTGACTCTATCCGATTATCCTCTAAGTCTAACCTATTTAGATCTGGTCCCTATCCAATAGGCATTTGGTCTCGGGATGGGCATAACCATTATATTTTCTATTTTTTATTACATTTTGTTAAAAAAAATTTAAATGATATTTATGCATAAAAATAGGAAAGAAAATAAAATTTAAATAAGTTAAACAAAAACGTGAAGTTAAAGATGCTAAATGGTCAAATTAATATACACTTATCAATCAAATATATAATAACAATTGATATTAAGTAGTAAATAATAATTATAACAAATGCTAAAAAGTCAAATTAATATATACTTATCAATTAGATTTAAAACAATCAATCGATACTCATTATTAAATAATAATTATAACACTTATCAAGAAATATCTAAAATTTAATTGTCAAATAGCAAAATTAAAGTTGAAACAAGAATAAAAACATATGCATTATGTGTGTATATATAAATAATATTATATATATATATATTTATATATATCTAATCAAATCCAGAATTAAATGGGTGAGAAACTACGTATATCATATCTGGATGGGACAAAAGAAGAATTATTGGACGTTGGAGTAGGAGTTGGAGATATTGTTGGGGTGGGATTTTTTTTTTTTTTATTAAAGAAAAAGGTAAAGAAGGAGATCTCACATGAAAGCATTTGTGGAGGTAAAAAAATAATGAATGGATTATTTCACCTTTAAAGAACAAAGGCAAGTGTTAGGCACATACTCTTCTTGTCGGATTTTGATGAAAAAGTGGTTGAAAGTAGTGTTTTTGCTACCCACAAATAGTATGGGTATTGAGATGTTAGGGAAAAAAAAAAATGGTATTATTGTTGACTTTATACCTAAGTATAGATATTAATATTGGCCATTCTCCCATATATTTTTTTTAATATAAAATAGTATTTATTTATTCATCACCTGGTTTTGACTCCGGATCTATTGTTATGTAATTCCAGGTCAAGTTCTTACACACACCTCAACTGATCTGTTAAAATTTACAATTCATCGAGGTTAGAGTATGTAAGAAGATTGAGTAAAATGCATGAGGTTTAATTTATCTTATTGGGGTTTAATATATAAAATATATTATTAATAATAAAGACTACGAGTAAGATTTTTATTAATATTTGATTAATGTAATAGGAGCAACAAACAATTAAAATTATAATTGTGTAATATTAGATCTAGAGCCCTTGAATTTTATAAAATCAAAATAAACTATAAGTAGTTACTCCCCAATTACTTTTTTAAAAGTCGTTTTAGAGAAAAAATTTTATCTCAAAAATAGAAGTCCATTTGTATTTCTAAGAAGCATGTCTTGTTCTTTTCTACTTTTCAGGGAGCATTTAATAAAAATAGTTCCAATCTTGCCCATCTAATCGCATTAAATATTAGGATTGAATTCATACGAGTAGTAGTATTTATTATAAAAATTATTTTAATTTAAGAGAAATATTAATTTAGTTAAACAATGGGCAATCATTATCTTGGTTCATGTTCCAAGATAAAGACTTCTAAATATAATGTTTTCAGAACCAGATGGATCATCAAATCAGAAAAGTTATTGGTTCTTGATTCAATGGTTCAATCGTAATTGAACCAGTTAATTTAATAATTAAAAAATATTTATTTTATAAATTGAAATATATCAAAATAATATAATTTAT
>JAOXNR010000022.1:13588101-13618524 GCA_028571225.1 Parsonsia alboflavescens
TTAATCTGTTCTTTGTAATTTTGTAAATCTTTATAGTAAGAAGTCTGATGTAATTTATATGTTTTTACAGCAATATGTCAGTTATGACAAACAAACTGAAAAGATTGTCTATCATTGACAAGTGATTTATCGATGACCAATTCCAGAATATCTTGAGGTAACTTAGAAAAATCGAATTCGGGTTTCCAGTAGTATTTACTCATTTCTTTTTTTATTATTATTATTATTTTTTTTGTAAAGGTATACAGAAAGTCAACAATATGAAACAATAGGTATATTATCGTAAAAAGATTGACAAATATACAAAATCATATATATATATATATATATATATATATATATATATATATGGAATTGCTATAAAACGCAATTGACGGAGCGCAACTGAAAGTGGATGTATCCTTTAGGCCCACTTATTTCGCAGCCAAAACGATATCGTTTTGGCAATTGCGCTCCAGTTGCGCTCCGCCAGTTGCGTTTTATAGCAATCCTGTATATATATATATATATATATATATATATGTATATGTTTGTTCTGTATTTTTCAGCTTAAAGTGCTTCTCTCTTTTTTTGTGTAAGTCAGTAAGTCATAGTAGCAAGAATTAGCAGATAATTAAGCATTTTTCTAATATGTTTTGTTTTCCTGTAACGAACAAAGAATTTTAAAGCAAATCCCCGCTCCACAGGATTTGCTTCCAAGTAAGCATGATTTACCATAGATATTCAGTTGTGTATCTCTGGACATTGAAACGGATGCTTAAACTAAAACCTGATCAGACTTGCAACCAAAAGATTAAGCTTAAAGACACCCAAAACTTCAAAGAACAATAGAGAGAGACACGTACATAGAGAATGTACCAATGCACAAACAGGAGAAATATTTCATGCAGATCCTCCTACCAACTCATTGAAGAATGAATACCTAAGCAATGCATTGATTCCCTCTTGTAAATTTTTTATAACCAAGGTTTAAAATGAAAAAAATAATAAAGCTTTATTCAAGGCAATCCGAACTTCTTGCTGCACATAAACCTGGAGATATGAGCTTTTGAAATCCATGAAACTGAAGAGTTTTGATCTGTCATTACAAACAACCAAACCCCAATCCTGCCTCAGCTCAAAATTCCAGAAGAGAAACAAAACTACTAACTAATCATCTGTTGTTCCATTCTTCAAACTGGATACTGGCCTCAGTTTCTTGTTGCTTGAGTTTTATTCTAAATTTGACCCTTCTACTTAAGCCAACCAACTTTAGCAAATAATATGAAATGTCTTCTCTCGGAAAAAAAAAAAAAACTTGTTAAAATAAAAATGACAGATGCAGCTGCTTATAACATCCACTTCAAACAGAAAATATCATTCACATCTAATAGCTTACATCTTATTCAGACTCGGCAAATCCTACAGAAGTTCACTTCTTGCCTCACAAGGGTGCAATTCTTGATATATGATGTGCAGAAGATATAGAAAAAACAACTATACATTCCATGCAGCAAAGTTGTTTCCATCTTCAATGAAATGACATCATCATATGATTTCAAACAAGGGATACACCTTCAAGATAAGTTCAAAGCTTATGATATCTAGTGCAGAAAGAGTACAGAGAACAGGCATAGATGCCACTAGGATCATATGGTGGTTTCACACAACAAAGACTTTCTTGTGATTATTTTCTTCACCTAAGAAAGTTTCATACTTAGCATTCATATCTTTTATAGTTCTTGCACTGTACCTAGTCAAGTTATGCAAGGTCCTGCTTTCAAGAAGAAAACCTCTCCCACATGGTCTGATACCATAGTGAGAAAAATTGGTGCATGAACACTCACATTTATTATCGTTGTGCATCTTCATCAGATTTGCACTCTACCGTCACGATAATTTGCCATTCGGAGGAAAAAACACACTTATAGATTGACTTGATATCCATGAAAAACTCTTATGTTTATGGTAATGTACTAGAAGTAAACTGCCAGTGAAACTGATTAAGAAAGTCAGATTCCGGATGCCATTGTAGCTAGGCAGAGAAATCTTTATTCCGGACAAGGAAGCCCCATTCAAACTCTAACAATAATTATAATAGCAGCTCATCAATGCCACAGCGTGTAGACAGCTATTACAGCTATAGTGATAAAGGTGCACAACAAAGAAGTTGCAAATATTTTTGACCAGAGCTTCTTTCTTAAAGGCTTTGTCGAGTGGTCAAACCATCATTTTAGATCATAATTATAACCACTTAAGTGCAGGTGATGACCTGGGTTTTAGTATTTTAGGCCATGCCATGAGTTTTCAGTATTTTTTGCCACCTGCGACGCAAAGATCTTCAAGTCTCAATAGAAAGGACCTGGTCAAGTGTGATGGCTTTTTAGTCTTAGGATGAAATTAGCTTAAAGAAAATTCTGGAACCATAAACCTTTACTTCTGCAACTAAACTGCAAGGGATCATAAGTAATTGTGTCTTGTATGATAAGTTACATGTATTGTGCTCCTTCCAGTATTAGATAGAAGATAGCTTTACGTTGTGCATTAATCTTATATTTAGGAGAATCATCCAATTCAAGAAATAGATGAGGCATGATACGTCTGGGAATTTTCAGCAAGATATCTAGATATGTGCAAAAAAAATATGAGTTCATTTATGTATATCAGTAATTGACCTTACAGATAACATACTTGATAGGACTCTTACAAATAAGCAAGAGTCTGAA
This sequence comes from Parsonsia alboflavescens, assembly GCA_028571225.1. Taxonomy (NCBI): domain Eukaryota; kingdom Viridiplantae; phylum Streptophyta; class Magnoliopsida; order Gentianales; family Apocynaceae; genus Parsonsia; species Parsonsia alboflavescens. The sequence continues at coordinate 13,590,807 of JAOXNR010000022.1, forward strand.
CAATTGTTTATGGAACTACAAATATTTATTGCTTAGAATATACTAATCTCCCAAACAAAAAAGAACTGTCTTCTTTCACCATGTTCATAGATTTTGTGAATATTTGATGCAATTGTCTTAGTTAAACCACATAAAATATTAAAACCTGAGAGTAGCACACTAATTAATAGGAAATATTGTAAGGCTTAATACTATCCTTACCAGCATTACATTTTCCTTAATGTTTCGAGATTAAAAATAAATGGTAGTTGCTTAACAAATTAAATTTTGATGATTCAAAATTTTATATCAGTGTCCATTGATTACATGTCAAGCATCTTATAAATGCAAGAAAGATGAACACAAAAAAATTTCAAACATGCAAATGAATTTTAAATTTGTGCCTGATACAATTATAATCAAGGAATGTTAAACAGATTTGATGTAGAGTTAAAAAGGTGCCTTGTTCCTTAAGCTTCCTGCACTTTTTGAAGCCCAATCTACATTAAAGTTTAAACATCTGGGCACCATAGCCATATGTCAATGCATATCACAGAAAGTCCTTATGCATATAAGTAAGAAAGCTAACCGTATGAAAAGCAAAAAGGATATTACCTAGTTATACAAAATGCTTCCTGAACATACAAATATTCCCCTTTCAAGTTGAGAACAAACTGTTTCATCTCAGAAAAAGAACTTGCGGGCTGTATACCTAAATTTTGTATTAGCAGAATATGGTTAATATAAAACATTCTTATAAAAAGTGCTCAAGATTGAGACATAATCATTGTTTTACATATAGGTAAAATTTAGTCCTCTTTAATATGCAAAATTCAAAGATTCCGGATTTCTTCTCAGAAAAGATTTGCAGATATTAATATCAAAGCTTCTATGTAGCAACTTAAAAATTCCCATAGTCACTAAAAATCATTATGAACTAGTTTATAACACTTAGTAGACATAAAAAGTTTCCAAATAACATGCGCTTCCTTCATTTCCTACCATATGCAAGTTTAGGCATCATAACTGGGATGATAGTTTCCCTTTATTTATTGGCTAGCAAGAGAAATAAGAAACTATAAAAGGATAACTCATACTACAGCACTCAGACTAACTCAACATTAGGAGTAAAGGCTTCATTAGGAAGGATTTCAGAGACCTGAACGAGACACATAGTCAATCATTTGATATGCAAAAGAACACACCATTCAAGGCAACAGAACAGATGAGATCAAACCATACTTCCAGAAATAGCATACAAAAGCATTCTAAAAGGAGGAACTACTGATGCCTAGCCGACTTCATCTGACCTGTTGCTCCCGCTACGTCTATGCTAAAAGAATTAGGGCTAAAGGATGCTTCAGATCTTCTAGATTCTATATCCAGTTCCTTCTGCTTGAGTTGCAATGTCTTTTGATCATTCTCTAATATTAATCTCTCTTTCTCCAACCTTGCCATCTCCAGCTCAAATTCCTTTTTATCACAGAATCTCTGCCACTTTAACCGCCTCTTTTCCAGCTCAAGCGCTTCTGCTTGGATGCCAATTCTTTCCTCTTGTAGCTGTAGCATGCGCTTCTTAATCCACTGTTTGCGCTCCCATGTTGACTTTGTAGGGTCATCAAAAATTTCAGTTATTTCAGCTTGAAAATAGACCTCCTGACTGCATCGAGGCCTAGTATTTTCAACTTCTCCATTCATCATTTCCCTCCGCCCATACTTTCCCATCCTTCCCATGCTTCCACTAGCATTATTCTCAGAATCATCATCAGATTCATCATCCTCACTTTCATCATTTTCTTCATCATCATCATCTCCTGAAGCATTATTACCTTTTGAACTTTGATGTGCAAATGTAGAAGCATCCTTATTCTTCGAAAAATTTGCTGCAACAGGTGAAACATTACTATGATTCCAAATTTGTTCTGCTGAGCGAATTGGTAACTCTTGATCACTACAATCTGGAATCTTTTGACCATTATGGTAAGCACATATTTCCCGGTAGAACAAATGCTTAGAGCCCAATAATTTCTTCACATCCTCCTTTGCCTTTTCTGAGAGATTATGCATTTCAAATAACAGATCAGGATTTTCTACCACTTTACATGACATACCCCGTCCAAGAATATCATTCAGCTTTTTATATCTCTTGTTCAAATCATTGAACTTATCCTCACATTGCTGGGGTGAAACATGATACCCTTTACTTATCAGTATCTTTGAAACTGTTTTCCACTTACCTTTTTTGATGATACCAGTTTTTCGTCTCACTCCCTCAACACTCTCCAAGCAGCCATCTTCTCCAACACTCGCAACCACTTGAATAAGAAGCCTAACTACACTATCTGTCCATTTCATTCTTTGCCACGGAGCATCTTTCTTGCCCTTTGCACCATTAGGACCCCCACCATTTCCCTCATAGCTCGGCTCACCCTCATCACTAGAATTATCATTAAAATTGATAGTTACATTACTGGGCCTAACAGTCTTCTCTTTACCAAAATTCATTGTGAAACCTCGATGCTCGGAACCCTTCGCCTCCCTTAGTAGCCCCATTGGTCTTTGTTCATCTGCATGCTCTATGTCCATTGATGACTGAATGTTATCCTTCGGCACCTGTGCTGGAATGTGACTACCCTCGTCCAGCTGTTGACTTCTATTCAACCCTAAAAATCCACCTGGGTTCTCTTGATGCCTATTCATACCCAAAAACCCACCAGTATAACCTGATAAAAAGCCACTTCCAGTACCTGAATTATTCATCCTAAACCCAATTTCAAACCTTCATGCTACAATTTTCACAACCCCATTGCAAAAATGAACAATCCAGCCTTTTTCTCTCCCTCTTCCAACCCTACAAAGCATATTTTCTTGAAACCTTCAATAAAAACTCTAATCAAAACTTCCATATACACCACAAACAAATTATTTCCCCAATGCGTTTACTGCCAAAAAGAGGAAAAAGAGCAAAACGCTCAGCAACATTCTAATTTATCAAAAGAAAAACACAACCCTTGTAATTCTGATCACTGTACAATCTAACAGAATTTAAAAATTTAAAAAATTAACAAAAGCCCAACAAAGTTAAACACAGCACCCAAGAATACAGTAAAGGGTTCGCAAGTTGCAGTCCTGTGTAGGAGAAATGAAGAACACCACATAATGTGATTAACTGAGATCACAAAAATAATAACTCTAAAATACAAGAAAATTGATGAGTTTGGGTAGCATATTACTACTGCTATTAATTTACCTTGTTCTGCCCTACAAACAGCGTATTTCCACACTCTCAGAGGCAGGAAAACGTGATTAAGTCCGGCTGCTTGCAGTTATCGAATGTATCGTCTGAAGCCAGTGATGGCTTTATGAGAGTACGACAAGCTTCCAAATTGACAATTCGATGCCACTTCCAAGGACTTCTTCAGTTTATTATTGTGAAAAGTCTACCCAAATTTTATTCAATTTTAAATTGTCTCCCTTCCGCCACAATGGATGCATTTGTACAAGGGTCCAATTTTGAAGAATTAAAAGACAAGGTCCTATCTAGTTTTTAAAAACAAGTTTTTAAGAGTTCAACTCCTATTTGGATGAAAAAGCTTTAAAATTTTTTAAAAATATATAAAGACCATAATGTAATTAAAATTCATTAAATTTTCCATTGATATCATCCATCAACCCAACATCTAGAAGCTTTCCAAGGAAGAATTGAAGAGCCTTTTTTAATCTTCACTTAAGAGAAAGCAAAAACTTGTCTCTTTGAGTCCTTCACCTGTCAGCTTTTGTTCAACTCCTTCCAAATTCCAACTCATGTCCAATTCAACACTACTTCTCTTCTCCTGTCTAGGGCGATAGATGGATCTTGAGAGAGTGTGAAAATCAATTACATTGAATCATTCAAAAAGGAATGGGCAAGGAAAATTAGAGCTAAATTCCAAATAAGGTCCGAGGTTAAGCTAGAACCAAGACTTTTAAGTTTTTTATCTTGAAGCAATGTTGAGAGAGATGATTTAGGGAGACCAATGGCAGCATCGTGGCAACAAGCAATGGAAGCTGATGGATAGGAAAACGGGCACGACCTAAATGACCTAACCCAAATGGAATGAAGTGTCGACTTGAATACTTAAAGATCTGAATTACTACTGGGTGGGGGGGGGGGGGGGCAGGCATTGACATTCTTCCTTCTAACCTCCTAGGTCATCGACCTTCAATGAGCATAGAAAATTTCTCATCAAACCGCAACCTTTGACCCAATGAGCTCCGATTCATCTCATGCACCTTCTATGCCATGATTGAATATTTATGACCCTTTATCTATACTATAAGCCTTAAAATCACTCATCACGACCTTCTAAAGAAGCTCATCGAGACCTTCGAGGCTGACTAGAAAGTCACGAAGTTGGTTTATAGGTTGTTAATGAGCTCTTAGTGCTTATACCAAAGACGTGCATGGCAAGTTATCCAAAATTATGGAAACTCCACGATTCAAGGAGCAATTAGCGGGATACTATCTCACAATTATCCTAAATACCTACTTTCATGTAATTGAGATTCACTCCAACACCATAACTTATTATTTGATATAAATTATCAAATCACACACAATTTTAGGACAAGTTGATCTCCTTCAATTTTTAAACTCGCACGAAATACTAATTAAGGAATCAAAGTTATCCTTAGGGCAACAACCCACTTCGGTGATCTAAATTTTTCCTTCTGGTTGTGATTACAGGTGCCATCACAATTCGGGGTGACCCGGAGATCATTTCCGAGCTCCATCAATAATATTGTGCTGGCTTTTATCCATTGTAATTAACATGTTCTTCTCTCTCGCTCTTATTGTTGATAATTCAATTTCAAATTTCTAGGTAATAAAAACTTATGAATTTTGCACTTTCTTCATTTGACACTTTCATTAACATCTCACATGCACTTATTATTTTCTCTCAACAATATGCATAAATGAATTTCAACCCTAGAAAAGAAAGTTTTGTTTTGGAAAATGATATTTATGCTAAAGGTGACATAAAAGATGAAAGGATTAATGAGTGGAACATAATAATAATATGAAAAACATTCCTCTATATTTCAATATTCTTGATGGAGCTTGGAAACGATCTTTAGGTCACCCCGAATTGTGATGGCGCCTGAAATCACAACCAGAAGGGAGAAATTAGATCACTGGAGTGGGCTATCTCCTTAAGGATAACTTTGATGCCTAAGTTAGTATTTCCTGAGAGAGTTTTTGATTGAATTAGATGGACCTATTCGAGAATAGTATGTGATCCAATAATGCATACCGAATAATGAGTTACCTTGTTGGAGTGAATCTCAATTACGTGAAAGTAGGCAATTAAGATAATTGTGAGATCATATCCCGCCAATTGCTCCTAGAATTATGGAGTTTCCATAAGTCTTACAATGCACGTCTTTGGTGCGAGAGCTACGAGCTCATTAATAACCTTCAAACCAACTTCTTGTGAATGTTGAAGGTCTCGATGAACCTCTTTTGAAAGTCACGATGAGTGATTTTAAGGTTTATAGTGTGTATAAAGAGACCTAGACATTAAGCAGTGGCATAGAAGGTGCATGAGATGGATCGGAGTTCATCAGGTCTAAGGTCACGAATCGGTGAGACCTCTCCCATTGAAGATTGGTGACCAAGGAGGTTGATGGGAAGGAGGTTGCTGCCCACATTTCCCCTTAGTTTGCAATTCAAACTTTCAGATATTTGGGTCAACACTCGGGTCCATTTGGGTTGGGTTATTTGGGTTGTATCCATTTCACACATCATTACCCCCTTTAGGTAAAGCGAGCTAATAGGTTGCAAAGCTTAAATTTTCATCTTTAAGTCCCTCCTTTTTCTGTAATGGCTAGTTTTGAGGTGTTATGCCTTACTAGTTTTGGTAATTTCCTTGATTCCCGGGTACCTGATCTTTTCTAGAAATTTAATAGACTCCTTCTCGTATATAAATTAGGTAACCTTGAAAAGATTAAAATTCACTGAAACTCTACTTCGCGAAACGGAATTCCCTTTCTACGATACGAAGTTGAGCTACCCAACTTCTCAAGCTTTTTCTTTTCTGTTTGATGAGTTTTCTGAACTTAGGCAACTTCTTCTTACCTCAAAAGCTTACAAGCATCAACGAGTGAGTTTCTTTTCGCACTTTAATTTTTCAGAAAATTTTCTTTCTTCTCAACTTTTGAAAAAATGTCTTCAGAAACACATACCTGGACACAATCATCTTCCTTGAGTACACCCCTTGTTTCCATTGAGGTATTTGATAATGAGGTATTTTATTTACCTCCCCTTTCTGTGAGCTCTCCTCCAGTTAAGAAAAATGAGAATCGACCTTCAGAACTAGAAGTTTTTTTCCCTTGACTCTGTTATAAGGGTGATATAAGCAGTTCTAAACGTCCCTGTAGTCGGCATGATGGATTCATTGTCCTTCACCTGAATAATCTTAGGGTTGGGATTCTCCTACCTTACTTGCATCCCCAGTTCCTTGATATTGCTTATTTTTGGAAATTTCCCATCTCTCAACTCGTTCCCAATGCTGTTAGAACCATTATAGGCTTCATAGTGACCTGCCACTTATACACAGTCCCGATTTCCTTAGACCTCTCTAGGTGTTTTTTCAAGGTCGTTATCTCGATGGCCCCTGGCAAGACTAGCTTGGGGTACCTTCAAATTAATAATAGGTATAAACTTGTAGGAGCTTTCCAGTCTTTAGTGGGAAATTAGAATGAATAATTCTTTTTTGCTAGGCTTCGTGTAGACCAAATTCATACTGAACCACACATGAAATGGAACCTCAATAAAACCTTTTATAACAGACTCCCAACCCTATCTAGCAACCTCAATTAAGCTTGGTGTTTCCTTGCAGGCCCCTCTCCTTTCTTCGTCCTATCAGATTGGGGAGCCAAAAGATAATGAGATTTACTAGCCCTTCAGAAATACATGGGAATTCCTCCTACCGGTAGGAGAAAATAAATTTTGAATTCATTTTTATTGAGTTTTTCTTCGCTACATATGTTGGTCGTTGGTGCTGATCTTTTTTTATATATATATCTTCCTTTGATTCTGTTTTGATAGCAATGAGGGTTGCTTGGGCTTTCACCTGTTTCGGCACTTCTTGACAGGACCAACAAAATAGGTCTTTGTCTCTCTGAGCTCTTATTGGCGGAGCTCCGGCTTCAACTGGCATTCCTCCAACACCACTGACTTCTACTAGTACATCTCCTAAGATCCCCCTCCCTCGGAGCAGAACAAAGAAAGTCACCATGGAAGAAACCGCTTTACAGGCTTTTGGGTGGCCCACCAAAATCATCTACGATTCCACTTCCCCAAGGTCCGTCCAACAAGAAAAGGACCTTTTTGCAGTTTCTTCTGGGAAAGGTAATTCCCCAGCGACCTCCATTCAAGAGGTAGACTTCAATGACTAGGCCACTGAGGAGGTTGCTGAAACGATCAAGAGGCTGACAAAATTGTTCATGACCTTTCATTCTACTGCGGGAGACACGAGGTGGGTTCCTGAAATCCCAATGGAATCCTCTGACTCCTTGTTAAAATGGTGGCACTCCCAATCATTTTTGATGGAGTGTGCTCCCTCAATCAATAAGGAAATTTGACAACAGCTCACAGACACGAAGCTAGAAAAATACCTTCATACTGTCGTATGTTCCTTTCACTTCAATACACTTCTTTTGTAAGTTTCTTTCATGTTTAACATATACACATATGTCCTTTCAGATCCATGTCTTCTTGGGTGAGCGGTTGAGGAGCAGTTGGAAAAGAAAAAGAAAAGATAAAGAACTTTCGACCTTGATCTCCAATCTCCAAGACGATAAAGCTCGCAGGAGAAGGAAAAAGAAGAGCTCGCTATATCCGCTAAGCGAGCTAATTCCTCCTACGTGGTATTGAGAGGTCTTTTAGAGGAATGCAACAAAAGCATTTTTGAGGCTAAAACTAAGAATTTGGTAATGGCTTCAACCTTTGATGATGCTGCAAAGAAGAGCAACCAGTTACTCGAGTTGAGAAAGCAGCAAAATAACAACATCTATGAGCTTGAAACTTAGTTGGAGGACTACAAAGCCATTTGAGATTACTACAATAGTATCGCCTTGTCCAAGATGGAAGAGATCCCTACCTTCCAGTCCTACGTGGAGTCCATTCTACAGCCTCAGTTGTTTGGGTTTTTTGTTGATGTAATCGACCGACTTCGCGAGCTCAATGGCGACCTCAAAACTGACAAGGTTGTCCATAATGGATTATATCATCCAGATGTCATAGTCCCTTTTCCTTGGGAACTTGAGCAAGAGGGTAAAAGACCTTAAGGGCAAGCCACTGAGGGACAAACTGAGGTCGATGTGACAGTTGAGAGGGTGGTCAATGGCATTCCTCCTTTGTCCTTTTCTACTCCTCCAGGTAAGATCATCCATAACTATGGAGACTTGCTTAAATTTTATCCTTTTCACCCCAAGCCCATTGATTTTGATTATTCACTTGATCTTGAACTAGCCATTCATCTTTCCCTAGGTGGAACTCCCATTGAGACTATTACTAATTATCCCACAGGTCCGTCGAGCATCCATGATAGAGAAAAGGTTGCTGAAGACCAAGCTCCCCCAAGCTCATAGGAAGTTCTTGGAGAATAAGAAGACTAATATGTAATAGAATGGGTCTCTTTAAGGCTTCTGTAGTGCCTTCTTCTTCTTGCTTTATATTCATTGGTTGGCCAGTTGTAATGGTTGGCCATTTGTAACAAATACAATGCTCATTTTTTGAGCTTATATTCCCTTTTTTTTTTTTTTTTGTATTAATTACATCTAGAGGTCCGTTTGTGACATCCTCTTTTTTATACACAATTAGATGAGCATTGATGAAATTTCTGGCATTGCCTCTGTTTTGTTCCAGCACCTAGAAACATGCTCAGTAAAACTTGGAAAGATTCGAAACTTATGCAAACAAAAAGAATTAAGATCACAATAAGTTATGTGAACTTAGCTTTTAGTTAAGTCTCTGAAACTTGATATGCACTTGCAAAAACAAGAATTCGAATAGGTTGCTAAAGTTACCTTGCTAACAAGCAAGCTTTTAAAACTATCAAATAAGCACCTGAGCCAAACAACAAGCTTATGAAGCTTGGAAAATCTTAGGCATAGAATTTCTTTAAATGACAAACATTCCAAGGCCTTAGGAGTTGTCTCCCTTTGAGATTAGTGAGCTTATAACTTCCTTCGTTGTGAACTTCTTGGATTATATAATTTCCTTCCCAAATTTAATGTAGCTGTGTCAATTGCCCTTGCTTTCCAACATCCCACCTCTTGAGGACCATTTCTCAAAATGTGAAGTGTTTTTCTTTCACGTTCTTGTTGAAAAAATTTGTAACTTGTTTTTTATACCTTCTATCAGCTTCCATAGCTTTATTCCTGACTTCTTCAAGGAGGTCGAAGTTTGCCTTTTTCTCTCACCCTCGTTTAAGACTGAATTGTATTCAGTTAATCTCAAAGATTGCATTCCGACTTCTATCAGCATTACAGCTTCTACACCAAAACATAGACTGAAAGGTGTTTCTCCAGTAGCTTTCCTAGGTGTGGTTCTATAAGCCCATAGGATACTTGAAATTTCTTCTAGCCAGGAAGGTTTTCGACCTTCCTTTTCGAGCTCGGTAAGCCTTTTCTTGAGACCTTCTAGATTTGTTCTGTTTGTGACCTCGACCAATCCGTTCGGTTGAGGATGAGCTGCAGAGGTTAATTTCTATTCTATATATTCAAGTTTTCACAGAAAGTTTTGAAGGGATCTCCAACAGAATTGCCTTCCGTTGTCTAAGATGATAGCTCGTGGAAACCCAAACCTACATACAATGCTCTTCCACACGAAGGATTGCACCTTTTGGTGAAGAAATATTTGTCATTGTTTCTGCTTCAACCCATATGGTGAAGTACTCTACGACAGCTATCAGGAATTAAACACCCCCCACTAATTTTAGGAAGAGTCTTAATATGTCAATGCCCTAGATATTGAAGGGAACCGACGTGCTGATATATTGATACCTCGTTGGAGGTACATGTGACTAATTTCCAAGCAATTGGTAGCTCGTTCATTTTTATATGACCACTTCAATATCTGAGATCATCGAAGGCCAATAATAACCTGTCCTCAATATCTTTCTCTCAATGGTTTTGGCTCTTATGTGTGATCCACATATTCCATTTTGCACCTCTTCAATGACATATTCTCCTTCTCCCTTGATCAGGCATTTGAGTAGTGGCCATGTATACGACCTTCTATACACTTCATCATCTCCTATCAGAATATAGCAAGGTGACCATTTTTTGATTTGGCGAGCTTCTCTGGCATCGTGCTAGAGGTTGCCATCCTTAAGGAATTTGTAAATATGGTATCCCTAGTCTTCCCGATCCTCTATAACCAAGTTTTCCTCCGACATATGCTCGGAGAATATAACTATTCAACCAATAGGTTGACTTTGGTCCCCGCAAGCTCCCGGTAAACCTTAGATAGTGTTTCAGCCTCTGAATTTTGCTCTCTAGGTATTTGTTCAATGAGGAAATACTCAAATTTTGATGTTATATCTCTTACTTGTTTGAGATCTTTAGTCATGTTTTCTTCCCTAGCTTCGTAGATTCCAATGACTTGGCTGGCTGTAATTTGCGAATCAATTTTAGAATACAAATTTTGCTCTTTTAAAGCTCTTCTGAGTCTTAGACCCGCTAAGAGAGCTTCATACTTGGATTCATTATTCAAGGTTGGGAAGTTATACTTCACAGAGTACGGGATTTTTACTCCCTTAGGGCTAATTTACATAATTCCCACACCTGGATTTTCCTCTTCCGAAGAACCATCTATGTACATGTTCCATACATTAGTTTCACACGTGTTAGCGAACTCCAGTGGAACTCTCGTACATTCTTCTACAAAGTTTGAGATAGCTTGAGCTTTGATAACTTTCCCCAGTTCGAAATCAATCTGATATCCTCAGAGTTCAAGCGACCATTTCATCGTCATGCCCAACAGCTCGGGTTTTGCCAAAGCTTGTTTCACTGGAAGATTGGTCATTATCGGGTAAGCTTCAAAATAGGGCTTAAGTTTGCATAATGTTATAACGATAAGGTTTAGAAATTTCTAGACCTTGGAGCAAACGACTTACGTAATACATTGGAAATTGCAAATTTGACCTTTCTACCAGCAGCACTGAGCTGACTACCTTCTCTATTGTAGTTAGAGACATCAAAAGTTCTTCTCCCGACCTTGGCGAAACAAGCCTTGGGGATTTTAACAAGAATTCTTTCAGCTTTCTAGCAATCCTCTGTCCTCTTGAAATCCTTGGGTTCTTCCAAGACGTCATAAAACTTCTCTCCTTTATCAGCCATCTTGCTGATGAAGCAACTCAATGTTGCCATCTTACCTGTTAAACTCTGGACTTCCTGAATGCTTTTGGGAGGCTCCATGTCCAGGAGTACTTTTATCGTATTAGGGTTGGCATCAATGCCTCATTCTGATATCATAGAACCCAAAAATTTTCCCGTTGAAACTCCAAATGTCACTTTCTATCCTTGATCTATCATAAACTTCAATTGGTTTTCTCATCTTTCTTCTTTGAGACATCTTGATCTCAGCTGGGCCGATCTTAGTCAAGCTTCTAATGATTTTCCACAAGCGAATATACTACCTCTTCTAATTGAATTAAAGTTGTCTGGTTGTGGACTTACCTCCATTCCTCCTTTAATATATTTTAATATTTCCATGTCATCTTTTGTCCTCAATCTATCAGATAATTTATTTGCTTTCAAAAGCCTCAACTGGCTTTCTCATCTTTCTTCTTTGAGATATCTTGATCTCAATCACAACTATTTTAGAGGTGGTCCTATTGAGAATTATAAGTATCTGGTTGTCAAAAAACTCAACTGGCTTTCTCATCTTTCTTCTCTGAGATATCTTGATATCAGTAATGTTAACCCTAGTAGAGCTTCTGATTGGTCACAAGCAATAACCAGATTACCCCTCATCACTACATTGAAGTTGTCTGGTTGTGAACCATCAGTGCTACCTCCAATATTCCGTTATCTAACTTTTCCATGTCCCTTTCCCTCCTGGATCTATCCTCTAACTATTTAGGCGTTGAGCTTTCAAAGATTCAGTGGCTTTCTAATTACAGCAGCCTTACCAACATTCAACTACAATGAAACAAGTTATTTAGTTTAATTCCAGATGGTTGGAGAAAAGCTATCACTGGAATATTTAGATTTGTCTTATAACATGTTGGAAGGTGGAATCATGAATTCCATTGGAACTTATTGATCATTAGATGCTTAAAATAGAAATGGGATTAAACTAGGTGTCTTGATGTATTTTCTTGGATCAAATGCTGTAATTAAATGAACTTTTGCTTCTGGTTAGAAAGGTCGAAGATGGATTTGAGAAGTAAGAAGTAATTATTGATGCAGAAAGACAGGAGAGAATAAATACAATAAGTGAAACCAAAATATGACATATTCTAATGAGGAAATGATTGAAAGAAGGTAGAGATGTGGTAAAAGAGAAAAAACAAAGGTCAATTTAAAAGTCTTTTACATAAAGAGGAAGAAATTGACTTGGCACGGTTTGAAATCTCAGTTGTTATTAAAAAAGAGTTTCATTTTCACCTTATTACATTTTTTATCTTTCAAATTTAAGACCAGGTTTTAGGAGGAATAGTTTGTAAATCACTCTATTTTCTAATGATCCTTGCAGAAATAGGTTTAGGTCTTTTTTTGTTGTCCGAAAGACTTGGCTTTGCTTGCAAAGCATAGGACATCCAATTGCCTAACTGGTTCATGATTGAAGATAGCAACTTGAAAAGGATAAAGTGGCTGAATCGTTCATGCTTGTTGAAGTCATTAGCCCTTTACATGTTTTATATGTTCTAATTTTTGTAGTGTTGTCTGGGAAATCATTTGATTGATGCAGCTACATTATTTTGCTCGTATTCAGTTTAGTTTTAAGTAGTATCGAAAGTATCTTTCCTTTGTAGGAGATTATTACCCAATCCTCAGTACAAAGGTGCAATGCTACAGTGAATTTCTTTAACTATTAGAAGCCACTCTTTCATCCAACAATTAATGATAGAAAGTAGCACAATTACTTAGACAATGTTGTTGGTGATGAGGTCAAAGACATGGAGCCATTGATGGGGTCTGAAGATTTCTCATTTTACCAGGAGGTGATACTTCCTGGTTACTTCTTTTTCTGGGGATTAGAGCTGCAAACGAAGAGAAGCCTGCATCGCCACACTCACCCGTTTTCAAGATCAATGAAGATGCATTTCCTCTTGGTGCTGCTCTTCATGCATCTTTGGCAACCACGTTTCTTCTTGAAAGCCATCCAAAAACTAGTCAGCCAAAGCAGAGTCTTCGTGATGAATTGTGAGGCAAAGGTACATATTGGTGAATTTTTTGCTTCCAAAGTAAAACTGATGAAGAATTTGCCTCAGGTGTTAGTGAATTCATTTTCAGGTCTTAAAGATATAGGTATAGGAGAAAGTTAAGAAGCTGCCTCATTTTGGTTCTTACTATGTACTCTTTGTTGTTCTTTCATGGGAAAAGAAAAGATTTATCAGTTTCTTTGCTAAGGAAGTTGATCCCTGTACAAAAAAAATGAAAATATAGGTTTTTATTGCAGTGAATTAGTATTGCTAATTGTAGCAGACTTTGAGGAACTAACAAGGCATAGAAATTGGAAAAAGAATCAAAATCTTATTCTCATAGCATGCTGAGATAAACACCATTTCTGTAATGTTTTCATTTAATGGCATCACTTTTTTCACCCATGAACTTCCATTATGCCACTCTTTCTTACCTAAGGATTACAAAATCAAACTAGAAGACTATCTACCTAATAAATCTGAGATAAGGACAAACAAAAAGGTTACACAATCCTTTCCTCAATAGCCAAAGTATTTGGCTGAATTTTGTAGTAAAACTTGTAGAGCACTACAAGCAAACTTTCTTGCAAAAAGGAAACAAAGTGAGGTTGGATGATTATTGTAAATTGAAGGCTCACCCTCAAAAATTTTCTTGAAGAGTGCTTCTTTAATGTCACTGTTTCCAAATGTAGTAGGATGAGCACCCCCTTGCGACCAGTCCACTCAAGTAAGGCTCCTATTCACTAAGAGGTGAGGAGAACGGATAGTAAGCATAGTTGGGAACAAGTTTTCATCCACATGGCATGCAGGCTTGCAAAACTACTTGAACTTGGGGTAGTAAAGATTATATTCAACAATGTCAACGACCAGTTTTCTATTAACTTCAAAGCACTGGGATCCTTTACGCCAATTTGTGAGGTTGACCTCTGGTGACATGTTCTCATTGTAATGTCCTCTTCCAAAAGGCCCAGGTTCATCAACAGCACCTATAAAACTATACCGAGATCTTGACAGGTAAAAGTAAGCAACATTCAAATTATGAAGAGGAATGCAAGCTTATGACAGGAGGACGAACTACTCATTTGAGATATCAAGCAATGCATTGGCTAGAGGTCATCTTTCAACATCACACATGCTCGTTCTTCCCCACTCAACCATCTATAATAGAGAAAAGAAAAATTCCTCGTTCATAAGAAACCTGCAACTTCATGGTAGTATTGCTTATTTGAATGAAGAAATGCCATGTAATTCACATTTGACAGAATGGATTCAACAAGGATACACTGTATAGAGTCAAATCAACACAAATAAAATTCAAGAACATGTGGGAAAGCAAAAAAAATTGGCTACAATTTCGAGAAAAAAAAAATGCTAAACTATTTTTCCTTAGTTTTTCAGAAAAACATGGACAAACATTGCAAGAATTTTGCAGACGAGCCTATTAAATGATTTAAAATTTCAGTTCACAAAAATTAAGAGCATAATCAACCATAAGAGGAAATGGGACCTTGATGAATCCATTTGCAACCTTAGAACAAATACTTAAAAAAAGAATTGAGCAGCATACCACCACCCCACCCCCTCCACCCCTATTTGGATTGCCAGAACTAATCCTCTGCACAGATGATATATCTCACAAATATACTATTAAAGAATAATAATGGCTCAAGAGTCCTATCTACCCACTTAAGCCGTCCTCCTCTTCATCCCATGCAGGCCTAAAAAAAAATGAAGCCTCAATCTAGAGCAGAAAAAGTAAGATACAAGCCAGCAACCTCAAAATATATTCACAATTAAATAACCAAGACCCACCATGCCTGTTGGAGGAGGAGTAAATAGCAGTCATTTTCTCTATCGTTCCTTCATCATCGCTCCTTCTACAGCACCATAGCTAACATCGCTGCCTCCTCCTTCTTGTGTGGGATACTACTGATTCTTTCTTCTGTGCAAGGATTGATTTTGGCTGAAGAAGATAAATGACCATCCGTATCGGGAGGTAACGAGGGGTGTTGTCGGAGGATTTTGGGGAAACCTTGATTCTCTCTCAAGTGATGAATGAAATTGAATCAGAGAGAATGAGGGCAAAATTTGAAACAACATCATTTTGATCGAGAGTTTTAAAATGATGTTACAATAAGCAAACTAAAAGGTGTGTTTCCTAGGGAGTGTAGAACCGCACTTCTTAGCAAAATTTTTATATATATATATATATATATTTTGTTGAGATCGAACTGTCTTTTGGATTAACTTTATATCACCATCAACTTTTGTGGTCCTAGAAACAAGGGAAAAACTCCACAAAATTAGATAGCTTCCAAGAAAGCTTAATGTGCATGTAATGTGGGAAGATTTTTCAAGTCTTTTAAGAATTGGTAGCTTAACGTGTCATTTCTTTCAAACCCATGCATCTTTTTTTGTAATTAGTCTTGTACCACCCCCCTCCCCTGGCGCCCCTTTTTCTTTGTCTTTAAATGAGAGAATATATTAATTCATGTTGAATAATAAGCATTACCAAAATTAGAGCCCACATGGAGTGATGTAATATTTATTTTTGATTAATGCTATAATTTTGTTAAGAAAGAAAGATATGAGTTCATGATAATTAATATTTTGAAATTAATTAAATAGTGGTTGACTAATCTTAATTCCTATAAATAAAAGTACAACATTCTCTCTGTCTTTAACTTGAAGTTATTTTGTTGAGATATATATAGTATTCAAAATGATGACCAAGAAGTCAATTTCCCACAATTATTTCAGTTTGCTTATGATGTTGCTTCTACCATTCTCAAGCAACAGTAAAATTAAAAGATGTGGAGAGAAGGAGAGAGAGGCTCTTTTGTTGTTCAAAGATGGTCTTGTGGATGAATTTGGTCTCCTTTCTTCCTGGCAAATCACCAATGATTGCTGTGAGTGGCAAGGAGTTGTGTGCAACAATCACACTGGTCATGTAACTTCACTAACTCTTTCTCATTGCATTTTTACTTATCAAATATATTGATCAATATTTAAGTGGTAGGCTTCACCCTTCATTACTTGAGTTGCAGCATATGACTTACTTGGATTTGAGTTTCTTTCACAGTGCAGCTGGAAGTGTGCTTCCTGAGTTCATTTGTTCACTAGAAAGATTAAGGTATCTCAATTTGTCAGGTTGTGACTTTACTGGTGTAATTCCTGATCAACTGCGGAACTTGTCTAATTTGTAATACGTGGATCTTAGTGGGATCATTATTGTGGTTGTCAGAAACCTCAACTAGGTTTCTCATCTTTCTTCTTTGAGATATCTTGATCTCAGTTGGATAGACCTTAGTAAAGTTCATAATGATTTGCCAAAAGCAATGAATAAACTATCTCTTCTCACTCAATTGAAGTTGTCTTGTTGTAAACTTACCTCCATTCCTCCTCTAATATTATTTAATTTTTCCATGTTACTTTCTGTCTTCGATCTATCGAATAATTACTTTGCTTTCAAAAGCCTCAACTGGCTTTCTCATCTTTCCTATTTGAGAAATCTTGATCTCAGTTCTGTTAACCTTAGTAAAGCTTTTGATTGGTCACAAGCAATAAATAGGTTGTCTTTCCTCACTACATTGAAGTTGTCTGATTGTGAACTTCCAATCCTTAGTGCTACCTCCAATATTCCTTTATCTAACTATTCCACGTCCCTTTCCCTCATGGATCTATCCTCTAACTATTTGGGCATTGGGCTTTCAAAGATTAAGTGGCTTTTTAATTACAATAGCCTTACCAACATTACACTTCGGAATAGCAAGTTATTTGGTGTAATTCCAGATGGTTTTGGAGAAATGCAGTCACTAGACTATTTATATTTGTCTGATAACATGTTGGAAGGTGAAAGCATGAATTTCGTTAGAAACTTAAGCAACTTCCGACAGTTGGATCTTTCTTCCAATCTATTGAATGGAAAATTCCATCGAGTTTTGGAAAATTAGCAAAACTTAGCTCATTTGGTTGAGGAACAATCATTTTCTAGGAGCATTATCGGATTTCTTATCATCATTGCCATTGCTTAAGTTAGATCTCGGCAACAATTCTCTTAATTAGACTACACCTCCAAGCATGGGTAAATTGAGGGAATTGCATTATTTGGATATTTCCTCAAACTGATTGACAAGATTAGTTTCTGCGGTTCACCTGCACGGAATTTCATTTTCGGAAATCTCTATTTATCCCATAACTCATTGATTTTGAAATTCAACTCAAGTTGGGTTCCTCCTTTTAATTACCTTACAGACGTGGACTTAGCAAATAGCAAAATTGGACCTCATTTCAATTCCTAGCTGTAAAGTTTCAGACACTTAAGATTTAGTAATGTTTTGGGATCCGAAATTGATAATGTCATCCCAACTTTACCTTCCAAACTTTTGTCTCTGCTTATGGAAAATATTTAAATCTATGGCTTTACTCCTGACTTTTTGTTAATGTTCAACTTGGGCACTTTAGATTTGAGCTCATGCAATATCGAAGGTCCAATACCAAAGCTTCCTGCATCTATTAGAGGAATATATCTCTCCAATATCAAGTTACAAGGTTCAATCATTTCACTTTGCAATCCAACTTTTTCTCTAGGATTTTAGACCTTTCTAACAACCTTTTACCTGAGAGATTCCTGATTACTTCATGCAATTCAAATGTTTAGGTTATTTGAATTTGGAAAACAGGAATTTTTCTGGATCAATTCCTAGTTCTATTTGGCTATTCACTAGAATTCTATCCTGGCATTTACGGAATAATAGTTTTGATGGAGTGCGTCTTGCATACTTGAATCATCGGTCAGAATAAAATTCTGTGCTAAAATACATAAATGATTGGGAAGAAATCTAGAAGATTTGGTTGTTCTTAGTCTCTCTTCAAATCAGTTCATGAGAGAAATATCTTCAAATTTGTGCTATTTGAAGAAACTTCAAATCTTGGACCTCTCTAATAATAAAGTTTTTGGAATGATACCGAAGTGCTTGAGAAATTTGACTGCCTTGGCCCAAAAAGGAAGTTTTGACTCGAATGCTCACATATGAGGTCAAAAGATACATTGATGAAGCTATCTCATTGATGTCGAAGGGGATAGAATTTGAATACAAAAATACTTCGGGATAGATAAAATTGATTGATCTTTCAAATAACAATTTAAGTAGTGAAATTCCATTAGAAATCACATTTCTTAAAGGTCTAGTTGCACTAAACATCTCAAAAAACAATCCAACTGGAAATATCCCTCAAGAAATTGGTCATTTACAGAATTTGGAATATCTTGATTTGTCAAGGAACCATCTTTTTGCATGATTCCTCGAAGCCTTTCACAATTAAATTCTATTGGTGTCCTCGACTTGTCAAAGAACTACTAATCGGGTAGAATCCTATCAAGCACTCAGTTGGTGAGTTTCAAGCATCATCCTATTTTGGAAATTTAGGTTTGCATGGATTTCCACTTCCAAAATGGTGTCTAGAAGATGAGGGAAATCTTGCTCCAAAAAGCAATCATGACTCAAAAGTTGGAGAGGAGGAATGGACGATGATCAATCCAAGCTTCCATACTGCCTTGGGAATTGGTCTTGTAGTTGGCCTCTGCTCTACATATAAATACTTCTTGGAGACTTGTCTATTTTAGGATGGTGTCCTACATTCAAGATTCATTTTACGTGGCAATGGTAATGAATAAAGCTAAATTGAAAAGGTTTCTTGAAAAATAATCTCAACTTTTCTTTCCAATATACATGTTTTAATCTTGTGACGAGTGTTTTGTTGTTTCTATATTTTGTTACACAGATGTATTGTAATTTAACTTATGAATTTTCTAATGTATTGTGGACTTTCCCTTTCTTTGATACATATTGAGGAAGAAAAAAACTCCATTTGGTTCATATTAAACTACTTCCAACAATGACTTATATTAAAGAACAAAAAAGTGAGCTCAAATAACTTATAATTTGGGATGAAGAGAGTATTTTATATTTAGAAATTGAACCTTGAATTCCATACATTCAAAAATACGAATGTGAATATCACTTTCAAACGTAGAAAGTACATTTTCAATATAAATTGTCACTTACAACATTCTTAATTCTTCTAAGTTAAGCAATATTACCATTAACTATATTAACAATAAAATTATATTATAGTTTTGGTTTTAGGACATATTCTCTAATTTTTTATATTCAGTCAAAAATAGAATCTAGACACATTTGATAACTAAGAAATATTTGATTCACTTTTGTTTTGGCAATAGACACATTTATTTATGTTTTTGCAAATCTTCCTCCCCAAATTAAAGGTCATTTGTGTTTGTTGGTATAAAGGGTTGTTTGTGGAAGGTGTCACAATAGGAAACAACTAAAAAGAGATATTCTCTTTGATTGTTTTTACTTTTATGCATATGTACATATGTAGGAATAATGTTACGATTATTTTCTTCATGAAAGTATATATAGGTCATCTATAAACCTTTTCCTTTAAAGATGAAATATACAAAATTGTTCTATCAAAGTTTGCAGTTGTTTTCAACATGATATCAAAGTAAGGTTCGATGAACCTCTTACATCTTTTGAGAATGGAATTGACATTGTATTCTAATTCCACCACAAACACAAGTGTAATCTAGGGATCTCCAAACACCATGTCAAATGGTACAAGCAGTTTGTCATAGATTATAGTTCAAAAAGAAAATTCCACTCTCCCTACTGGAATTATTCGCGACAAAACAAATTATCCTCTATGGTCTAAATTGATGGAGATACATATCGAAAAATGAAATAATGATTACCTTAGAGGAAAATTGTTTAAACCTGCAAACACAGATCCTAGCTATAGTACATGGATTACTGACAATCATAAGGTTCGTAGTTGGCTTGTTGACTCAATGAGTCCTTACTTGATGCAAAGATTAATTCTTTTAGGCACTGCCAATGGAAATTTGAGAGGCTATTGCAATGACTTTCTATGATGGATTGGATAAGACCAGATTATTTGAACCGAATCAAAATTCCTTCACTACCACACAAGGTGGTCGATCCCTACCCATGTATTATGAACTTGCAGCTATTTTTCCGGAAATTGATCACTGTACAACAATACAAGCTACAGCAATAGAAGGGATTATACATCAACACTCCATGATTGCTAGACTTCAAGTTCACAGCTTAGTAAATGGACTTGATTCAAAGTTTGATCAAGTCTGTGGTGAGATTTTTGAGAAAAGATCAGATGTTAGATCTTGAAGCCTCTTATACATACGTAAGGAAAGAAGCACAACAAATGCAGATCATGGGAAGCTCTTGACCAGTAACGAAAAGTTCAACAACGCTAGCCCAATGGAATAAGCAGGTGTCAAGTACTAGTTCGCAAAAGGGTTGAAACGGTTTGTCATTAGGAAAAAAGGGAGTCTTTTTTGTGATCGTTATGGTGAAGAGGGTCACTCAAAGCAACGTTGCTATGAGATTGTTCACTACACAAAGTTGTGGGAATTTTCAAAGAAGCCAAGAAAAAATTTAAGGGGAAAAGCTACGGTAGTAATTGATGTGATTCCTTGGTGGTTGAAGATTTTTTTTTTCCACACAAACAAGAAATGAATCCAAGTGTGAAGAAAAGGACTCATTAAAGCTTTGTGTAGGAGATTAGGAAGACCTTTGTAGAAGATTCCACACCAACCATCCTCTTGATTTGTAGAAACTATTCAATACCTTACCCAAGTGATTGAAAGCCCAAGTTGAAGTAACTAAGAACCCTAGGACCATATTCTAAGAACACTCTCAAAGACCAAGCTTTGATCTTGTTTCTAGATTAATTCCCAAATGAAAGTTGTTTGTCAAGAGTTATTTCCCATTACATATAAGGTTCTATTTATCATGTAAGTAATGAGAAACCCTAACGGAAGCCCTAAATAAGTCTTACAAGAGGGCAAGGACAGAAAACAATGAAGGAAAGTCAGTCAAATTTAGGATATCATTGCATTTGGGTGTGTGTAGGGGAGGATTAAGCCGGCGCTTGCTTGAACTATAGTAGCACCGGTTGTCTGGCTAGATAGCTACTGGAAGAGTAGTCCGGTGGTTCCATCTGACACCAGATAGGCTACTGTAGAGGGCCGAATGGCCTTGCTGCCAGCCATTTGGCTCTCCCTTGTGCTATCTCTGTGCCAGCTTCGTTTTGCCTCTTGCCATCTTTATTCCAAGCCTTCCTCGTGTTTCTAACTTCACATCTAAGGTCTCCAATGCCTCGTTCTTCATTTAGAATTGTCCCATCATCATCCTGAAGGCCTTGGATTGAATATGCATTCCATAGCTTCAAACCTTCCATTTCATCCTCAAGTTTATTCCTCTTGAACATGGCTTCAAAATCAAATTGCTCCTCCATGTCTTGAACAAATACCATCAATGCCTTCTTCATTCTTGAAGCTTCATATTTGTATTTGAAATACAAGTCCTTGTACATGGCTTCTTTGCATATTGTCACAGTTCTCTCATTCTTGAAGTGAAAGTGCATATAAGAATGTTTTCTTCTATGAATTTCATCTTCAACTCCATGAACTTCATCTTCAATGCATCTTTCCGTTGATGGTTTTCATGATAGCTTCACCAATGCTGAGATAGCTCCTTGATCCCTATCTGTAATTAGATTATTGATACCGGAGTCGTTGATTATATGACTAGTGGTCCCACCAAGCTACAAAATGTTCTCCCACCATCCCGACCTGTCATCTCTACTACTAATGGTGGTACTTCTCCGATAACAGGTGATAGCTTTGTTGTCCTATCTAGTACCTTAACACTTGATTTTGTTTTAGTTGTACCTTCTCCCAGATATAATCTCTTATCTATCAGCCAATTCACATGTTTTCTTAACTGTACATTGACTTTTTTGGCCTTTATTATGCATTTTTCAAGATATTTTGACTTGGAAGACTCTTTTTTATGGTCTTACCAGTAGAAAATACCCATCAACTTAGTCAAGCAAATCGAACAAGTGCAAGTTCTGAGAAGGCCAGAGACTAAATATGGTTATGGCACAAGAGGTTAGAGCATCTTTCCTTTAGTTATCTCAAGAAACTTGAACCACATTTGTTTTCTATTTTGGATGTTTCTACTTTCCAATATAGTACTTGTGAATTGGCAAAGAATCATCGAGTTCATTAATTTTCAAGTTTGAATAAATGTAGTGAACCTTTTGTTGTTATCCATTCTGATATTTAGGTCCCAGCACATATTCCATCTATATCCAAAGCTTTGTATTTTTTGACCTTTATAGATGAATGCTCAAGAGTAACCTGGGTTTCTCTACTCAATAAAACGAGTGATGCTTGTGTAGCATTTAGCATAATTCTATAACATGGTCCAGACTTAATATCAAGGCCAAATCCAAATTTGGCAATGTGATAATGCTATGGAATTTGTAGATGGTTCATTTAGGGAGTATCTAAATTAGTTGGGTATTCGTGATCAAACTTCCTGCACATGCACACCATAAGAAAATGGTTTAGTCAAATGAAAAAATAGGCTGATTATGGAAGTGGTACATGCCTCCCTTTTTGGTAGGAGCATGCCCAAATTTGATTGGACAGAAGCTGTTAAATTTGTGATTTATTTGATTAATTGTGTTCCCTCTCATGTTATTGATTTTCAAACTCCTCCGAAAAAATTGGAGTCTTTTTGCGAGATACCTCATATTCCTAATCTCGAACCTTAAATTTTCAGGTGTACTGCCTATGTTCATATTCCAAAAGTTTTAAGGAGTAAGTTGGACCCTTGTTCTAAATAGTGTGTTTTCGTAGGATACTCCGACTTTCAGAAGGGGTATCGTTGTTATGATCCTCAAAATAAGAAGTTCCATTTTACGTTATATGTTTCTTTTCATGAGATAGAGCCATACTACACACCTACCATTCGCCCAACTCGTCAGGGGGAGAATGACAATGAAGACTATATGCAATACAATAGTGGAAACTTACCAGACTAAAATGTGAATGTATTCTTCGATTTGGAAGTTATGCAAGAAAAATTGGATACTAATGTGCAGCAGTCTACTGGTCATCAACCTGCTGTAGAGAGCTCTTTTCCAAGCTTGTCTAACTCATCTGAGGGAGCTAGTGTAGAAAAACCCATATAACACCTTCACCTACAGAGCTTCCACAAAATGTTCAAGATGAAGCTCCTATCCAGGTAACTTTTGAATGTTCACCTCTTTCCAGATTGCCACATAGAATTAATAGGGGGATTCCGAGAAAACAATATGAACCAGATCTTAGAACTAATGCCAAATACCCAATTAGAAACTATGTTTCAACTTGTATGCTGCTTGATTCATATGCTCTAATTGTTAATCATTTGTCCAAAGTTTCTATTCCAAGTAGTGTGCAAGAAGCATTGGCTAATCTAATGTGGACTAAAGTAATGAACAAAGAAATGGGAGCTTTATAGAAAGATTCAACATGGGAACTGGTTCCTTTGCCTAAAAGGAAAAAGGGAGTTGGTTGTAAGTGGGTATATACTATGAAACTAAAAGCAGATTGCAGCATTGATATTTCTAAGGCCAGATTGGAAGCAAAGGGCTATAGTCAAAAGTATGGGATTGATTATCAAGAGACTTTTGCACCTATAGCAAAGCTTAATACTTTTCGAATTTTGATATCGATCGCAGTAAATAGGGATTGGCGCTTATGTAAGTTTGATGTGAAAAATGCTTTCCTCAATGGTGACTTATTGGAAGAGGTTTATATGAATCTCCCACCTAGTGTTAAGGGGGAATCTATGCATAGAGGAAAAGTTTGCAAACTGCGAAATCATTATATGGGCTAAGACAAACACAAAGGGCTTGGTTTGGGAGATTCTCTTTTCATATGAGATTTGTTGGTTATCGCCAAAGCAATTCTGATCATACTTTGTTTGTCAAATGCAATACAGGAAGGATAATTGTGCTAATTGTGTATGCAGATGATGTACTTTTGACTCGAAATGATCTTGATGAAATGGAGAGATCACAAAAATTCTTAGCCACCAAATTCGAAATAAAGGACCTTGGTTAGTTGAAATATTTCTGAGGCATTGAGTTTTCAAGATCAAGATAAGGAATCTCACTTTCACCGCAAAAGTATGAGTTGAATTTATTAGCAAAAACTGGAATGCTTGATTGCAAGTCAGCCGAAACACCAATGGAGACAAAAATCTAGTTTGGTACTTCTTTGAATTAAAAGTTGGCAGAAAATGGTCATTATCAGAGATTAGTGGGAAGATGGAACTATCTAACTCATACATGGCCAGATATTGCTTATGATGTGAGTATAGTAAGTCAATCTATGCATTCTCCAATTACAGAACATATGAAAGTTGTTTATATAATTTTGAGATATTTAAAAGGTATTCTCGGAAATAGTTTTGTTATACTAAAAGAATGAAGCACCTTTCATTGAGGGGTATACCAACACAAATTGGGTTGGAGTTAAGATAACCAGAAAATCTACCTCTAGTTACGTTACATTTGTTGAAGAAAACCTTGTAACTTGGAGAAGTAAGAAGCAAAAGGTTGTGGCAAGATCAAGTGCAGGAGCAACGTTTAGAGGGATGACATATGGGATATGTGAATTGTTATTTATTAAGCGAGTTTTGAAGGACCTTGGAATTGAGAGCACACAGCCTATCAGTCTATTTTGTGATAACAACTTTGCAATATAGATTGCTCAAAACTCAGTTCAACATGGTTGAACAAAACATGTTGAAGTTGATAGCCATTTCATTAAAGATAAGTTGGATGATAAGATTTTTCAGTTTCCATTTATTAATTTTGTGAACCAACTCATAGTTATTCTTATGAAAATAGTTTCGGCAAAGGTGTTCCATGAAGTACTTAACAAGTTGGGCATGATTGATATCTATGCACCGATGTGAGGGGGAATGTTGGCATAAAGGGTTGTTTATGGAAGGTGTCACAGTGGGAAACAAATAAAAAGAGATATTCTCTTTGATTGTCTTCGTATTTATACATATTTACATATATAGGAATAATGTGAGGGTTATTTTCTTCTTGAAAGTATATATAGGTCATCTGTAAATTTTTTCCTTTAAAGATGAAATATACGAAATTGTTCAATCGAAGTTTACAATTGTTTTCAATAGTGTTTAGATGTGTCATGTTTTCTTTTGCCTCGTTTGTTTTCATACCTTGTAGTGGCTTGTCCACCTTGCTACATTTTGACTTTGCAATAAATAGGTAAAGGTTTGTCTAACCCTATCTTTTTTTACAGTTTTAAAAAAAAAAAAAAAAAAAAAACAATTTTCGAGCTTCATAAAAAATAAATAAATAAAAAGAAAAACGAAAAAAGTAATGTATCAAACTCAAAACCTGAAAAGAACACAAGGTCAAAGATTCCATATATATGTTTATACTTGCAAGACTCAGTATTCCACAAGTGAGTATGGTTCTTACTAAAATTGTTTTCGATTCCCATTTTAAATGCATTTACCTGCTGATATAATCTATCAAAATATCCTTAGAAAGTGACAGAAACTCCTTGGAAAAAGAATTTAAATTTTCATTTTCCAAATTTAGAAAATTCAGTACTTAGGCACTCACCCTTCCTGCATGCATTAGGCCTGCCACTTTTCTTGCACATTCTTGGATTCTTGAAAATCAATACAAATCTTTACTTTCTTTTGATTTGTAATTATCAGTTTCATCTTATTATTCTTTTTCCTTCCATGTTTTTTTTCTTAGGTCACAAAAGTTTTTGTCAATCATTCATGTATGGGCAGTTTTAATATGTTGTCTTACAGGTGGAAGACTTCATCAAGGAAATATTCACTGATTCAACTCTAAGAAGAGAGTGTTTACTGAGAATTATATTCAAAGTCATTATACATATGAACTCAATTTCTAGCTTCCCGTTGCTGCAAAAGACTATAAATTATTGTACATATATGAAGTCGATTTCTATATTTCAAATACTACTTTTGTTTTTAAAAATTTTGAATAGAAAATTAAGAAAGAATTGTGGGGAAAGATCGACATGATTTATCTTCCAAATTGATTCATGATGGATTAACCCTAATTTGTATCTCAATAAAGTACTATAGCTAGTTTTATTTAAGATAAAATTAAGTTCCTAGTAATATTTTTCTTGAACGATTTGATGTAATCTACGGATAGTGACCCATCATTCCCGGCTAGAGTGCCATTCTGGAAAATGACTTAGTTTGCTATATAGGTCTAGTCTAGATATATTGGACCAAATTTTCCACTATTAATTGAGTTTGGACTGCAACTTTCATTTTATCAGACAGAAAATATAACATCTCATGATATCACAGTTACGCCAACAATTAATATCAATATCAAAAGATGACTTCCAAATCCATTGAGGCAAAAGACTATAACTTATATTGCACGTATGAAGTCAATTTCTATAATTCATATACTATTATTTTAAACTTTTGAATAGAAAATTGCTAATGACTAGAAAGAATTGCAAAACAATTAATCTAAATATTGTTCCAAAAGAAAGGTCAATATGATTTATTGACGCAGTCGGAAATAGAATCTGAAGATTCGTTCTTGTTCAGAAACTTGCAAAATAAGAAACGAAAAAAAAAAACCCCTGATTCAATTTTCCTTCTAATCAAACTTCAACATAAGGAGTTAGAAGAAAAAAAATTAAAATCAAGCGAAAACGAATTTTCAAAGTAGTCAAAAACTCGCAAGAGCCGAAAAGAGGCAACTTTAATTTATCAAAAACTGTCGAAAAACAACCAACCGAAACAAAACGAAAAGTAAAGAAATTACAAAAAAAAAACCCCTAGAAAACCAGTAAATTAC
Organism: Parsonsia alboflavescens; assembly: GCA_028571225.1. NCBI lineage: Eukaryota > Viridiplantae > Streptophyta > Magnoliopsida > Gentianales > Apocynaceae > Parsonsia > Parsonsia alboflavescens. Next base: position 13,618,016 of record JAOXNR010000022.1, read on the forward strand.
TGAAGGGAACCGGATCCCGAATCCATGTAAAAAAGAATTCGGAGTCCCAGGATTTTTAAAAAAATTCTCACATAAAGAAGTTGAGAACGATACCTGATTTGAAGATTCAGAGATCTGTCCTGCTAAATGGATTTGGACGTCTTGATCTACTATGCAAAAGATCTTCTAATCTATTCCCTATCTGTCTGATCGGAGAATCTCTATAAGTGAAGTGGAGAAAAACAGATTGTCTGTAATTTTTCTGTAGAGAGAAAAATCATGTATGTTCTAATTTTCTAGGGTTTCAGAATGATTGTTTTTTTCTTCTTGTTATTACAGGATTAATAAATAATCAATTAAACAACTAAATTAGAAACTGGGTTTTCTATGGACCAAGAACCCAACAATCCTTTTATTTAATTAAAGGTCCAATAATTATTGATTGGATCATAGACCCAACATAATTATTCTGGCCCTTTAATTAAAGCCCAATATTTATTTTTATTCTTAACCCATTAAATAATTAATCT
>JAOXNR010000022.1:13618624-13631322 GCA_028571225.1 Parsonsia alboflavescens
GCGCTCCACCAGTTGGGTTTTATAGCAATTCCGTATATATATATATATATATATATATATATATATATATTTATATATGTACAGTTGAACTAAAAATAGAGTTAATATTTTTCATCAAAACTGTACTAGAGGTCTAGCTGGCGTGGTTCATCCTGTCAATTAATAATTATCCGCTCGTTACCTTACTGTCGGCTGACATTGTTATACGAATGCTGTAATCTCAACTCAAACCAAGACAAAGATAACTTTACTGTATGATCAAACAAGAAAATTAAAGAGAAATAAAGTACTAAAAGATTAAAAAATAAATAAATGGGGGACAAAATTCAAGTGTCTTCACTCTTCGTCATCTCCTCCCTTTGATCTGAAAAATCAAACAAGTACGGATATAAAAATAATTACTATAAAATTAAATCTATATTTCCATTTGATTAAATGATCAATTTAATAACATAACTTTTTTCTTTTGACCATATAAATTTATGTCTCTTTTTCTTTTTTTTAATTTTTTAAGGTTTATAACCTTTTTGTTTTTTTTTTTTTGGCAATGTAGGTCCATATCCTTTTTTTTTTTTTTTCATCTTTTGAGGTTCCATAACTTTTTATCGATGATCAACTAAATCAAATAACTTTTTGTCGGTGACTAACTAGATCCTATAACTTTTTACCAGTGACTGACTAGGTTTAAAAATTATATAAAGCTATTGGATTTTGAAAGATAGAAAAAGAAAATATGGACCTACATGGTAAAAAAAAAATTTATAGATCTTAGTTAGTTACTAGTAAAAGTTATGGAATATTAAAATATAAGAAAATATATATATGGACCTGCGTAGTCAAAATAATAATAAAAAAAAGTTATGGAACCTTAAAAGATTAAAAAAAAAAAAGATATGAATCTACATGGTCAAAATAAAAAAAATTATGGAAGTAAATCAACCGTTTTGCCTTTTTATTTTGAATTATTGAAAAATGAAAGTCGTGTTTCCTAAATTAATTAAAAATTTACAATATATATATATATAGATATAATGTTAAATAAAAACTAATTAATCAAATATTTTTCATAAACTTTTGTTACTCGAGATGGAAAATAAATTTTAAATAGTCAATTCGCCTCTACTCTCCACCTGTTAGGATATTCATGGAAGGACTCTCTTATTATAAATTATTGTTAATAGTGTAATAAATATTTTACTTATTATTTCTGATATTACCATTACTTTTTCATGATTAGGAATATTTTGGGAAAAGAAAATTTATCTTAATTATATTGATAACATAACTATAAATAACTTCTAATTATGGATAAAAAAGAGGGGAGAATTAAAAGAGATGGAGATCAGAAAGAGAAAATGAATGAATGGAAGGTTGGTTCTTGTTAGCGTAGGACATATTGCGATGGATAACTCCAATCCAATGAAGTAGTAGTACTGTAGAGGTACAACTATAGTTGTTCTGACTCCCAGGACAAAATATATTGCGATGGAAAAGACATCTCATAAGCTTCCCTTTTGACTCATTCCCTTTCATTCCTCTCTCTTGTCACAACAACTTTCACCAAAGCTGCCACAAAAATCTATTCCATTAATGCGGCTTTTCCTTCCTCTTCTCTCTTCTGCTTCATTTTCTCATTTTCAAGCTAATCATTTGATTGGATTTTCTTTCGTGCACGTAGCTACGTAGGAGAGTACTATGTTTTGAGTAGTCCATCAAAATCTAAGCACTTTTTCTGCTAATAAATTGTAGGATTATTTATATTTAATAATATATAAATAGTTCTACATATATTAGCATGGAAAAGCTGATGCATTCTTCACTGGAAATAAGAAAAGCCCTTCATTCTTCAACTGCGTCTGCAGCCAACTTTTTATCTGAGTGTGTCCTTCTGTGCCGAAGTGTCTTGGGATATTATTAGAAACAAAAAGTTAAGTATCAGACAATGATGCATGGTTCTACCGCTTTACTCTTAACTCTTTTCCATTTTTTCCTCGGATAAAATATATGGTGACAACAACAGAACATAGAAAACTACAACCAGTACTGGGCTCTAAAGTAAATTGTTTGTTAAAATCATATTGCTATTCTATGTCCAATTATAAGTCAATTTGCAGTCGTTTTATCAATATTAAAATAGAGTTTTTTCCTTCTAATTATACCCCTATTGAAGCATAACGTTGAGCTTAAAAAGAGAAGAGTAAACAATATTGAAAAAAATGAATAAAGATTACTGATAAAAAATGAACCAAAATAAGAGGAAAGAAAAATAATGATAAAGTGGAGGGAGTATATATATAGAGAGAGAGAGAGAAAGGTTGTGGTGTGCTATGTAGCACAGAAATTAGTGTCCTACTAATGAAAAAGGTATCAGTAATTTTTTGCGACGTCGGTTTTTTTCAAACTGTAAAGAGGAGTCGCAGCAAGGTATATAGATTGAAAAAATCCAACATTGTAGAAGATCGTCGTCACTTTTTCCATTAATAGCACACCAATTTTTGTGCTACGTAGCATACCATAGTCTTCCCATCTCTCTCTCTCTCTCTCTCTATATATATATATATATATATATATATATATACATGTAAATGTTAGTGCGTGCAATGTTGCACACATTAACAAGTGTAACCGTTAGTCAACTAACGGTCAACTATCTTTTTTTTTTTAAAACAATTAATTAAAATTTAATCAAGTATTTCTAAGGTTTAGTTTATCCTTTTAACGTTTTGTCTATAAAAAATATTTGAAAAAATAATTTTTTACAAAATTTTTTTTTTTTAACTACATTAACTTCGATTGTTACTAATGGTTGCACTTATTAGTGTGTGCAATGTTGTATACACTAATATTCCTATATAAATAAATATACATATATATATATATTTATATATATATATATATATATTAGGACAAAATACAAGATCAATTAAATTTGTGAGCCAAGGCTAATGACACCTAGAAATATCGGACATGGGTCCGGATAGGCCATGGTTGGTGTCCAGTATGTGCTCTGCAGAAATGATATATATTATCTGTGAACATAAGCAGCATATACAGAGTCAGGCTATAAGAAACCTAAGCAACAATGTTATTTCTATAAATTGAATATATCTCGTATCATTTTATAATTGTGAGGATTTAAAAAGTTAAATTTTTTTTGAAAAAAATTATCAAGTCTTACTAGTTTGAAACCGGTAAATCTCAAATTCAAAACACGACGAAGATAGGTAAGTCGTTACTATTGATGCTTGAGGAAAGAGGTATAGGAAGGGATGGGTAAAATATATAAATATGTAAAATTAATTAATTAATTAAAACTAATAAATTAACATTATACTGAAATAAATAAAACCATTTTCTTAAAATTTTTGAAAGTCAAATTCATCCGGACAAAGAGAAGAGACTACGCATCAAAATGAAAATTCAAAGGAGAAAAGTTAGATCCACCAAAACCTGATAAATGAAATCTCCATGCCCGCATGCTCGAAGATGATCACAAGATATCAGCATACGTTTTCTGCTGGGGTGCTCCCGTTAATCTCTCAACATTTTCCAGTTTTGCTTTTGAGTTTGGCTCCATTGAAAAATAAGAGACCTGATTATGAATGATTTGAGCTGAATTTTCAAGTATTTTTTTCCTTATCCATGATCCAAAGAAGATGCTCTGGTACTGACCATGACATTAAAAGTACAGAATGAAAAAACAAAAGCTAAACGAAGAACAAAATGGCTCCCATCACATCAAATTAATACCAAAGTTTTTTCTTCACTGGATGAGTCATGATGAATCTTGCATTCAAAACAACTCTAAATTGAAATCTCAACACTACATTTATTTATCGATCGATTATTACTGTGAAGACTCGTTGTCCTGTTCAATTTCTGAAGCAGGCTCATCTTCTTCCTCAAAGCAATCTATCCCATAGGCCGCGTGTCCATTTCCGAATGCCTTGATATGGTCTTTGAGGGATCTCTTGTGCTTGAAATCAGAACCACAAGTGCAGTACCAAAGCTTTCCACAGTTCTTCTCATGGGTTCTCCAATCACCTCTCACAGCAAATGCCTTCCCGCATTTCCTGCACATGAATGGCTTGATTCCATGTTTTCTCCTGTAATGTGTCTGGAGGGTTCTGAAATCTTTCAGCGGCTTAGCCCTTGGGTGGTCTATGTTGTTCCTGCACCCTGTTGCACAACAGTAACATGGAAGCCTTAGCATGGCTGTTGGCTGTGTGCCCCTTAGTGACTCTGGTCCTTTCCTGTATTGCGATCCATGCCCCCACATATGCATCTGTAAGCCAAAGAATTGAATCTCATGGCCGATATCATTTGGAATTTGAAATTAACGGTATTCCATGCATGCTTCTTAATTAATTAGCTTATATACATATTCTTGAAATATGATCATTAATTAGTTGAATAAAGTCTTTTTCGTGCGTCAAATCTTACTAGGGGTAAACAGCAATTTTTAGGACGGAAAGGTCTTAAGTTTGAGACACATCGAAAATAGGTGGATTCTACCGTTGATCCTCGAGGGGAGGGTGGTGTTAAAAAGAAATTTTTTTTTAAAAAAAAGCCTTTTTCTTGCATAAACCATAAAGACAAGGTTATATTAAAGGGAATATGAAATAAACCATTTCAATTGGAGCGGGGGTGGGTGGGAGATGCAAAAAAGTGATTCACACAAAGATTAAACTTCTGTCTTGATGCATTCTTGTAGATGAAGGAACAGAAATGAATTTCTTCATAATTTCAAAATTCATTTGGTGCTAAATAATTAGCTTCCTCCATGAATTTTGGGAGAACTGTTCGGATCCCTTCCAAATTTTGAGATCTTCTAATGCATTAGGCCATTGATAGATTCAGTCTCTGAGATATACATAAGGAATATTCTTCTCCAACAACAGTTCAATTTCTAGTTTACCTCGCTGAAGAAAGTAATAACATCTTACTTAAAAGGGTTTTATTAGAGATGAAAAAAGTTGCAAGACATGAACCTTAATTTAAGGAAGAAAACCAAGGAGTTTCGGGGGGATCTTTAAACATTGTATCATGTGTAAATCAGTGTCATGAACAGTAATCAGATAGAAAAGCAACCAAAAAATATAGTATATGGGATGGGATGGGGGTGGGGTTGTATTTTCTGAAGATCATGTGGTTCCCAAGGTGTTCAGCCATCTTAAGGTTGAGTGGTCAGATTGAGAACCTTTCTTTTCCTTTCCTGTTTCTCTGATGAAATGAAGATTATAAGAACCCAGAAGAACTGGGAAAATGTTCAGTTTGACACGCCTGCCAATGTGTAAAATACAAACTTCAAGGACAAAAAGCATAATATGGTTGTGTTGTTCAATCAAATATAAAGAAGGGACCGGCCACTGCACGGACCATACCCACAGTAATTGGACCAGATAGATTTCTATTCAGATCCCAAAACCCACAAATCATGCACAAAAAAGAGAAGCATATATATGAAAAAATATATAAAATAAAAATCGAAAAAAAAAAAAAAACCTATTACTATTTAAAGATGCCATGAAGGAAAAGTTGAGCCCTAAGGACCCATGTGTGTGTGTGTATATATATATGTATATATATATATATATATTGTATTCTCTCCCATCATTCATCCCGAGTAATCCCATCAATCCATCTTGGTGTACAAGAAAAGTGAAAGGTTGAAATTTACTCCCCAAAAGATGTGTGCAAACAAAGAGAGGGATGGGTTTTCTCTTTTTCTTCTTTTTTCTGCCCCCTAAAATAAAAAATAAATAAAAAAGTTTAAGCTTTTCCATGTGTGTGTACCTGCATGTTGTTATATCTGTTGAAAGTCTTGAAGCAAAGAGGGCATGAAAACTGTGTTGGACCAATCAGAATCTGGGCTGGAGTTGGGATCCAATATTGACCCCTGTGAAGTGTGCTTGTGAGGGGACTTATCCCAATATTATTACCAATTGCAACTACTTCTTGATCTCTTTCTGCAGAATAATATTGATCTGTTTCCGTGGAGGCCGAAAGTCTGGAGATCAGATCAGCATCGGCAGAGGATGGGGTGGAAAGCCCTAAATTTAAAGCTACTGTTACGGCTGCCGTCCCCGCCTCCTCTTCATCATTATCATGATGATGAGATATGAAACTTATAATTTCTTGATCTCTGCAGACGACGGCCTTATTATCATTATTTTTATTATCCACTTCCATAGCGGTACAAGACGAAACAATATGCTCTTCCGGTTCCGCCGCCGGCCTTACTGGGCTCGAACCAAGGAGAGGAAGAGCTTCTCTGGTTGGTGGAGATGGAGGGGATACATACTCCATGTTGAAAACTGGAGAAGAACTAGTGTTGATATTAGATGAGTAGAAGTTGAAATGGTTGTTCATGTAGAGAGATGAAGTAGTCGAAGAAGAAGCAAATTGGGAATAAGGGTTTATGCTGAACCAGCAGCCATTGAAGTAATTGGAGGAGGAGGAGGAGGAGGAGGACGAGGAATAGTAGCTGTAAGGATCACTCATGGTGAGAATTAACACTAGAGGTAGGGGAAGATGGGGAGAGTTAGGTCTGGATATGAGTTCGTGAGAGGGAGCTTTCTTTAGCTTATAAACACACAGGAAAATGAGGGAGATTTCGAGGAGGACTCTTAAAAAAAAAAAAGGGAAAAGCAAAAAGTTATGAAAAGCTAAAGGCTGAACAAAAACACCAAATTGAACGAAATGAAAGCAATTAAAATAGAAAATATAAATAAATAAATGAACAAAGAGATCAAAACATATGGTAGTAGTAAGATTGATAAAGTATGCCCTATTGAATAAAAAAGGAGAGACAAGATATCACTTGTGAGGTGTGACTAAACAAAGAGGAAAAAAAATAAAGATTTGGGCAAAGGCAAAAGACAAACAGGAATGGGAGAAAGTGGTGAATGAGATAAATCTTGGGACTCCAATGAATAGCTAGCCCCGATCTTCAACAGTATAACATAAAATAACAAATTAGTACTCCCCATATACACCAAATAACAGATTGTTTAGTCAAATTTGCTCAAGTTATTTTTCAAGGCCAACTTTATATGTACCCCATAAACAAACTCAGCTATCCATATATCTTATTATTTTTAGTACTCTTACTCTAAAACCCATTATTTTTCATGCAGGAATGTAATAATTTTTCCAATTCTATGCCTATTTATAACAATTATTCATAATTTGCATTTCACGTATATGCTGGGCTTTTGGAAGGACAAAATAATAATATTAATTACCATGTACCTATTTGAATCCATCCAGCAGCAGTAAAAGAATAAACAGCATGCAATAGAGTAATAAACTACTTAATTAATTAATTAATACTGCCAAGGACAGGGTTTCATGAAATTAGGGTTGGCTGTTGTCTCCGGTTTTGCCCCGCCAAACATACAATGCGATACAAGATATAGGTAGATATATTAAAAGCACAAATATAAAGTAATTCGAATAAATAAATACAAGAGAATGATCAGATCAGATGCATATATGCTATGATAGATACAATACAAAAGAGAAGAATTATATTGAATGGATTGGAAATTTGGAATGGAAATACAAATACTATCCGTTAGCAATATATATATATATATATATATATATATATTTATATATTCTTGGGAAACAAATAGCCTAGAAATAGTTTCGAGCGGCATTTGCTTTGGTGGGCGAGCTCTGGTCGGGTTGGCACTGTACGAGACTGTCCCTACTTCCATAGTAACCCTTTACTGTTCATACCTGATAGTCTTTTCCTGCATGCACATCAAACTCACTGTTCAGTTCGTCATCTCTCTCTCTCTCTCCTTTCTCTTTCTTCCTGCTTATGCGTGTGTCTCCTTCACCACTATACTATTTACATTGCATTGCTGTGGCTCCTTTTCTTTTCTCTCTGTCCTTCTTGGGATTACACTCATAAGTGATTTTGTATCTGATCTTTTAACATTATAGAAGAAAATCACGATACTTATACTAACTAAGCAGAGGCTAAAAAGAAGATAGTTTCTTAATTATTATGTTTAAACTATAAAGGATCTAAAAAAGTGTATCTGTCCAATTTTTATCCGTTAGCCTATCTCTAACTTCTTCCTTTGAATTTCCTTTTCAGAATTACACTTTCCTGTAAGTGATTTTATGTCTTACCTTTTAATATTACGAAAACATTTAAATCACAATACATCTAGAAACTATCTATACGTTAGCTAGAAGAAGATGTTATTCTTATCAAAAACTTAATATACAAAAAATCCTTAAAAATTGTATTTTTCAATCTTTTATCAGTTCATCTATATACTCAACTTCTCTCTTTCTTTGAGTTTCTATATTGTTTTTATACTTACACCAAGCAAAGCTTTTAATGCATTTGAGGACAAGCGTCTTTGCAAAATATTATTAATGCTACCACCGCCATCAATTACAAAGTTCTATGGGCAAACAATATTTGTAAATTTTTTCTACATGCTTCTTCTATACCTTCTTTGTCAACTGAACATGAATGTGAGAAGAAATTATCAGGCCTTTTATATATCCCATATCCTCCTCTGCACTCCCTTTTTAACTTTTTACATGGTTTAACTTTGTCATTCCATTCCAGTTAAAACTTAAATGTGACAGACTCTTTCTCTCTCTGTCTCTCTCATTATAGGGAAAGAGAGTTTTCTTTTTCCACTGTGCATGGTTCCGTTAACATGCTTTTAATTACTCCATAATTAATTCAAGAACAAGAAAAAAGAACCCAAATTATGTTCTGAAAATTTAAATAAAACCATGCACCTTTGAAGATGAGGGATTTGAATTATGTTCTGAATTAGGGTAGGGCTCATGTGGTTAATTATATATTGATAAGTGGGAGCAATAAGATTTTACCTAATTTGATTTCATATCCAATTAACAAAACCATCTTTTAAAGCTTTCCCTTATTTCCAAGGAGGCCTCATTGGGGAATTACTTGCGAGGAAATATAATCTCGAACATAACTTGTAGGTAACCAATATAATTTACCTTTGAAAATAAATAAATAAAGGGGTTATAATTAAGAGACATCTTATAAAATATGTACTACAGTAACTAAATATATCTCTCAGAGATGTTTGTTCATAGAATGGTTTTTCTAGAGAGAGAGAGAGAGAGAGATGACAGTGAAAAAAGCTCAGTCAAAAAGAACGAATAAGAAAAACTCTGACCGGGGCCAGCATAGCATAGGGTAATGTGGAAGAAGGAAAGTACACAGAAACATTTGGCTGCGATCAACAGTGTAGCTAATTACAGAACACTCTTTTGGTTTTTGTACCCATTGTTAGTACGTACCTGGATCATAGACACACACACATGGACACTGAGACAGACTGAGAGACAAGAGGATGGGGATTCAATTCAAACTTTCACTTTCGTGGGATCCACTCCAATTTATGGTTACCTAGCTATTGGACAAAATGGTTTTTTGCTAAGCTACGTTCTAGAGCGCGTATTAATGCGCGTGCCAACGGTTACCGTAATAGAATTTTTGCTCTGCTTGGTTGGTGCATGAGTACTGTAGCAAAAATTCCATTATGGTAACAATTGGAGCGTGCATTAAGGCGTATTTTGGAACACACCTTAACAAATCTGTTGGACAAAATAATACTAATATTTAGGGATTTTACTTTTTTGGGATCTAATGTATCCTTTGGAAAGAAATTAGACTCAAGGATAATCTTATGCTACAATTTGCTGGGACATGCATATGGTGATTGAAATGATTTAAAAATCAATAAGTTTGCTAGATTAATTGGTAATAAACGGCTTAGCATTTGGGATGAGAAGTAACATATTTGAATTATGATAAGAGTAGGTGGAGAAATACTAATAATTCTTGGGACTGTGGGAAAAGGAAGAAGAAGAAGAAAAAAAACGATATAAACTCAAGAACTATTGTTGGTAACTTAGTGGTGATTGGCAAGGAAAAGGCAGTAAAACCCTACTGTCACAAGTGATCAGACATAATTGACACATGCAAAATTTTAACTTCATATGAAACATTTGAATTTATTATTAGCAATACTTCTTTTCTCTCTAAACTTGCTTTTAAACTTGACGTCATACTTTTTTGCATAGCAGTTTCCAAGTCGCTTTCTCCGACAGGCAACACAGCTTAGAGGAGGAAATCATTCTCCTCTCTCTTCTCTGTTACAGACTCTTTTCCTTTCTTCAAAAGAGGTCTCACATTTGGCTAGCCCTTTCCAGATGACCTTGATTTAAAAATTCTCTCATAAAAAGCCATCCATGGAAACTATTTGCAAGGATTTCTAAACCATTGGTTTCAAGGGTGATTTCAAGTTGGGATGGCTAGATGTAAGGCATATCTTGATCCAACTAAAGTAGGAGGAAGATGAGCATTTCCAAGTGGACGCTAGACTTTCACCTATCGGTGGAGCCATCAGTGGTTGCAGTGTGGATATCATTTCCCGGTCTCCCTCGTTCATTCACTTCAAGGATTTTGATAATTTACGAACAATTTTAGTGGCGATTTTCAAAATCATCACCACTACAAGTCTTAGTGGCGGTTTTAGTTAGATTTGCGGCAATTTAAATTCAGGTCCGAACATTTTCCATAATAAAATGGGCTTTGCGGCTGTTAGATAATTGCTGCAGTAATAAAAGAATAATTTTGATAATATTTAAATTAATTGTAGTGGCGGTTTAATAACCGTCACTATTAAACTGCCGCTATCATATAATATATTTTAACCCATTGTATAAATATTGTTGTTGTTTACTTCAATTTTTTTTTTTTTTTGAGTTATAGGCCGATTTAATTTTCAAACTATACTCTTTTAAAAGCTTTGGTTCCTAAAGTTTTTTTTTTTGCTTGTTTAGTCCTTAAATAATTTAAATTTTGACCATTTTGATCCTTTGGATCGAATTCTTCACAAATTTCACCAAAATTTAGAGTCATTTTGATCAATCCAGTTTTCAAACTATACCTCCACAGGCTTCATTTTACTTGGTTTTGTCATTCATTGATTGGATTGGCCAAAATGACTCCAAATTTTGGTGAAATTTGTAAAGAATTTCTTTCAAAAGGACCAAAATGGTTAAAATGTAAATTGTTTAAGAACTAAACAAGTAAAAAAAAAACTTTAAGAATCAAAACTTCCAAAAGATATAGTTTGAGGACTAGATTGACTAATAACTCTTTATATATATATATATATATATATATATATAAAATTTGAATAGAACCATAGCTAGTATTATCATTACAATTTATTTTAATAAAATAATGGAATTTAATTTATAAATGAAAGGTTTATTAATTGCCATTAATTTTTTACTGAATCATTATCCATTTTGTGAATAAGCATGGCTGCGGTTATTTATCCGCCGCTACTGTTATTGAGATTTTTTTGATCCAGCCGAATGTGGCTAAGTCGTATTGGTGAAGTGGGGCTCTTTAGCGGTGGTTTTACTATGATTCAGTGGCAGTTATGGAACCGCTGCAAAACTCAAAAGGCATATCAAAAGTTTCATCTTCTAGTTCTTCTCTAAGAGATTTACAGTTAAGAAAAAAAAAACCTTCATTTCTCTCCCTCAACCCATCTAGCTTCTAGTTCATATTTGCATGAGTTGCTGCCGTCGCCGGAGTCATGCCGCTACTGCTGTTGCTCCTTGCCAGCCGGTTGTCTCCCAGCCACCGAAATTTAAAGAAAAACAGCTGGGTATGTCATTTTTCCTAGTTGAGGGTTTTTTCAAATTTTACAAAAAATTATTAGTTTAATATGTTTGTGAATTGAAATTGAGTTTGTTGTGATATGTATTGATGATGTGCATTTCGAATTAGAGGCAAATTTGGACTATTTGATATTGCATTTTATGACTTCATTTTAGTGCACTAAAGGTGTTTTGATGAAAGTTATCTATGAGCTATTAGAAATTATCTTGTTGCTGAGTTTTCAAGATATAGTTTCTATTTCATGTTTTAATCCAAAACTTAAATTGTAATGTGATTATAAATCTATATTAATCTTCCACTATCACCTAGAAAAGACAACCTTATTATATTTTTAAGGAAATTTTTGGTATTTAGAAAGTAAGAAATAAATACCTTTAAACCATATCAAATTTAATATTTTCAAATTGGGTAAAATTAACTAAAACCTTGACATCTTTAGCATTAGTTAAAACTAATTACTATAATATAAATATATATATATATATATATTTATATTGTAATGCTATAGAGTGTTACGTAGCATACCTTATAAAGTGCTACAATTAAATTTTTGACGGTCAAAGTTAACGGTCAGTTATTAAAAATAAATAAATTCTTCTATAAAAAATTATTTTTTCAAATATTTTTTTTTACTAAACCCTAGGTAATTAATTAAATTATATTTTATTTTTTAAAAAACAAAAGACAATTGACCGTTAAAGATTTAACTGAAGCCCTCTTTAAAGTGTGCTCTGTAGCACTCTATAGCTTTTTTGTATGGAATCACATTTTTCTAGTAGTGTCAATCTATCAAATGGAAGGCATATAGTAGAATAGAATTTTCTCTCTACACTAAAAAAGGAAACTTCTAAAATCTTGCAAGGATCCCAACAAATCCAGCACCCTCCGATCAGCCACCAGTCGCTCCCTCTCCCTGGGGTAAAGGAAGCTTCTCCTAACTTTTCAAAACATAACCCGGGGGGGGGGGGGGGGGGGGGGGGGG
>JAOXNR010000022.1:13631332-13661012 GCA_028571225.1 Parsonsia alboflavescens
AAACCCCGGGCCCCCCCCCCCCCCCCCCCCGAAATCTCCCTATACTTTTAAGGGGGAACTAGCCTTCTTTTTCACCAAGGAGGAAGTCGAGAAATTGAGCATACCATTCAAACTGGCTCTGGAAGGGAAGTTCTCTTATGGAAAGCCTTCTTTTGATACGGTCAGGAAATCGATAAAACCAATTGGCCTCAAGGGAGATTGCACCATAGGGCTGATCGATGCCGGACATGTTATCATTCGAGTAATTCACAAGGAAGATTATTGTCCATTTTGGCTTAAAGGGGTCTAGAAGCTTAATGGTGTTCCGATGCGGGTCTTAAATGGATGCCGCAATTTCACGTGAAGGAAGAACCCTCAACAATTCGCTATGGATTTCCTTCCTTGATCTTCACATCCATTTTTTAAGGAAGGGAATTCTACACTCATTCACCTCGATTATCGGAAAGAAATTAAAAGTCGATGTCCCAACTGCCAAATCACAAAACAAACCAGAAGGTGTTCGTGTGGTCCAACAAAGCCCAAAGGTGAAAAATTTGCAGGTATGGAAAATTATGGAGATAGACAAGATGGACCCGGTCCTGATGCAAGCAATGGTGAGACAGAACACGAGAACTGCAAAGGAAGGAGAGATCATTCTTGGAAACTCTAAACTTGGGAACGGCTTGTGGGAAGGAAATCTGGAGAAAGAACAGCCGACAGATTTGGCAATAAATGAAAACCCTAATTCGGGGCAAGGATATTTTACCAGCAGAAGACGGCGGGACAAATGTTGAGACAGTCGGGCTTCATCATCAAGGGACTACTCAAACAAGGATGTTGTGGCAGCAACCTCTGTGCCGATGCAATCTGACAATCCGGGGGAATCAGCCTCTAATCAAGATGTCGTTAATCCAATTCGGAGAAACACGCATATGGAATTTGTTGCGGATACTGAGGGATTAAAAATATATGTGGACATGCCGACAATGAGTGAAGCTCAATCAAACCCCCCCCCCTGCAAACCAAGTTAAAACGAATAAAGAACTTCCTATTTCAAATGTGGTTACGAAACTTTAGTCCCGATATAGCCCGTCCTCCGATCAATCAATATGAAGAAGCTCTTAATTTGGAATATCAGAGGTATAGGTAATTCTGCCTCTTTGGACAAATTGAAACAACATATTTTAGTCCATAAATCAATGAGGATCGCTCTTTTAGAACCTATGATAAATTCATCGAGGATTGCCTCTTCTGCTTTCAAACTCAAAATTCCACATTATTGTTCAAACTCAAATGGGAAAATTTGGTTATTCTTGTGTTCGGATATATGGGTAAATGTTATGATAAATTCGAATCAAATGTTGTCTTGTTCAGTAAAGAAATACATGGGGTTGGATGTAGTCTGTACAATGTCTTTTATCTATGTTGCTCACAACTATGTGGCTCATCGACTGCTGTGGGAGGAGATGGCAGCAGTCTCGGCATTAGTTACAGGTCCATGAATGATAGGGAGGACTTTAATGTAGTTCGACACATTGAGAAAAGTTTAGGATATCCTCTGGCACTTAGACCAATCCGAGAATTCAATGATAGTGTGGAACATTGTGGACTATTAGATTTGCGTTTTGTAGGCAGTAACTATACTTGGTATAGACCAACTTTTCCTCCCCTTTGGAGAAGATTGGATAGAGTTTTGGTAAATGATAGCTGGCAACAAACTTTCCACAGCATTTCTGTGGAGCATCTTCCCCTAATCTACTTAGACCAGTGTCCTCTTCTCATCTCAACAGATATGGCTGGAACTCAAGGTCCGAGGATTTTTCGCTTTCAAAGAATGTGGCTCAGGCATAAGGACTTTCGGGGCCTAGTTGAATCCTCCTGGCAACAACACATTGAAGGGGATGGTATGAGTCGGGTAGCAAGGAAACTACATCGATTTAAGCAAACTCTCAAGAATTGGAATATGAAAACATTTGATAAAGTAGAAACCAATGTTTAGTGGGCTAAAATCTAGTAACAACACTAGAAGAGGTATATATGCAGAACATTACGAAGGAGAATCGAGAGAGACTTCACAAGGCTCGAGCTGATTTGGTTTTTCACTTAAAAAATTAGGAGGTCTTTAGGAAGCAAAAATCTAGAATAAAATGGCTCAAGGAATTTGAAAGAAATATATCATACTTTTCAAGCTATTGGCACACTAGAAAGACAACTTTGCAAATCAACAAAATTAAGGATAGGGAGGGGAATAGGCTAACAGAAACACAGGACATTGAATGAGAGGCAGTGGCTTTCTTTTCGGTGCTGTTATTAGAGCAAGTGGGTTGTCAACGAGACCCAAGGGACTTCATTGTAGCAATTCCGATAGTAGTAGATGTGGCGAAGAACAAGGAGCGATCGATACTACCTGATTTGGAGGCTCAAAAGGCTATGGTTTTTGGTTTGGATGGGGAAAATGCCAGCTAGAGTGGATGGTTTTCTAGGTGCGTTCTTTACAGCATTTTGGGAGATTATACAGTAGGACGTGTTGCAGGCAGTGAGAGATTTTTGGGCCGGAGTGCGGACGCCTTAACAATTTACCTCAACCCAAATTGGCTAAATTCAAAAGGTAGACAATCCAGCCACTTTTTCGAATTACAAACCAAACAGTCTTTGCAATTTTTCATCCAAAGTAATTGGGAAGGTAATCTCTCTTCGTCTAGCTAGACTACTCTCCAATTTGATTTGTCCTAATCAAGGGGGGTTTTGTAAAAGGTAGGAAAATATTTGACAACATTCTCCTAGCCTCTGAATTGGTGCAATCTTTGAATAAGAAATGTATGCTGGGGAACATGATCTTGAAACTAGATATGTTAAAGGCTTTCGATAGAGTTAGTTGGTCATTTCTATTGGAGGTATTGAAGAAATGAAAATTTTGGGAGTCATTTTTGTGAACCTCATACACAATTGCTTGGCTTACAATAAGTTCTCCGTCACAATAAATTTGAAGTTGTGTGGATTTTTTGCATCATCAAGAGGTGTTCGTCAGGAAGACCCACCCTCTATCCCCCACACTATTTATATTAGCTGCGGAGGTGCTCGCAAGGGGATTAAACAAACTTTGATATGATGGAGAAATTGGGGACTTCATCACTGACGTATCAGCCTATCGGTTTCACATTTGAGCTTTGCAGATGATATAATAATCTTCACAAGGGGTCCGAAGAGAGGGCTCAGGAAGTTGATACAATTTCTTGAATTTTATCAAGGTTGTTCGGGCCAGAAGGTCAATTTCCACAAGTGCTCCATGTATCTTTCCCCAAGCATTTCTCATCAAAGGCAGATCATGTTCAAGGGAATCACGGGTTGTGTTATCCAAAAATTGCCGATCACTTACTTAGGCTGCCCCATATTTCTTGGCAAATCGAAAACTTCTTATTATGAGCCTCTCATCGGTAAGGAAAATTCTTGAATTAATGGTTGGCAAAGGAAGTATTTGTCTTCAGGTGGAAGACTGATGTTGATCAATCATGTGCTTACTATAATGTCTACCTATCTGTTCGCAGTTACCAACCCTCCACAGCAGATCATCAGTGAATTAGAATGACAATTTTCCTATTTCTTCTGGGGCAATTCAGATTTTGGTCACAACAGACATTGGTGCACATGGAACAAAATCTGTCAACCATATGATAGAAGAAGTTTAGGCTCTCAATCTCTTCACAGTTCGGTCATGGCATACGGCTTTAAGCTGTGGTGGAAATTCAGGTCAGCAGACTCTCTATCTGCAAGGTATCTTAAGATGAAATACGGATTTCAGCCAGGTGTAGCGGCTGTTGAGGGAGGTTTAAGAGTTTGGAGGAGATTGCAGCAGTCAACTGCTTGGGCAGAACAACACGTTTCAATAAAGATCTCTCAAGGTGTCAAAATTTATAGCTGGAACTTGACCTCAACAGGTAAGTTCAATGTTTTAGATTGCATCTCGACATTGGAGGAGGAGGAGCTGGGCAACACTGCAGCAGAAAACTTCATCCACTTGAAAATCCCACTATCATGGTCCATCTTCATGTGGAAGCTGAGCAATAATTATCTAGCAACTGATGACGTGCGTTCCAAATTTGGATTCCATTTAGCCTCAAGGTGTCATTGCAATTTATCCTGTGAAACGATTGTGCACCTCTTTGGCAGCTGTTCGGTAGCAATGGAGATTTGGAATCACTACAGCAAGGCATTAGGAACTGATTGGAGACCATTACAGCTGGAGGAAAGGTTTCAAATTTTGAAATTATAGAAAAGGAGATTAGGGTTGCTGGCAATGTTAATTCCCCTACTAATTTGTCATGAAATTTGGGTTCCTTGATGTGCCTCCCTTCATCCAACCGAACTGAGCAATAGTAGGAGGA
This sequence comes from Parsonsia alboflavescens, assembly GCA_028571225.1. NCBI lineage: Eukaryota > Viridiplantae > Streptophyta > Magnoliopsida > Gentianales > Apocynaceae > Parsonsia > Parsonsia alboflavescens. The sequence continues at coordinate 13,635,694 of JAOXNR010000022.1, forward strand.
TCATACACAAGATCAATTGATAGCTCTACCACATTAAGCAAGCTTATTCTTTACCTATTTTTGATAGTTTATTTCATAAGATTTTAATTTAAGTATACATTTGGAAGATGATTTTCACCAGCTATATAGAGTTGTAAGGCGTTTAGCACCCTTCTCCAATTTTCAAATCAATAAACAGGTAATAAAGCTGGAGCATGGTTTTGGCAACCGATCAATTACGAAAACATGCCGGTTTATTGCTCGTTTTGTAGGAAAATTGGTCACGCGGTCCCAATTTGAAGCAAAATCAATCTGAAGATTAGAAGAAGAAAGAACCAACAATGACAAGACGGAAAGTTAAGGATGCCACAATGACAAAAAAGATCTAGCAACAGAGGACACTACTAATACAGGGATCAAAGAAACCGCCAACGAGAAAAAAGAATCAACATCAGGCTAGAACTCTAATTTGGAAAAGATCGAGAATACACAATCACAGAAGGAGATGATCATAATAATTACAGATGATCTCTTGAAAGCATATTCAGAGAAAAAGACTCAAGAAACAGAGGTAATCATTGATGAATCTTTTCAAAAATATCAAAACCATAATCCTAGGGTTTTAGCCGAAAAAGAAGATAATGTTGATCATACGCCTGGAACTAATGTACAGAAGGAAGGAGAAGCTAAAGATGAACCATTTGAACAGGAGGGACAAATTGAAGAGGAGAAAAACGATCCTCCATAATCGATCGTGTCTGTTTCAAAAGGTCAGTCTTCAGAGGATCAGGATGCCATAAATCCAATTCGCAGAGACACCCGTGTGCAAATTGTGGCTGAATAGGAGGGATTAAATTTGGAGATGATCATACCAGTGGCAGAGGAGGCTCAATCGGCACTGCTTGAAGATACAAAGAAAAAGAAAACGACGTTGCCGCCATCTAATATGCTCACATGGTTTGAGGCCCATCGGAATGCAAATACCAGTCAATCAATATGATGAATGCAATCATTTGGAACATTCGAGGTATGGCGAATTGTGCCTCGTCTATAAAAAATTGAAGCAATTAATATCAAAAAAACAATCCAGTTGTTACTGCAATTCTTGAGCAGTTGGTTTTTTCAGAGAGAATATCGCATCATGCTTTCAAATTGGGATCATTTTTTGTCAGATACATTCTGAATCTAATCAAATGGTAATTTTTTCAATGGAATCTCTGTTGGGAGACAATTGCCTTGGTTCATTTGTATATGTTGCCTGCAATTACATCTCTAGAAGAACTCTTTGGGACGAGATGCAGCTGACCAGTGATAGTATTGTATATCCTGGGCTTAGTGCTGGCAAAACCGCCTTTACGACTGAATGGTTTTTATTAAATTTCCTTTTTTAAAAAATAATTTATTTATACTTTATTAAATAAGTCGTTTATTGTTATCTTATCTTTAATTATTAATCATTTTCATAATTTTTATTTATTTGCTCTCAAAGCAAATAAAAAAGTGAAAAAGGCGGAGAACATATATACGAGGACAATAAAATTTATGGATACATGGCATTGTTCATCATGTGCGCATGCGATAAGGAACCTAGAAATTAGGCTTTACTTAAATAACAATGTTTGCTTCGCCATTTCGAAGAAAGGAAGTTCTGGAATACTATGGCACCAAAATATGCCTGCAGAAGGCACGGACCACCACGTTTTTAATTATAATACAGTAATTTCTAATGCTTTTTCCTACTACGTACTGTTCATCTTTATATATATTTTTGGTCATCTTTAAATTCTCCAACGCTGTTAACCAAACTCCATTCTGGGCTGCGAAAGGCATTTGGACCGGCTTTTAAATGCTCTCTGTTCATATCTTGACAGTCTTTAAATGCTCGAACAGCATTAACCAACTCCCAAAATCTGGTACTCTTCTCATTAATTTAAACTGATATATTTTTATATAATTTCTCGTTTTCTTTTTCTTTTGTTCCTTGTTAGTTTTGATGAACCGTAAATCCATGCAAGAAATGTTGTAAACAAGACCCACCGATTGATGTTTGAATTATACGTCAAATCTTGCTAATTTCAGTGATAAGCAACAAGACTTGAAATCAGGAGGTCTCATGTTCGATACACACCTAGAGTAGATGGGGTGTCACTGTTAATCCTTGATGGGAAGGATATAGAGAGGGTTAGGGGAGAAGTGGGTATATATATATATATATATATATACGTTTTTGCTAAGGTACGCTTCGGAGTGCGCTTCAACCGTTACCGTAATGGAATTGTTGCTACAGTGCTCATGCAGCCAACTAAGCGGAGCAAAAATTCCGTTACTGTAACGGTTGGAGTGCGTATTAAGACGAGCTTCAGAGCATGCCTTAGCAAATCTGTATATATATATATATATATATATATATAAAGAGAGAGAGAAAGAGGAATGTTGTAGTGGATAATGAAACTCAAATTATGACGTAGTTAATACATAATCAAATTTATGTAATTATATATATTATTTCAACCTAACTTAAGTTCCGTTACCCATTACAGCAATAATATATATAGTGCACCTCTGACTTCATGTGCCTCTCTATGAATTTCCTGTTTATTTTGGCTTATATCACAATGGTAGAAGTGGTGGAATCAGAGGTTTGGTGTCAAAGGTCATATGTCATTCTGGGAGAATTAATAATGTATTTTTATAATAATATGATTTTTATCAGATGATAATTTACATTGTTTAATGTCATTTTGATTTATTATATTTATGAGTTAGTTTGTTGTAATGACAATGGCTTAATAAATGTATTAATCAATGATAACAATTTTTTCATAATAAATATTTTATCATTGCTTCCTAAATGCTCAAGATGCAGCAATTCCTTAATTTGGTTCCTCCTTTTCTTTTTAAAAGTCGTTTAAAGTTTGTAACTAAGGTAATGATTTTTTTTACTAATTAAAATTTTTTTTATATTAAAATGCCCCTTATTAGGGGTGTTCGAGGTTCAATTTGATTTGGTTAATGCTAAATTTTGTAACTGAATAGCCATAACATATAATCGGTTATAATAATTTTCTAGCCAATTGGCTCTAAATTTTAGTATGTAACTAAACCAAATCAAACCATTTGTAATCAATTTTGATCGGTTCGATTAATAATCAATTAAAATTTTCTCTTTTTATTGTTGTTTGAAAATATATTTATAAATTTTTATGTATTATTAAATCATATTTTTATTATTTCTTATAACGATTTGGCTCAATTAATAACTGAATAAAATTTTATTTTATTTTATTTTTAAATTATGTAATATATAATAAATTATATAATATATTTTACATTTTTTTTTATTATTATATCTAATCGGTTTGGTACAGTTATAACCAATAAAAAATTTCTGTAACCAGTAACAAAACCGAACCACCAAGAACATTTAATTTTAGAACCGATTATAATCGATTAGAAGTCAATTTTGATCGATTTTAAGTCTGTTTGGTCTGATTTGATTAACTCTAATCGGTTTTTGTGGTTTTGAACACCCCTACCACTTATAGTAAATAATATTCATATGAATTCAATCCTAATATTTAGTGTGATTAGAAGGGTAAGATTGGAAAAATTTTATTAAATGCTCATTGGGAAGTAGAAAATGACTGAACATGCTTCTTGGAAATACAAAGCTATTTCTATTTTTAGATAAAGTTTTTCATTTAAAATGACTTGTAAAAAGAAACTATGGGAGTATATATTAATAAGAGATTTGATTGCTGTCTGGGTCCTTAATTATAATTTGTTGCGTATTATTTAGCAAAAGCAACATGTTGGTTTATGAATGACAAATTAAAGATATCAAAAGTTGTTCCTTATCTCTTTATTGATAAATTCATTTAACGGAACCACATACATGGCCTCCTGGACAGCGAAAGGTGTTCTACACAATCAAACATATCACCTTTAAAACAAATGAAAATGGTAATTAAATTTGTGTGTGTGTGTGTATAAATAAAATAATAATATTGAAAATTTGCCAATTTCATTGAAGTTTCAGAACCTTTAAGAGTTGTTTTGTAGTAGACTAACTTTAATGGAGTGCTCATTATAATTACATATATAAGGTAATTATATATATTTCCAGGAACCCTGAATTTTATTAGAATATGATTTTAGCACCTTAATTATAAAACATCCGGTTTTAGCCCCTCAATAATGAAAACTCTAAAAACAGGCCCTTCCGTCCATTTTGGGCTTTAAACCCTGATGGAAGGCACCCATGACTGGTTAACGTGCCAATTTCCAGGGGTATTTTCGACCACTGATGTTTTCTTTCCTCTTCTCCCTCTTCTTTTTCTTCTTTCCTTTTCCATTTCCTTTTCGATTTTACAGTGGCCATTGCCACTACAACACAACTCCATTAAGCCCATCCCTTAGCCACCCAAGCCCTATCCCGAGGCATTTCCACCAGATCTACACCACCACCTCCACTGCCTTCCTGCCAGTCGCAAACACCATCCTCATAGGGTTTCACACAAACTAGATGATTGGATTCTCCTTTAGACAAAGAAGAACAATGATCTTTCTAAATCAAACCCTTAAATTCAAACAAATAAATACCTATTTAAATTCGAACGACAATTGAAAAATGTCTCAACAAATAATTGAACAATAATTCTTTTTGCAGCAAATAAAGAGCAAACTCAATATAACAAGAATTGCCAGTCTAGCAATGGAAGTACCTACCACCATCCTAGTTGTTATTCCTCCATGACCATTAGAAGGAGGAGATGCTAAAGGCTGAGACCATTGATGGTGCTAAATTCCCAGTACATTTAGGAGATGGAGTAGAGGATGAAGGCCGGCATGGTTGAAGGAGGAGGAGTAGTAAACGAAGTAGGTGATGAGATCGTTAAAGGTGATGAAGGTGGAGTCATAGATGGTGGTGGCATTGAAGGTGTCACTAGTGTTGATGACATTGACAGAGCCGGTGGTGTTGTCGGAGTATGAGTTAAAAGAAGGGAAAGGTTTGCCAATAGGGTTCTTGGAGAGGATCAAAAATAGAGGTTTATTCCTAAATAGTTGGGGCCATCTTAGGGCACCCCTCGGTTAGGGGATTCTTGAATCACTCTGATTGGAACTTGATCGTAGAAGGCAAACCCATTTCCTCACCAGGCACCTTTGCACTTTAACAAAATTTTATTGCTTTTGTGGTCGTTCAATCAACGAAAGTGGTGTTTGCTTATGGTTGTGACAGCGACGGCAATGGCAGGTGGCGAAGGGATGGTGTAATGGAGCTGGTTGCAGCTAGGATAAGGAAGCGGAAAAGGAAAGGAAAGAGAGAAAAATTAGTGGTCAAAAATAGCACTGAAAATTGGCACATGAACGACACATGAGGGCCTTCTGTCAGGACTTAACTTCCAAAATGGACGAAAGGATCCATTTTTAGAGTTTTTCATGGTTGAGGGTCTAAAATCAGATTTTGGAAAAGTTCAGGAGCACTTGGAAATAATTACCCTTCTTTTTCTATGTAAGTTGTACTATGATTAATATTGTTTTTGATTTTCTTATTTTGAAAGCCTTCTAATAAGTAGAAGAAATTACGTTTAATTTTTAATTCTTTACAACTAGTAGCTAGTTACTACAAATATATTTGATAGAATTGTAATTAAAATTTTTGTGCTTATTAATTATATGTGATGTAATAAATTAAATTATATAGTATTTTATCATTTATATTAAATAAATTATATTAAGTTATTGTAATTTGTATTACTTCTCTAATTTTTTATTTTATTTATTAATTATAATGATCAAATACCCTCGTATTTTATCTAATAATATATTAGATTTTTAAATTGATTTTTGTTATAAAAAAAGATGCAAGTTTTATAAATAGGTTTCAAGTCAAATCAGACTTTTAAACAAACCAAGCTTGGGCCAAATAAAAATCTATAACAAGACACGGATGAGGTTAAGTCAAGCAACTAACAAGCTTGGTGTGTTAAAATAAAAGTGTGGCTTGACTTGTTCCACCCTTAACAATAGCTCCCTCTAGATGTATTTCCATATAAGTACATATTTATATATTAATCCCATGAAATCTTACATATTATTTTAAAAATTAGTATACTTATGTCCTCATAAAAATTTTATTCCATATTTAAGTCCTCAAATAATCGTTTCAAAGTCATGTAAAATAAATAAATAAAGATCCTTGAAATTTCAAAAATGATCAGACAATTTATTCCCTAGTAATAAAATACTACTATGATCGATACATGCAAGCAGATGTGGTCTGAATCTGATACACGACGGACAGAAGTCAAGAAATATGTAAGCGTTGGAAGTCGAATTACTGCTGCAAAAGTGGGAGGCTGCTCTCCAACATCATGTGAATATACAATTAGAGAAGGCGATCGAGGTTCACTATAATAGTATAATAATAGCATTAATAATTGGACAAAAGCCTTGTTAAACATTTACCTGGTCGGAGGACATGCTTTTGTTCAAATCCCAAAGCATGCATATAAAAAAGAATGAATGGGAATTTGGGATTTGTGCAAGAATTGTGTACTCCATACGACTCTATCTTGGTGATGCGAGCATTTTCATTTCAAAATGTTTGTCAATTTTTTCATTCGAATTAAACTAGTCATGATATTATTTATTTTGAATGATTTTCTTCCTTCATGATGTGATTGTAGTTTTAAAATTGGGTTGTGTAAATATCATTAAAAAATGTTAAAAGAAGTTTAACAAATGAAGGGTAAGATGGATAAACTCTTTTTGCATGTCTAGTTTTCCAAGGCAAATCACATTGAAGAAGAACGTGTGTGCATTTTTGTAAGTAATATTATGGGCATTCAAAAGATTTTTTTAAAAAAAAACGTTAAAATAAATTAAACCTATAAAATATGACTAAAAATAAGAGAAGGGGATTGGCCTGTCACTTCTTGGAACCTTGAATCAAAAATGTGACTATGGATCTTTTTCTATATCATAGATATCCCAAGTTGATAATAGATACTTAATTATACATATTAATTTAGCAATATGGGATTGAAATATTATAGGTATTTCGCTCAATTAATCAAATGGAAAATTGATATTAAAAAAAAGAAGAAGTAAAAATATAGATTATAATATGAAAGAATATCAATTAGAGATTCTTCGAAATAAAAATTACTCTTCCCGTCCGAAATTGAATGTTCACGTTTCTATTTTGAGTTGTTCGGACATGAATATCTCATTTTCTAAATCAGTTAAAATTTTGTTAATAAATTGATATTGTTAAGTTTAAAATGAATTTAGTTAACTCATTGTCTTAAAATTTGTTCAAATAAAAAAGAGACATTCAATTCCAGGTGCGGAGAATATTACCTTTGGGAATAAAGTAAGTTTCAAAAGAATATATATTTTTTATAACATCTTCTACCATATCTTCTACATCACCAATAAAAATATTAATGCCTCCTAAAGTTTAGTTTATAAATTATATTTGTAAACAATAATTAAAAGACAATTATGTGATTTTTTTTTGTTGGTGACAAAGAATAATAGAAGAGGTTGTATAAGATGCATGTATTACTCCCACCATCCGGAATTGAATATGTCATTTCCTAAATTAATTAAATTTTTATTAAGAAAAGTCACGTTGCAAGGTTGAAATAAATATAAAATATATGTAAGTCAAAATAAGACATTTAATTTTAAACGAAAAGAGTAAAAGATCCAAACCTATAAATACAGGTGTTCACACATTCAAATTCAGCACAAAATTTACATATGAGAGAGAGAGAGAGGATAGACCTTTTTTGTTTGAGTTTAAGTCAAATTTGACATATCAAAGTATTCCATCTCAAGACACAACAGGACATGATCAAGTTAATATTATTGATATTTTGAAGGTTCTGAAAAAGAATAATTTGAAGACTTGGTCCGAATTATCCTTTTATGGTAAGTGTACTCGTAATGGAGAGTTAGGCAAGCACATGTATTAGTTTGTTTCACTCCTGATTTCATGGAGGAAACATTATACATGAGGGACAATGAAAAATTGACCAAACTCTTCTTATCCTCAGTTCCATAACCTAAACCAGAATATCAATTTTTCACTCTCTTTTTATAATTAATATTATCCCCTTTTCTCTCTCTATGTCGGTCAAACTTAGATTACTTGAAATCATCCAATAACTATTTTCTCGCACCGGATGGTATGATCGAGTGGTTCGAAAATAAGGTCTGCATAATGAAAGTCCTGAGTTTGACTCGGACTTCTTGTATACTCTAACCTTGGAAATTGCAGCGACTAGCTCCTAGTTAAAAATAAAAAATTAAAAAACTACTCTCTCCAATCCTATTTTAAGTGTTACTATGATAAAATATTTTTGTTCTAAATTAATTATAGTTCAAATATTCTAAGAGAGTATTTAATACTTCCTCCATCCATAATTTAATATCTCATTTTGACTTGCATCAATTTAAAAAAAATTAATTGACTTATTTTATTTTAAACCACTCTTAACAAAATTTTAACTAATTTAAAAAATGAGACATTCATTTATAAATAACTCAAAATAGAAATGTGAACATTTAATTCCGAACAAAGAGAGTAATTTTTTGTTATACCCTTTGGGTAAGGAATTAGTTATAAGAATGAAAAATTGAGTTGACAGAACGGAATAACTATAATTTTATTTTGACTACTTTATTACTAAAATATTTTAGCTAAACAAATGTAAAATTACACTTATTAATTGTCCTTTTCCTTTAATGCAAGTGTAAAAAATTTAAGAAGACAATTTAAAAGGATTGAAAATGATGGTCATTTAATTATGTTATCATCAATGAGGTAATTGCTCAATGATTGAGTATAAGGTCTTTATTTATTTATGTATTTGAAAAAATCTTTTATATTTTGAACCCATTAATTTCTTGATTCTAATACCTATTTTGAAATGATTTAAGTTACCAAAGAGGGTGCACAAATATAGATCAAGAAATTTTCATCCTAGTTCAATCACCATATGTGTATATTGTCACTAATTCACATTATTAATCATGGTGAACCAGATCATTAAAAGTTGTACGTTTATATATATATATATATATATATGATAATGCTATAAAGTGCACTGTTATCTTTCTAACAATCAAAGTTAACATTCAATATTTGATTTTATTTTTAAAAAATAAAATATTTAACAAAATAATTAATTTATTATAAATATTTTATATATTATACCCTGAAAGGATAAAACTAAACCATATGGGTATTGAATCAAATTTGTTATTTTTTTAAAATAAAAAGGAGATAGTTAATCATTTACTCTAAGTATTAAAGACTTAACTGTCCACCCCATATTCTAATTTGCATGGTTAAGTCTCCAACGATCAAAGTTAATGATCAAATTCTAATTTTATTTTTAAACAATAAATCTTGAATAAATTTTTTTTTTTTTTGTAAATATATTTCATATATTATATCCTAAAAAGATAAACTAAACCTTAGGGTACTGGATCAAATTATTATTATTTTTAATTTAAAAAAAGTTAACTGTTAACTTTAATCATTAAAAACCTAACAGTACACTCTATAGCATTTTCATATATATATATATATATACGGTTTTGCTAAGGCGCACTCCAGAGCGCCCCTCAATGCACGCTCCAACCGTTACCTTAACAGAATTTTTGCTATAGTGCTCATGCAGCCAACCAAGCGGAGCAAAAATTCGGTTACGATAACAGTTGGAGCGCTCATTAAGGCGCGCTCCAGAACGCACCTTAGCAAATCCGTATATATATATATATATATATATACACAAATTTGACCATTCAACTTAAAAAAAAAAAAAACAATTTGACCATTAAACTTTGTGGATATAACATGTATTTTAACCTTTAACTTTGTGGGATTTTACTATTTAACCATTTAACTTTGTGAGTTTTGACATTTAACCATTTAATTTTATTAAAATTTTCAAAGGATTTAACATTCTAATGGTCAATCTGTCAAATTTTCAAAGTTGAGCGGTGAAATTGACACACTCGAAAGTTGAGTGGTCAAATCGGGAAAAAAAATATACAACTTCAATTATCACACTTGTAATAAGTAACAAATACCTAAAAGTGATTGTTCAGTGGGAAACCACTTGATCCTAAGGGTGGGGGTATTATAATAATAATAATAATAAAGTTTAAAATTTTAAATTTTTTGTGAAATTTACCAATTAAAACAGTATAAATTGTTTTTTTTTTTTTTTTCCAAATTTACCATTTCTCTTTTTTTATGTATAAATTGATTATTTTTATTTAAAACTCAAATATGATTTTTATTACTAGTATAAAATTAAAGTAATTTACATTACATTATTATATTAAGACTAAATAAAACCTATTGTAGAGAAGTTATTAAGCAAACACATGTAAGGGTTTCAAGTGTGGCTTCTTCGGTCAAAGTAAGAATGAAACCCCACCCACACCCCCTTCTCTCTTTCCCTGTCAAAAGCGTAATAAGTAGGAGATCTGGAACTGCACATTTTCCCATGAATGGGTGTACTCTCCACATTTATGAAAGTCGCACAAATTAGATCAAAACTTTTATGAAAAAATTAATGGCAGTGGATATATATGAAGTTGACATGATTTTAAAGCTTTATTATTATTATTATTATGAAAATTCATTGAAATTAAATTTATATATAACTCACAGGGAAAGAAGAAGAAAGGAAACAGTCTCAAATATGGCAAGAAGAGTAAAAATAATAGTGGTTGTATAAATATTTTTGTAGTTTTCGTTTTGTGTGATGAGTTGAATATGCCGAGACTGCACGAGTGAGAGGGCATGTGTGTATCTATAATTATGCATTACGAGTGTGAAAGTGTGTATACACACAATTAATTAAAGCTTGCCTTGACCCCTTCAATTTGTTGTTGCCTCAATCTTGTCTCATGATCTGGAAACACCGTCTGTTCCCATTTCTCTCATTTCCCAAAGATTTTTGTTTCTTCTTTTTCCAAAGTGAATTACAGTAGCATTTCAGTTCTCTTCCAAGCAGGTCGGCAGCAGCCACAGAGGAAAGTTGTATAGTACTGCTAATTTTTTCCCTCGGAAGTTTTGCTGCACCAATCCAGTTTTTGGACCGATAGGGATTCTGTCGTTGAAGAACGGGGACTTGTAGCAATTACCATGTCGACTTTGTTCTCAACTACGAATTGCAATTCCAAATGGGGTGTCCTAAGTAAACCCATTACAATCACTAACCTCCTTTTTGCCATCAGCTACAAATAAGAGTACTCCCACACACCCTACCCTCACCGACACTGTATTTAGGGACTTGCATAGATTTGAATAAAAATCCCAATTCGACCCTGATGTCACTAAAACTCCATCCATTGTGGATGGAGGATGATTGACCACGTTTCGAATCGAATTCAGCCCTCATACATTGATATCCCTAACAACCCTCCCCTCCGTAGATGGGGGAGAATAAAGAGTCCTCAATGATTTCAAGTATCCCGATGATCCTTAAAAGAGGAAGTGGTCAACAAGTACACAGATAGACCATAGCCATCATGTATTATCATGACAAATCCATTCACTGACTCTTGAAATGCAAATAAACATTGTTCATAAACTTGAAAATGGCAGTTCGTTTTCAAGTACAACTTTTTCTCACCACATGGAAAAAACTAACAAAATAATTGCATATACATCATCACCAGGCCTTGCAAGGAACCTTCATCAATACTTCATGAATTGGAGAGGAAATTTGGATTATTTCTAGTCAAGCAAAACAGAATCTCACACCCTGCATTGCAATGGTTAGAATGGCAAACAACATTACCAGAAATTCATTGGTGATGAGCAAAAACATTTCCTACATACATTGCATCGATCTAGCAATGATGTTAGCCACGAGATGTTTCTAAACAGTAACAACCGAATCAAGAATACATGTTCTTTTTCCTTTTGTTTTTTGGCTCTTTTGATAGAGTTAATAATTGAGGTAACAAGAAGCAATAAAGGCATTTTTCTTTCACAAAGGAAGTACGTACTCAACTTACTTCTGAAAACTTATACAACACAAATGACTCCTGATGTAAAATTTATACTTGAAGATCCAGAAAGATTGGTAGGGAAACTCAACTATCCTATGGTAAAACGTTATGGAATCACATATTCTGCAAGTGTTATGAGCCAGTTCACCCTCTGTTGAGTAGATAGGAAGGCAAATAAAGGCAGTTAAGTACATTCTTTGTTATTTAAAGGGAGCTCCAAGAGTTGGCTTGGTGTATAATAGAATGTTTCTCACAAGAAAATTAGGGAAGATTTAAGACGGATGGGGAATATATTGTTGCGTATTGTATTGTGTTTTCATTGGAGGCAATTCGGTACCTTGGAAGAGGAAGAGGCCAAATCAAGTGCGGAATCTGAATATAAAGCAATAGCTTAATCAAAATGTGAGATCATTTGCTTGCAACAGTTGTTAGAGAAGGTAGGACTTAAAATCACTCTACCAGCTATCCTATTGAATGATAGTCAATCGGCGCTTCATTTTGCCTCTAATCCTATCCTTTGTGAAAGGATTAAACATATTCGACAGAAAATTCAGGAAAAATGCATCCCCATGAAACATGTTACAACTAGAGATTAAGTTGGAGATATTCTTATTAAAGTAGTGAATGACAATTGAGTTGATTGCTTGATTAAAAAGAGAAAAGCATATCACAAGACATGTCAAAACATCTATACTCCACCTTGAGAGGAATGTTAACAAGATATTCTAAAATTTTAGATAGATGGAATGAGTTGAGTATCAGATTTGGTAATGCAAACTTGTATAAACATGTAACATTATGTGTGAACAAAAAATCTCCAAACCTTTTCTTCCTTTGACATGGTATTAGAGCAAGTGGTCTAGAGTTCAACTCTTGTTATTGACAAATTTGTTTTTTCACCCTTTCACCCTTTTGTTGTAGATCACATGGTGGGCCTTTATTGAGAACGTGTTCATCCCACATGTGAGAAGGCATGCTAAGTGGTTATACTCCACCAACTTAAACCTTTAGAAACCCGTAACCACAAAATCAGAATGCACCTCTATTGAAGACTGATACACTCAAAATGGGAGCAGGTGTGGAAAACAGTTTACTGTGTCTAGAGTTAGGCCAGAAGGGTGAACATCTCAAAGCTCATTGCTATCAGTAACTTTTACCATACTTAGATAGCAAGATTGATGTCCAATTTGTACACTAGCTTAGATTACCATACGAATATATTGAATCCTCATCTATGATCACAGTATACTAAAGCTCACCTTCTTTGCCTGTGCTTTATATAGATGAACATATTTTATCCACTTCCATTCAAATTTGCTGTTGAATTCGATTTAGCCAAATATGTAGCTTTGCATTAGTAAGAAGAAAAATAAAAAATCCAAAACTTTGGTAATTATAAACACTTTCTCAATTCAGGAGTTAATATTAGTTCCAAGAAAGCAGTACCAAAAGCATAGCAAATTTTTACAGTCAATCAAAGTAAACCTGCAAAATGGCCTTTTTTCAAAGTGTATATGCTAGGCAAAGTAAGCTTAATGCAGAGAGTTCAAATAGTGATAACAGGACATAGTTATAGAAGTGTGCATTTCTTTCTTTTGTTGGCGCTGCTTTGACAAGACAAGGAGAGGGAAACCTGATAACATGTCGCACATAGAAACCAAAATAGGTATACATAGAAGCTTTAAACAAAAATACAATGGAAAATAATTTGACATATTTTGCTGGCATTACAACAAAACAGAATTACTGTTGAGTAAATATGCACGGCATCAATAAAAGAAACTTACAAGAAAATTTTCAGTTCCGTAAGCCAACTCCAAAATGAAACCTGCCAGATTTCTGGTCATTCAAAGCATATTCAAGCCTTAAAGGTCCCAAAGGAGAGTCCACACGAACACCAAGTCCATAACCGTATCCACTGCCCGGCTTTAGCCTTGCACCAGCAGGATCACCTGAATTCATGACCCATTGTTTGATACTAATGAATCAGAAAGTAACAGAGGGCTTGCACAAAGTCACTCTTCAAGTTTCACACCAAAAAAAGGAAAAAGAACTTAACCTAAATGTCCTACTATCAACCCCTAAGAGGATAAAATAGGTCATAAGATTTTTCAACATTATCAGGACAGATTAAAATTTATTTATCATGCTCTGGATTACATACCAGGAGCAATTATCAAATATATTACCTTTCCAGTCACTTATTTAATTTTTATGTTAAGATAACCATGCTTCCTTAAGAAGAGAGCAAGGCCCGATAGAGACTCTGTAAAACTCCATATTCACCCACAATCAGCATCTTTAATACAAGGTAAAGAAAAGAATATTGCGGCAGACTTGACTTTTGACATAATTTCAGACATTAAAGGCCACCCAATAAAGCATGTCAGTCACAGCTGTGGAAATTGGGAATGTCTACCTGGCACAGTAGGACCAGATCCAAGATCAGTACCATAATCAGCAAACATGACTCCTTCAACTGGACCCATCTGCAAAACAAAGAGAAGTTAGTAGCATGCAAATGGTTCACATTAATCCCAGTAAACACAATTTCCCAGAAATGATGAAAAGATTGTTGACTTGGAAAAATAACTTTAGAGAAGAAAAGATATAACTCTAGCTCCTGGAACACAGGCACAAATTAGAGAGGTGAAAAAAACAAAGCAAGCTATAGGGACTATTCTCTAATGCGTAATATAGTCTTGATGAAGTTTCAAGAAACAGCAACCATCATTTTCTTAAGCAACAAGTACAATGCCAATCTATTGGATTCCCAGAAACACTGGATGCTAGTTAAGTATAAAATGAACCATGCTCAAAACTCATTCCCTTCAGTTCCAAGTCTAGAAAAGTTACACAACCAGGGACTAAAAATTCTTCAGTTCACATGGGTTGTGAAAAACTGTGTTTTCAGAATGTAAGAACATTAGAATTCTGGCAAATTTTGAATCAGAAATATTTCACCATGCCCACGCACCACCCAGGATTGTCCACCAGTAGTCTCTATATCCTAATATACAATTCGAAATTCTCAAGAAAGACATAATTATGCTATATAACACAATCCCTCTCCTCCAGCTAACTTATTCAAATAAAACAGAAAAAAAGTGTGCACATTCAGTAAAATAAAAATCTTCTTAGTTTTCCATGCATTCAACCAGAAAGGTTTTCTGTGCATAACATCAACAGGAAAAGGATTTCATATTCCATGGGAACACAAATAGATATTCTGTGCTGTATCAGCTAATCTAATAGACAATATCATGCTTCAACAAAGGGTACATCTTAAAAATCCAGTGGAACGCACACTGACATGGGAAGAATAAGTCCTGACTCAGGAAGCCAAAGAAATATGAAGCTCGCACAATAATAATAAGACGTTTGATACTTGAATCATAAAATATTCCACATATTTCCCCAACCACTGATCTATCAACACATAGAGCTACCGACATTTAGTTCACATCATTAAATAGCTAGTGGAACAGGTACATATTACAAATAGGAACAAAATAAAGAAAAAGCTATCAACAGAGTTTCTAGCCATATTGGAGAAAAACACCAACCAATTACCCCAGTTTATATTTACCATCAAGACTACCTTTACAATATTCATATACATGAATTTGTTTTAAATAGCTAGAGATAGAGAACTATTTGATGTAAAATATCTTAAATAGCTAGACTTCACTTGTTTTACTCAATAGAAACTATTAATTTCATGCAAACAGGTAAAAAACGCACCCCTCCCCGGCACCATCCGTAAAGGAAAAAACCAAGGGATCTGGTTGCCTCTCTTTCTCTTCTTTTAATTAGATTTTTTTCTTCTTAATTTTACCATTTTTTTTTTTTTTTTTTGGTGGGCTGCTGACCCACATGAGTGAGACAACAATACAACCAAGAGAACAAAACCCTATAATTATTGCAAATACAAGGACTAACTCCAAAGAAATCAAAATCTCAGTACTTACCAGTGGAAATGAAATTTCTCCACAGCCAACTACACAAGAACGACCTGAGCCAACAGCTCCTTCTTCATAGCCTCGAACACTATTAGTGCCACCAATCGCAAATGCTTCATGTGGAGGAAAATTTCCAAGCACATGACCACCAGACAGACTGTGGAGGAGAAATAGAGGTAGTCAACAAAGCAGAAAAGCTAGGAAGAAAGGTGCAATCAGTTTCCTAACTACTATACCTGAAATGAAGGCAAGCAGGACCAATGACCACGCCCTTCCTAGCACGAGCATTCACTCGATTAAAAACTAGCCACTCTGGCCATACTGGAATCCCCTGATCCATATTAAATGCAAACTGTGCACAAAAAGATAACAAATTAGAAAACAGCAGCATGAACCTTTAGTGCACCAGATAAGATGCCGAAAGAATTATGAGAAAACTGTCAGATGATAGACACTCAACCATTGAAGAAGCAGCAGGGTCACCAGATCCAGTATAAACAGTCTCTATCTTAGCAAGCAACATATCATCATGAGTATTCCCACTGCAGGAAAATTTGAAGTGCATCAGACAAGCGTAGCACTCTTGTACTCATAGTTTGGAGATAAATACACAAGTCATTAATTATTACCTGGCTGTGAGTGGGCTGCTGTAAAAGTCCCTTATGACAGGATTCCCTTTGTCATCACGAGCACCAGCACGCTGAAACAAAAAGGACCAAGCATACATGAATTAGTGATATGGCACTGAATGCAGGTTATATTAGACTACATAGATTAAACAAATGTCGTAATGTATGGTAACTAGTGCTTGGAATCTAGGCACAACCTCATAGACAGAACAACAGTACCTGAAAAATGAGCCCAGCTGTTCCATTCCACTTTGGTCTGAATGGCCTACTATATTCAATTCCTGCTGTTACACGCCCTATAGTAAAGGTACTATTGTCTGGCTGATTCCCATGAACTAGTGATCCTGGGGTTCTTGAATTCTAAACAAGCATCAAGAAATTCAAACTGAGATTAGCTAGAAAAAATAAGTACCATTAAAGCTAAACTGCACATATTTCAGCTACCTGAACCATGATTGATCTTGAGGTCCTTTTATCATCCCCTTCAATCCAAGGGTCCGTATAGTTGATCCTGAATATTGAATCAATTTGTCCCCTTTCCAATGAAAGATTAAGCTTTTGGTTCTTCCCAAAAAGATTTTTATGGTAAATTGCACAGCTGCAGTAAATAAACAGTCAATTACAAACAAATTATTAGTTGGAAAAGATGAATGTCACCACATCCAATGATATACCAGGAAAACTAAAAGATGAAATGATATAGATATGCACTAAGGCACATACATAGGAAAACCTTTTTGAGGCACATAGGAGAGCATGCCCTCTCTCTACAATTAAATATCCACTTTTGTCTTAGAACTAGTATTAAAGAGAGCCTTGACCATAAGAAGTTATGGGTAGTGGGATAATATATGGATGTGAAATGCAAATCCCTTAACGTAAATAGGTTCATAGCGGAATTCTAGATGAAAAGTATACTTAATTTAAGAACATAGCCCATTCAATTCGGACATCACTATAGAAATATGGATATTTAAGTTTGAAAAGAAGAGTATTATGGAAAAGAGGGTCCCCCATCAATAGATAATACACACATCCCTAAAAAGATTAAGTTCTCCTAAGGTTTAATTTATCTTTTTAGGTTTTAGTTTATAAAATATATCTAAAAAATTGACTAAAAGACAAGTATGTATTTTTTATTGGTGATGTAGAAAATGGTATAGAAGATGGGATAGAAGATCCAAAGCTTGGAAGATAGATACATATGGGACTGGGAACACATAGCCACATGCTAACTAAGAAAACAACATCATCACACTACAAAAAAAAAATTGCAATATTTTCCTACTAATAAAGCATGTGTAAAGCTAGTGAGGTGGTAACATATAAAATAAAACACATTGGTCACCAGAAAAACTCTGGAAAGAATTACCAGTTTTATGATTGAATGGAGTTACAAATCTATATAATTCAGTAAGTCAAGGCTAGAACTCTCTAAATAAGGAAAGTTAGACATTTAAACTTCACAAAAATACACATTAAGCGAAGATGTCAGACAGTATTCAAATACCACAGGGTCAGAAGAGCAGAGATAAATATTTTTTATCCATAAACCAAAAAGATGGCTCCTCTGGAAGAATAACAAAGGAGATCAGGACATGAGGAAAGTGACTTGCGGCTGCAGTTTTACCTTCCTATCAATCCTGCAAGAGGTCCACTTGTTATCCTATGAGGGGAAAAGGAGAAAGAGTTCAGAAAATAATTACTTAAGAACATAGATATGATTGAGCTAAAAAAGAATAAAGTACTATTAACATCACTTACCCACTAGAAATTCCACCACCAGCTGACACCCCTCCCCCACTTTTACGCTCTACAACATTCAGTGTCAAATCAACCTTCCCAGTATCTGCAGGAAAAGATGTAACACTAATATGAACAAACATTTACATTTATCTCAGCTGATTGATGTACATGAAAAGTTGTCAATCAGTTTACCTCCAGATGGCTGGGGAATTATACTAACATCTTCCATTATACCCATTGTTAGCAGAGTATCAATGTCTCTTTTAGCCTGAAACATACTGTAAACCTGCATTGAAAAAGAAAAAGAAAAAAATTCATGACCCAAAAATGTCAGTGACAGAGAGAAAAAGGATGTAATAGACAATGGAAACATGAGGAAAAAACAGAACCAAAGGTAAGAAATTTGTAAATTGACTAATTAATAACAATTGTTCCCCAAATAGTATAAGGAATGTTACAGGAAAGTAACAAGGATTAAGCAGGACAAAATGCAAGCAAGAGGAACCCAAGTCTTATTCTATTAGTGTTCAAACCTCAAAAAGGAAACGGAAGAGAACTGGTCATGTACAGGAGAAGCTTTTCCATATATAATTCCAGTATTTGTATCTAGAGAAAACTTTTCATGCTGGTAGAAATTTTTTTTTTTTTTTATGACAGCATTTTAAATGAATTCACGTATATATCAGCGAATTTTCTGATGTAAACATTCCATAAATTTCAAAAAAATAGCTTAAGTCAGATGAGATCAAATAGTTTTATAGTTAGACCAATTCGTAGGATTAAGAATTTTCTCAAAAAAGCAAGGGACCAGCAAAAAGCTCATGTCAACACTGATGCAGTATGATGGGACGGTCAAAAGAAAAATGTAATTCTTGGCAGAAAGGGCAGCTTTCAAAGGCACCTGAGGTATACAAGTGGATTAACAATTGAGTAGGCTAAATAAGTAAACTCTTTCTGAATAAAACCTGTCCCTTCTTAGTAGTGAGTTGCCGAAGTATTGTTTCCGGCCTTGTTTTACCAACACTTGGCTCACCGCTGCAAGAGAGTATGCATGAGCTCATAAAACTGAAATCAAAACACATTGAATGCACATGAGCAGATCTCAGATCAAGTTCTTACGTCCTGTCAAGAAATCGTATTGCTATGTTGTTAACCTCTGCTTCTGAAACTTGTAGTCTAAGCATGCCTCCAGAGAGAATCTCAACACCTGACACCTGATAAAGACAAGAATAAACTATTATTCTACTCAAGTTTATCATCACAATGATAGGCCTGTTATATTATACTAAGCCACTCTTATTGGATCATATACATGTAGGAACCGAAGTTACAAGGTCTTAATTCTGCAGAAGCTATACTAACCATGCCAAAAAGTCCCCTATCCATGTACCAACCATTAATGGAGCTAATAACTTCATCTAGGTGCCTGATGTTAATAATTTTTCCTGCATAACTTGAGACCAAAAAGCAAAAAGGGGGTCCATTATCAGCAAGTATCCAAAAAATTGAGCACAATCAGCAGAAGTGGAAGAGTCTGAGCAGATTCAAGCTTTGGTTCAACAAGTGGAAGAAAACATACCATATCCTTCGCGAAAAGCATCCTCTATAAATCTTGAAGGAAGAGCATTAGCTCCTTCACATACCAAGCCTTGGAAATCTTGATTTGGTTCTACCTTATGAAAAAAATATTAATATAAATAGCCATGCTAAACATTCCCTCTAGAAAATTAAAAAAGATAGATTCTCCAGCTACAAAGAAACTTAACCCATTGCATAAGAGAGAAGTTAAGAAGCAAAAAAATAATTAAAAATACAGATTAAAGTTCACTTTAATGGCTTGAGAGTCCAAGATTCTAATAAACCTCCAGTGATTGAATTATGAAGACACTTCTCAAATTTCAAAAAGTGACAAATCAAACCAAAATGCATGACACATAAGTTGCAAGTACAACATCATCTAATTTGAAATCCTTATATACATACCAAAATTAAATAGTCTTCTAATTTGAAATCCTTATAAACATACCAAAATTAAACAGTCATCTATTTGAAATCCTTATATACATACCAAAATTTTGGCACTAGTGTGATAAGGAATTTTTCTCTTCCTTGTGGTATTCTAATCTCTAAGAATTTGCAAGCAACCAATCAGATGCAACCATTATACTCTCCATTTTCAAACCTAAGAATGCATCTATTTAACTGAGAAAACTTCTACATTTTCTATTTCATATCCAGTGAACACTATACATCTTATCGTAATTATCTTAGTCCTACTAACAAAGACTATTTACATCCTTTCTTCGCCAAGATTCATTTTATACTCACACCAAATCTTAAGTTTTGAATTCATTCTGTATTTTGTGTTCAAGGATGTTAGGTTCGAGAGTTCATGTAACTTTGATTGAGGCCCTGTAAATTTGACAGGTAAATTCGGAATGTAAGTTCGTAGAGTTTATATACCTTCCGAAAATATATATAAAAATAATTTATATCCCCTATATATATAACAAATCATGTCTTGAATTAATCATAGTTCATAAATATATGAAAATTAAGAGTATAAAATTCAAGTTAGAATGGGAAGCTATGACTGTAAAAGAAAGGCAATCATAGAGACAGAGATGGCTTCGCCGCAGTCTGTGAACATGGGTATGACCGAGAGAGAAGAAAATCAATTGCCCTAGTAGATAAAAAATGATTTTTGAGATGAAAAAACCCATTTAAACAAATGGTTAATGTAATGGGTCAACCCAATTTAACCTCAATTTGGGAAAAATCTGGAATTGGGTTTACTCGTCCAATTCATTGAGTTTAACGAATTTAACAATTCTACACGCCAATCTATCAAGTTTACGTTAGAAAACGATTTTGAACCAAGTCTGCTTGATTCCCTTGGGTAGACTCTTAGATTTGTACGAATCTACGAGTGTATTCGCAAATTTCACAATATTGTTTCTGTTAACTAGTTTTGTCTGACATGCACTGATTCGTTTCTTTTTTTTAATTAATATATAGAAAATTTTCAAAGTGATCTTTTCTCTTCTTTTAAAATTCTTAAGATACATTCAGCTCATTTTTCTTCACCCAATCAATTTTTTCTTCTCAAACTTTTTCTAAACAAAAGGAGAATGCCTTATTCCTAGTTGTTTTAGCAGTGAAGAAAACTCAACAGACAAATCATTATCAACCCAAGAGAATAAAAATAACAATCTTCCATTACTGATATCATTGAGCATGCATTTCTTCTGTGCATTGTTGATGCAGTGGAAGTTGTCAAAATCTAGTTGAAGTAAATGTAAACCTCTCCAATGTACAAGACAGGCCAATTATGTAAGTGAATTGCAAGTTGATAGCCAGAGACGATTATCTTTCAATCATGAGGGCTACTGAAAACATTTCCCATAAAAGGCAAACTTATCAACAAGTTATGTCCCAATTACATGTCTCTAAAATTACAAACTATTTACAAGTATTAACATATTTCTACATTTCAGTAACTATCTTATAAAATGGATCATTTTCTAGTGTTGACAAGATTACCACCGCTTATTGTTTCAGGCTCTGGCCCAGATAATGGTAGCCCACAATTTTGCAATCAAGCGCTAGTAGAATTTAGGAAGGAAAACGAGATTCAATTTCCTCGCCCATTTTCCTAATTTTTCTTTTTCTTTTTCTTCAATTTTTGTAGTAAACCACTTAGCATTAGTATTAGAGGAAGTCATATATGGCTTTGAGAATGCCACTTAAGCGTCAAAAGACTATCAAGTATAAAAAGCTGGGGAAATGTGCATTACCTGAAAGACCAATCGGATGCCATCCCGTGTATCTACGGCGACTGGCATGCACGAAGAGAAGTACCCGCTGCCAATTATCCGGTGGACATCTTCTTGGACCTCACGGACAGTGAGAGCCGAGTTGGGCCGTGAAGCCTTCAAAGCATTCAATGCCTCACTCTCCAAATCCCTTCTTTCAAGTTCCTCCCCGTCTTTATTCCTGATCCACACCTCACTTATCAAAACCCTCTCTTGATCGATACTAGGCCGAGCAGGAATTGGATTTGGATTCGAGCTCTTCTGAATCGGCCCTGCCAAGTCAAACTCAGCATTATTATTTGCACTATTGTTGCTTTGTGACAGTGCCAATGAAGCAGAGCAGATAATAGAGGATTTCCAAGAATGATGAAAACGAAACGAATTGAGAAAATTTTGAGGCTTTTTGAGATTACTCAAGAATTGAGAGATTGCATTCTTGGGATTCTTCAGAGAACTTATTAGGAATTGAGGTGTGAATTGAAGGTTTGCGAATTGAGCAAGTGGTGGTATGGAAGCAGGAGGAGGAAGCTTGAGAGCGCAGGAAGTGAGGCAAACGCCCTCGTTTCGCTGCATTCCTGTGGTAGAGAGACACTGTTCACTGCTGGAAATTCTTAGGGTTTTCCAAGGGTTT
The DNA here is from genome assembly GCA_028571225.1 of Parsonsia alboflavescens. Taxonomy (NCBI): domain Eukaryota; kingdom Viridiplantae; phylum Streptophyta; class Magnoliopsida; order Gentianales; family Apocynaceae; genus Parsonsia; species Parsonsia alboflavescens. Next base: position 13,658,504 of record JAOXNR010000022.1, read on the forward strand.
ATTCCCGGGGGACAGACGAAAAAGGGGGTGAAATAATTGGTTTTAGATTTCAGGTCCAAAAAACCCGCTCGTTTGTGTTAAAATGACCCGTTGCCATTGTAGATTACCTCTCCGTTCGGAATTAAAACTTTAACAAAAAAAAATTTGAAAAAAATTGTTGTCAATTTATTCTTTTTTTTTTTTCTTGATCAAAATGTAAATATGTGTATTAAAATCAAAATAAATAAATTACTCAGGCATACCCGAGGGGCATATATATGGGAATATGAGATGTCTCTATGCGTCCAAACTAAAAAAAGATAAGACATTTGGATACAAGGCATGCAAAACCTTGGATACTTGTGTCGTAATCCTAAAGCGCGTATCATCCACAACAGTCAAGTGGAACTCAAAAATAACAATATTTCTGGTCCTCCAAATGTTATAGACTATAATGAGCAAGCCCAACCATTTGAGCTTAGGTTGCTAGGTCATGCCTCGAGCCTCTTTCCTTAACCATTTGATAGCTATCTATAATGTTGTCATCTGTCAGGTAACACCCAGCCATGCTCACACCTTCTGCCACACTACTTGGGTGAATTGACAAGGGAAGAAGAGATGCTAGTGGGTCTCATGGCTATCATGACATAGGCAACAACGAGGGTCCAATTCCAAGAACAGTAGTTTGTCTTTGGTGGACAACCTGCCCTATGCTGCTAGCCACATCGTAAAGGATAGTTTCGGTGGTGCCCGAGCCTCCCAAATATCTGCATCCCATATCACCTGAGGCTTATGAGGCCTCAACACGTCATATGCCTCCTTGGTATTGTATCTGCCGTCCCTAGCCTAGTTGTGCATTAGCATGACAGTCGCCTCAGAGGAACCCTGTCACATAACTAGCATGTCCTGGATCTCCAATACTCGCTTCCATAGCGCCGAATCATCCTTCCTCTTGCATACTTCCTAGATCGTAGAAGAACCAAGATAGTGTTGGTGAATAATGTTTAATTCTTGGAGTGCACATTCCATATGGTTTTAGTTAACAAGGAATGGTTCCAGCACCTCAAATCTCTAAAACCCAATCCTCCCTCCTCCTTCATTAAGCAAACATCTTTCCAAGCCACCAATGCCCTGCCCTTTTGCCATGGGAATTTCCTACAAAGCGCCACCACACTGTCCACAACTATACTAGGCATAGGTAGTATGCTTAGCCAAAAGCATCTAGTCCCTTGCAACACACTCTTGACTAGCTCCATTCTCCCTGCATAGGAAAGCCGAATGCCTTTCCAAGCAATGATGTGCCTTGTGAGCTTATCAAGGAAGCCTTTGTAATGTGCCACCTTTAATCTAGCTGGTGCCAAGGGAATACTCGAGTATCTACAAGGCATGGTGCCAATGGTGACCCTAGTGTACTCCAAGATCTCCTCTAGATCCTCTCGGGAAACACCGGTTGTGAAAACACTGGACTTCATCAGGTTGGCTAATAGCCCAGACATCTCCCCAGACTCCCCTAGGCAATCCACCACTATCTTGACCGAAGGCACATCACGACGAGCAAATAAGAGTACATCATCGGCATATGCTAGTGAGAAATCTTAAGAGGTGCACACTTAGGGTGAAAGTTGGAGTCCGGGGAGGATGTAGCCATCTTCAACAATCTAGAAAAGTATTCCAAGCAAATGGTAAAAAGATAGGGAAATAGGGGATCACCTTGTCGGAGGCCCCGTTGCCCTTTAAAATGATTGTAGAGCATGCCATTTACTTGCACTGAGAAGGATGTAGAAGACACACACTCCATTACCCAATCCACAAACCTCAAGGGAAATCCAAACCCTTCAAGAGCCTCTCTAAGTATTCTTATTAATGTAACTAGGTGAAGACCAGTAATATTTTAAAAATCGAACCGATTATCAAATCGGAAAAGTTACTTGCTCACAATTTAATAGTTCAATCGTAATTAAATTGCAATTAAATCATAATTAAACAGGTAATGTTATAATAAAAAATAAAAATTATGTCTTATCAATAAATGTTTTCTATCAGTAATATAAGATATAATAATTTCACAATAAAATAATATTCAAATTAAATTTATATTAATAATTTTTATAATTAATAATCATAAGTTTTATTTTATAGGGATTTAAACACGATAATTTTTAGTATGGATAATGCTTGAAAATTATAAGATATTTTATTTATTTATTAATATTTAATAATGGCATATATTTTGAGTAAATTTTTTGATTTTAAAATAATTAATGAGTAAATTTATAATTTAATTGAAGAATGATCTAATATTTAAGTTTTTTTTTGTTGAAATTTGGACAAATTTGACCCCAATTTGAGATTTTTAAAAAATTGACCTGTCGGTTCATTGATTCACTGGTCCAATTGCTCGATCCATTTTGATTTTTCATTTAGAGAACAATTTTGATTAAAAAACAATTCAAAACTGACGCAGGACGGAAAAATATGGTGGGGAAAATTATAGAACCTCAACTGTAAACAACTTCACTCGAAAGCCTTT